>JASDDO010000001.1:458111528-458676436 GCA_030015575.1 Agapanthus africanus | reverse complement strand
TGATGTGTGTGGTCCGATGTCTATACATGCAAAGGGTGGGTTCTCGTACTTCATCACATTCACTGACGATCTCTCTAGGTTCGGATATGTGTATTTGATGAAACACAAATCTGAAGCTTCTGAGAAATTCAAGGAATTTAGAAATGAAGTAGAGAACCAGACTGGCAAAAGTATCAAGATCCTCCGATCGGATAGGGGAGGGGAGTACTTAAGCAAGGAATTCCTAGATTACTTAAAAGAGAATGGAATTCTCTCTCAGCTTACTCCTCCTTATACACCACAGCACAACGGTGTATCGGAGCGGAGGAATCGTACCCTATTGGATATGGTTCGCTCCATGATGAGTAGTGCTGAGTTGCCTCTTTCATTTTGGGGACATGCGCTTTTGACAGCGGCATATCTATTGAATGATGTTCCGTCTAAATCAGTACCTAAGACTCCATTCGAGATATGGAATGGAAAAATGCCATATCTTAAAAGATTTAAGATATGGGGTTGTCCGGTTTATGTTAAAACGCATAAACTAGATAAACTAGATAAACTAGAGGCACAGTCAGTTTTATGTAAGTTTGTGGGATATCCAAAGAATGGTTATGGATATCTGTTCTACCATACCGAGGAACAGAAGGTGTTTGTTGCTCAGCATGCCATTTTCTTAGAAACGGAGTTTCTTGCAAAAGAAATTAGTGGGAGCACGGTAGAATTGGAAGAAATTCACTGACCACAAACTGAAACTGAAGATTTGACAGAACCTTAGGATTTAATAACCCCAGACGAACCTCAGTCACTCCACAGATCTGGTAGGATTTCTCATCCGCCCGAGAGATACTACGGTTTTCTCATAGATGCGGATCGAGAGGATTGCATCTTGGAAGAAGATGACCCTACCAGTTTCAGGCAGGCCATTATCAGTAGGGACTCTGATAAGTGGCTGGATGCTATGCGATCCGAAATGGAGTCCATGTACACCAATAAAGTGTGGACCTTGGATATTGCTCCACCTGGGGTAAAACCCGTTGGATGCAAATGGATCTACAAAAGGAAACTTGGTGTAGATGGGCAGGTGGAAACCTATAAGGCTAGACTCGTTGCAAAAGGTTTTCATCAAAGACCTGGTGTGGACTATGACGAAACTTTTTCTCCAGTGGCTATGCTCAAATCCATTCGGATCCTACTTGCCATTGCTGCCTTCCATGACTATGAAATCTGGCAGATGGACGTAAAAACGGCATTTCTAAACGGCTCTTTGGAAGAGTGCGTTTACATGGATCAGCCAGAGGGTTTTGTAGACAGTGGGAGCAGCGGGAAGGTGTGCAAGTTGCTTAAATCCATTTATGGATTTAAGAAGGCATCGCGGAGCTGGAACATCTGTTTTGATTGCCTGTTTTGATGAGGCAATCAAGGAATTTGATTTCATCAAGAACGAAGATGAACCTTGTATCTATAAGAAGATTGTAGGACGAACTGTCGTGTTCCTAGTCTTGTACGTGGACGACATTCTTTTGATAGGAAATGACATTCTTTTGCTACAATCGGTCAAGGTATTCTTATCACAAAGGTTCTCCATGAAAGACCTGGGTGATGCCTCATACATTCTGGGGATCAAGATCTACAGAGATAGATCCAAGAGATTCCTGGGACTTTCGCAGTCCAGGTACATAGAGACCGTACTAAAGAGACTTAGTATGGAAGATTCCAAGCACGGTAATATACCCGCATTGCACGGAATCACCTTCTCCAAGAAGATGTCTCCTAAGACTGACGAGGAGAGGAATCGCATGAGCACTATACCCTACGCTTCGGCAGTAGGATCTATAATGTATGCGATGCTATGTACAAGGCCAGATGTAGCTTACATACTAAGCGTGGTGAGCCGGTATTAGTCAGACCCAGATGAGAACCACTGGACGGCAGTGAAGAACATTCTTAAGTAACTGAGAAGGACTAAGGAGTTGTTCCTGGTTTACGGTAATGGAGACCTCAGGGTCGAGTCCTCTACCGATTCAAGCTTCCAGAGTGAAAAGGATGACAGTAAGTCTGTCTCGGGTTTTGTGTTTACCCTCAACGGAGGGGCGGTATGTTGGAGGAGTTCCAAACAGGATACCGTCACAGACTCGACGATGGAGGCTGAATACATTGCTGCAAGCGATGCCGCAAAAGAGGCGGTCTGGATGAAGAAGTTCATTTGTGAACTTCAGGTGGTTCCGTCCATTGTTGACCCAATACCTTTGTATTGTGATAACAATGGGGCTATAGCTTTAGCGAAGGAACCAAGGTCCCATCAGAAGTCCAGACACATCTTAAGGCGGTATCACCTGATCAGGGAGATCATTGATCGCCAGGAGATCGAGGTACGGAGAGTGGACACAAAAGATAACACGGCGGATCCATTCACAAAGGCCTTCCCTCAAACACAGTTCGAGCGACTTTTTGAGCTATTGGGTATGCGGTACGCCAGCAGCTGGCCTTAGTGCAGACGTTGGGTATGCAGTACACCAATTACTGGCCTTTAGTGCAAGTGGGAGATTGTTGGATATGTATGCCCTAGAGGTCATTATTGTATAGTACTAGTTTGTATAATACATTTTGGAGGCTTGGGATATATATAAGGGTTTACGATAGTCTTGCTCGATATAGTAGTATGCTACTTGGTTTGTTTCTATCTTAATATGTGTATATGTTTCTTTTAACATGTTGCTAAAAACATATTGATGGAGCCCTTAGGATCTTTGCTTGACTACCGGCGTTGTGATGGCGATCACACTAGTGAGGGCTGGGTAGTATATAAGCACATCCTTATTTTGGTCCCTAGTCATAGGATTATCGAGACAGGGCATCGATACTCCAGAGTAGACTGGTGCATACGCTTCTCGTCCCAGCAGGGGAGATGGTCTGTCCCACAGCCATCAGTACGTCGTACTGGAGATAGTATGCAGGTGCTCGTTAGGTTACGAGTACACTGGACATGACTCGTCGGGAACTGTTGGTTGGTATTATACCTATCGTCAGTTAACAGTTCCCAGGTGGCATGAGTACAGCTTAGTCCGTTGACTTGACACTGTCACTTCGCCTCAAGTGTGTTTCCACTGTTCTTAGATTACTACCCTACCACGGCTCTATTGAGTTGTGCAAACAGGTAGTAGTTGGGTGCAGTCCCGAAGCACTTGGAGGCAGTGACGGTTAGACATGATTCGTCTCTCCCGGTATTAGGAGTTGATATCGTGCTGTGTCTAGGAGAGCCATTACACATAGTCGTCCCTGGCCAGGGCAAGCGAGATTTACTGGTAGTGTTTCCAGTAGTTTCTCATGGTGTTCTGGGCTACACTCCGACACGACTTATACTGCTATTAGGGGACTGAAGTTTACCGCCCCTAGGCCCGCCATGCGATACTCTCAGACGAACAGACCAGACTGTACGGAGATTGTCACGTTCAGGCTTAGTAAGAGTTCGGATGGGTTCACCTCGTCGGTCTTCTTATCGGCATCTACCTGGGGACCGTTATGTACAGCTAGTACCGCTTGTGGCCTGTGGTTAAACCCACTGCCAGCGTAGTGTCGAGCTTTCAGAGTCCCACACAGAGGGTTATTCGCCTTTGGGCAAAACAGAGTAGAGGTTGTATGGTTTTGCGACGGGGTTCGTTCACATCCGCGCACTTGTGCACGTTTGGTGTCCGGGCAGTTATTACTAGCGGGCTTTGGTTTAAGCCAGATTCTAGTATTTGTTTGGGGATTGGTTTTGTCTCATTGTATTCGTGTTCCTCAGAACACGGATACGGGTGTGTATGCACTGTTGACAGAGGCAGAGGATTCTCATTAGGGTTGTTGACGTTGACTTTTCCAAACCCTAATGAGAATGAGAGATATGATTAATGATATTAATTAAGGATAATTGTGCCATGGTTAGGTTGACCATTTGACTTTTGTTGACATTTTGACTTTGGTTGACCGGTTGACTTATGTTGACAATTTGACCATCATCATTTTACATGAAAAATGCTTTTTAATTCTTGCAAATTTCATTTAATGTGAAATGATAATGGTCATTCCAAATGAACCATCATATTTATCTTTATTGTTATTATTATTTCATATTATCTCTTTTGTGAGCATGGTTGTAGAATTCTATTCTCATTCTCTCTTGCTCTTTCTCTCTCATGCTTAGTTCTTCCTCTTCCTCTCTCATAGCTCTCATCTCTCATGTGTTGAGAACCATGAGCTTGTGAGACAAAACCATCAAAACTTCACTCTACTCATTCTAGGGTTCTTGGTTTAGCAAGCCAAGCACTCTAGTTACCTCTTGGTTGAGATAGGAGCTCAAGGTAGAGGTCCTCGGGTGGATCTATCTTCGGCAAAAAGAAGACGACAAGGAGGAGCCGTCTACGCCACTCTAAGGAGTAAGCAAGGAGGAGGACCACAACAAGAAGAGAAGGAGTTCAAGACCTAGGTATAACCATTCAACATAGTAGCTAGAACTTGTTGTTTGTATGTTAGGTTTTGTTTAGCAAAGATCCTTCATGGATGGTCCATGTTACCTTGTGAGAAAATTTTGATTTTTACCTATTCCGCCTCCCCGAAAGAACCGGGGTGGGTAACGTGGATCTGACAACCCTCTCTACGAATGGACGTCCACTACGAGCTAACAGACGAAGAAAATGCTCACTTTCGGCTTGAGGAGCTCGATGCCCTTGATGAAACCCGTCTCATGGCGCAACAAAATCTGGAGGCTTATAAAGCGAAGATGACGCGCTCATACGAGAGATTGACTAGGCCGAGAACATTCCGTCAAGGCGAACTCATGCTAGTGGTCAAAAGACCTATGATCCCTAATCATGCCAAGCGGGGGAAATTCGAGCCGAACTATGAAGGCCCGTATATCATAGACAAAGTTTACCAGGGTGGAGCCTATCTACTCATGGACATGCATGGCGAAAGACCTTTCAGGCCAATAAACGGTCGCTTCCTGAAAAATACTACGCCTGACGAGTCACAACCTAGGTCAACGATAGATGACGATGCCTATGTCCGCTCGCTATCTTCCTAAACCCAAACTCTATAAGTAGTAGCTGGCAAACGGACCGAAACGTCCTTAAACTAACAATGGACCGAAACGTCCTAAAACTAACAACGGACCGAAACGTCCTTAAACTAACGATGGACCACTATGTCCTAAAACTGGCTGTTGACCGAAACGTCAATAAACTACTATGGACCGCAGCATCCCAAGGCTGACAAAAAAAAGTATGTCCATAAGCAAAATGAGCACGGTTGAAAACCCGAAAGGTCTCCGTAAGTAAAAACAGCAGAGCTACCGGCGAGTTTTGTGAAAACCCGAAAGGACGCAATCTCGTTAAAAGACACTTGCAAGGTCCTCTCGACCCTGTATGGAGAAACCACTTGCGTGAGATTCTTACGACTCACAAGGGAGCAACACACTGAGGGATCCCCACGATTCCTAAGGAGAAATTACACTTATGAGATCCTTACGACTGGTAAGGAGAATTCCCCTTTGAAACCCTCACAGCTCACAGGGTTCAAAAGCCTTAAGCTACAGAGATCTGAACCTGTTCTTAAGCCATCACAATCTCCAATATGGCCCTACAAGCGGTTCAGTATTGACCCTTATATATAATCCAAGGGCGCGAATAAACATTTCCCTAACAAAGTTCTACCCGCGACTAGGGATATGTTTACACGGTGAACAGCCCTTGTAAGTCTTCTTGACTTATAAGGAGAAAACATTCTTGTAAGATCCTTACGACTTACAAGAAACCATATACTTGGAAATCCTCACGATTCCTAAGGAGAAAATGCACCTACGAGATCCTCACGACTCGTAGGGAGAAATACCTTTATGAGACCCTTACGGCTCATGAAGTCAAAAACCTTAGTCGACAGGATCCTAACCCTGTTCACTAAGCCACCTTTGTTCGACATCGACAGAGGAAAATGATGATTCACTCCTGGCAAGATCCCAGTTATAGCGATGCTGATGCCGAAATCGGTGTCAAATCCCAAAACTCGCAGCGAAAAGCCAACGAGCCACAAATGCATACGAAATAGCCGAAATGATGTGGCAACTTGCAAATTAGCAAGTCAAAATATATGCATGCAAAATAGCCGAAATGATTGGGCAACTCGCAATAAAAAGCAGCGAGTAAATAAAACAAATAGCCGAAATGATTGGGCACCGCGAAAAATAGCCGAAATGATTGGATAATCGCGACTTTCGCGATAAAAATGCTGAAATGATAGAGTATCGCGGAAAGAAAAATATATAAAGTAAAACTTTTTGCCCTACATGTGTGATCACATCGATCCCTGTATACAATCCAGGGGCACAAACAAAGAAGGAATCATACCTCCCCCTAGGCTCCATCCGAAAAAGAGCCAAGTCTCGACAGTTCACAGACAGTCTGGAGATCATCTCAACATTCATCTCACTACAACAGATGCAACATCAGCAAATTGAAGCCGCGGTAAAGCTCCCAGTTTCATGACTCGACGAGGTACAGACAACCGAGAGTCAACCCCTCCTGGTCCTTATGGAACATGGCTTATGTCAATCCTAACCCCGTAGGAAACGTCCAGAGTGGATCTTGGTCCTTGCGGAACACGGCTCTGTTCCCCTCCGAACGGCGGCCGAGACATGGGCTGTCTTGCCTGAGATTCGGGACAGATGCTAATTGGTGCTATCCGTCCACCTCTCCGAAGATGCCAAGTTGATTTATGGCACCGTGTATCGGAGGTTTAGACGGATGCGGCCGATGTAGCAGACTTCGTCAGATTCCCCCTCGCTTGAGGGGTTTTTGATTGTGGGGACGCTCTTCCCTGCAGGCGCAAGCCCCTGCAGTTAATTACGCTACCGCATCGCGGTAACAACTTTCTCCTTCTCCAGCTGGTCACTTCGTGTCGTGGGTGTTTGTTTTGTTTGTGGTTGCCCGTGGATTGTATACGGAGACTAATTTATGTAGTCGCCCGTAGGACGTGGATTAGTCCAAATCCGTATTTTCTTAGATTTGGGTTTGGGGTTTTGGTTTAAGGATACGTTAGCCATTTTTGAGGCTAAGATCAACTTAAACGTTTGTTAAGGATACGTTAGTCCAATTTGAGAGTAAGATCAACTTAACGGGATCGTTTAGATCCGACAAAAGAGCATTTGGACTCTATTGTTCCAGTTTAGGGACATAGTGGTCCATTGCATGTATGGTTGTCGGGACCCGTCACCTCTCTGACGACGTTGAAGGATTACAACGACAGGTGTCAGAGGAGTTCAGAGATGTACCCTTGAACCAATGAGTTGATTGGGGGGATTCATAGTCCAATTTGGGACTAAAGTCTGTTTGAACGTTTAAGGATAGGTTAGCCATATTTGAGGCTAAGATCAACTTAAACGGTTGTTAAGGATACGTTAGTCCAGTTTGGGACTAAGATCGACTTAACGGGATTGTTTAGATCCGACAAAAGAGCATTTGGGGGCTCTATTGTTCCAGTTTAGGGACATGGTGGTCCAATACCAGTTTAAGGACATAGTGGTCCAATGCCAGTTTAGGGACATGGTGGTCCAATGGTAGTTTAAGGACGCATAAGTTCATGGGTTTAAGGACCCCACAGTCCATATGGGTGTGTTTAAGGACGCATTAGTCCGTTAGTTTAAGGACGCATAAGTCCGCGGGTTTAAGGACCCCACAGTCCGTATCTTGGTTTAAGGACGCATAAGTCCATGAGTTTAAGGACCCCACAGTCCGTGCTGATGTGTGGTTGTCGGGACCCGTCACCTCTCTGAAGACGTTGAAGGATTACAACGACAAATATCATAGGAGTTCAGAGATGTACCCTTGAACCAATGAGTTGGTTGAAAGAGCAGATGTGCTCAGATCAAGATGATTTGAGGACTTATGGCCAGTTTGGGCTAAGTCCAGTTATGTTTGAAATATTGGCCCTCTGTTGGTCCATTGAAGGAGAGGCTTTGCCTCTGAAACTTAGCCAATTGGGCTGAAGCTAGTGTTAAACACTAGAAACCAACAGTGTTGAACACTGGGAATAAGATAGCAAGTTAGTGTTAAACACTAAAAGATAATCAGTGTTAAACACTGGGAACAGTGTTTTTAAATTAGTGTTAAACACTAAGCAAATCAGTGTTAAACACTGCAAATAGAGTTTTCCAAATTAGTGTTAAATACTAAGAAAATCAGTGTTAATCACTGAGGACAAAGTCTTCGGATTAGTGTTAAACACTAAGGGGAGAGAGGTCACGTGTGGACACGTGAGAGCGCCCTGATTTCCCTTATCTTATTCTGCAGATCAGTGTTTTAACTCTTTTAATTCTGACGGCCATCACGTGTGAGCACGTGATGGAGGCCCCCGCTCTGGTCTGTTGGAATGCTCATTAGGGGTCACGTGGTGACACGTGAGGGCGCCCTAAATGCGGAGCCACATCTCCTTTGTTTTATCCTCAAATCTGTGAATAAGTGTTAAACACTTTTCCTTTTTATTTCGAGCATCACGTGTTGACACGTGATGGGGATTTATGCGCTGACTGTTAGAACGTTTGCTAAGGGGTCACATGGTAAACACGTGAGAGCGCCCAAAGCCTTCATTCCCATTGATCTTTCTTTCTGCGTTTTGAGAGTCACGTGGGAGCACGTGATGGCATCAAAAAGTGGGGCCAGATCCCCTTTATTTTGTTCTGCAAACAAGTGTTAAACACTTTTAATTTTCATAGCCATCACGTGTGGGCACGTGATGTATAATCATGCCTTGATTTATTAGAACATTTATTAGGGGTCACGTGGTAACACGTGAGAGCGCCCAGAATTGTTTCTGCCTTTACTTTTGTTCCATATATAATGAGGGTCACGTGGGAGCACGTGGGATGATGCTTCAAAGTTCTTTGCAGGGGATCTTTTCAAGGGTCACGTGGGGGCACGTGACCCTAGTTCTTTTCATGAACAGAGATCTTTTAAGAATTGAATTCTTATTTAGGATGAAACCCTGATTTCTTTTCAAAGGAATTAAATTCCCAGATATGTAAAAGAATTAAATTCTTGATTAGGGTTAAACCCTAGTTTTGTTTTAGGAGAATTAATTCTCAAAACTCAATTTCCCTTCTAAGTTTAGGATCTGCATGGCAGGATCTCGACCCGATGAGAATTAAATTCTCAAGTTATGGGGAGATGTGCTCTGTGCAGATCTTCAACCAGAAGAAGAACTAAGTTCTTTTTGTATAAGAGTTAAACTCTTGGATTTTGAGAATTAAATTTTCTGTTTGAAGTTTATCTTTTTCCCTTTTCTTACCTAGGGTTTTCTTTGTTGAGAATTAAATTCTCCTTTCTTTTCTTCCCTCTTGAGAATTAAATTCTCCTCTCTCTGTTTCTCTCTAAAAAAAGTAGATCCCCCTTCTCTTCTCTTCTTGGCTCCTATTTATAGGAGAACGGAGAGAATCAATTTGTTTAGCAAATCTCTCATTGAGAGATTTGATTTGTATGTTGAGAGATTTGATTTATATTTATCATTAATCTGGGCCTTTAGATTGTTAAGTGAATTTTATTCACCGTGGATTTTAAATCCAAAAGATATTCTATTTGTTATCCTGGTGAGATTTTCAGGGAAATCTTTCCTTGTCCAAGGGTTTTCTATAAATTGGTGATTTTTAATCACCCTTGGATTTTTAATCCAACGGTTCCCCATGACCCTTTTCCATTTGGAAAGATTCAGAAACTTTTAGAATTTAATTCTATTAAATTATAATGCTTTTAAAGCCAGTCACGTGCTGGCACGTGACCTTTGGTCACGTGTGAGCACGTGAACTTTGGTCACGTGTGAGCACGTGACCTTTGGTCACGTGTGAGCACGTGACCCCCAATTGGGTTCCTTTCTCAGCCGCTTATTTATGTTTCAGTTTTAACCATCACGTGTCAACACGTGACCATTGGTCACGTGTAAGCACGTGATACCTCGTTGAGGTATTTTCTGACTTTTAGAATTAAATTCTATTCATTATTTTAGAGGCTTTAAAAGCCCATCACGTGTCTGCACGTGACCCATGGTCACGTGTGAGCACGTGATGCCCCATTGGGATCTTTTCTGAGTTTTTATTGTATCTTTTAACTCCTCCAGAGGTTCTTAAAAGCCCATCACGTGTGGACACGTAATTCCTCATAACTTTTGATCCCGGATGAATTACGAGGCCCATAATATATCAAATCGAAGGGTTTTTCGAGCCACTTTCGATACCATCAGAATTTATCTGTTTCTCATTCGGGAGTTTTTCAAAAAAAACAGCCCGGAAGATACCGGTTTCCATTTTCTTAAGCGTATCGCCGCCATTTGATACCTTGGGCTCTTTTGCGCAGAAATTTTTGGCGGGAACAAATGCCCCCCGCTACTTTGCCCACGTAAGTATTTACGTGGGTGAAGTAGTGCAAAGTAATGCATAGCGTATGACCAGTTTCAGGTTGGTATATTACTTTCAGAATCTTGATCTGAGAAGATAACGAGCGGACACAAGCGTCGTCATTTATCCTTGACTCAAATCTCGACTCTTAAGAGATATAGTTCCAAACCCTTAACTCCATGAGCCGCACCCTTCTATCTCTTTATATCTTACTCTGGAGTGAAGTAGTTTATATGCTCATGAGTAGCTTTTCCATTTCAGTGGCATGTAGCTTTGGTGAGTGTGGCTCATAGATGGTCCATCTTGACCTCTTTGCAGGGCAGTGATGGCTTAGGAGACAGGGTTAGGATCTGCCACCTAAGACTTTTCAACTTTATGAGCCGTGAGGGTCTCATAAAGACTTTTCTCCCAACGGATCGAGAGGATCTCGTAGGTGTATTTTCTCCTTAGGAGTCGTGAGGATTCCTAAGTGTGTTTTCTCTTATAAGTCGTAAGGATCTTATGAGAGAATTTTTCCCTCTTACGAGTCGAGAGGACCCGTAAGCGGTTGTTCCCCTCCTTGTCGAAATTCGACTTCGGAGAGTGAGACCCGTGGATAGTATGCAAGAGACCATTTTAGGCCGACTTGCAGGATCCCAGTGCTTAAGAAACAGGTTTTTTAATCCCTACTGTCTAAGGCTTTATCTCACGAGTCGAGACGAATCGAGAAGTTCTCGCAAAGACATCAATTTCCTCACGAGTCGAAACGAATCGAGCAGATCTCGCAAGAATATCCTAACGTCACAGTTAACCTCTGCTCTTTACGACAGAAGTCCGTTAGGGTCTGTGGTACTTAGGGTTTTGGCCGTCGTACCGTCGCATGAGCTGATGTATTCCTCGATAGGCAATCGTGCTTTTCGAGTAGCCCTGCGACTGCCGTGTCTCTGATCCCTTCGGGGGCTGGACAAGACGTCTTCAAGCAATCCTCCTTGGCAGTTTGACCGTCGGAAGAGCAAGCGCTAGGAATTTGCCATGCCGCTTTTTACTTGAGGTTAGGCTCATTTTGGAGCCCCGATGAGTCATAACCACTCCGCGCTGGTGTGGGATGATCTCCGATAGTCTTTCAGGCTTTATATGACTTGCCGTTAAGACCCTGAAGCTAGGAATTTGGCCTTTGCTTCGTTTGCTGGCATTGCGTCCTCTGTATCGAGACGAATGTCATGGTGGGAACTAGGGATTTTGCCGTGGCTCTGTTTGTTTGATGACGTTGCGTCTGCTGTATCGAGACGAACGTTGGGGTGACATCTAGTCTGCTGTATCGAGACGGACGTCGAGGTTGTCTCTAGGTTGCTGGTGAACCGCCGAGATTTGGAACTAGGGATTTTGCCGTGGCTCCATTCGTTTAATGACGTTGCGTCTGCTGTGTCGAGACGAACATTGGGGTGACATCTCGTCTCATGTATCGAGACGGACGTCGAGGTTGTGACCATTCTGTGCTGGTGCGAGATGATCTCCGATTGTCTTTCCGGTTTTATGTGAGTTACCGTAAAGACATTGAAGCTAGGAATGTGGCCTTCGCTTCGTTTGCTTTGTCATGTCTGAATCCCTGCTGGAGGAAGAACGCTGGGGCGACAACTCGTCTGCTGTATCGAAACGAACGTCAAGGTGGTGACCACTCTGTGCTGGTGCGAGATGATCTCCGATTGTTTTTCCGGTTTTATGTGAGTTACCGTAAAGACGTTGAAGCTAGGAATTTGGCCTTCGCTTCGTTTGCTTTGGCGCGTCCGAATCCTGTTGGGGGAAGAACGCTGGGGTTGATATTTCGTCTGCTGTATCGAGACGAATGTCAAGGTGGTGACCACTCTGTGCCGATGCGAGATGATCTCCGATTGTCTTTTCGGTTTTATGTGAGTTACCGTAAAGACGTTGAAGCTAGGAATGTGGCCTTTGCTTCGTTTGCTTACACTGCGTCTGGTGTATTGAGACGCATGCTGAGGTGGAACTGGGATTTTGCCATCACTCCGCTTTGTTTCGACCATGGGGTCTTTTGTTAACTTTGCATGTACACCCCGCTGGGCTGCGAAGGAACGCCGTTGTTGACATTGCGTCTGTTGTAACGAGACGAATGCTAAGGTGGAGTTGAGATTTTGCTGTTACTTCGCTTTGTTTCAACCGTGAGGTCTTTTGTTGACGTTTCATCTGCCTCCAGCTGGACTGCGGAGGAACGCTGTTGTTGACATTGCGTCTACTGTATCGAGACGAATGCTGAGGTGAAGCTGGGATTTTGCCATCGCTCCGCTTGATGGTGTAACATCTGTGTCCTGTTGGAATGAGGAGGCACACCGTTGTTGGTCTCCAGGCTGTAGACGTGGCCATTGAGATTTCGGACTAGGAACTTTGCCATGGTTCCGTTTCGTTGCGATTCTGAGGTCGGTTGTTGACGTCATGTCTGCATCTAGTTGGAGTGAGGAGAAACACAGTTGGTGATCTCTAAGTTGTCGATGTTGACGTTGAGACCCTAAAGCTAGGGATTTTCCTTTACTTCATTTGTTGGTATTGTGTCTGCAATATTGCGACAGATGTCGAGATTGTCTCTAGGTTATCTATGAACCGTCGAGATTTGGCTTCGCTTTCTGGTGGAGCCTGTTGGGAAGGTAAGGTTCCCTCTTTGTTTGTGCCCCTGGATTGTATACAGGGATCGATGTGATCTCATCTGTAGGGCAAAAAGTTTCATTCTTTCATCATTTTTTTATTCTTTCCGCGATGCTCTATCATTTCAGCTTTTATATCGCGAAGGTCGCGATTGCCCAATCATTTCGGCTATTTTTCGCGGTGCCCAATCATTTCGGCCATTTGTTTTATTTTTACTCGCTGCTTTTTATTGCGAGTTGCCCAATCATTTCGGCTATTTTGCATGCATATATTTTTTTTACTTGCTGATTTTTATTGCAAGTTGCCCCATCATTTCGGCTATTTCGTATGCACGTATGGCTCGCTTTTTTTTTTATCGGGAGTGTGGAACTTGGAATCTGGTGCCAATCTCAGCATCAGTATCGCTACGACTGGAATATTGCCAGGAGCGAATCATCATTTGCCTCTGTCGATGTCGAACAAATGTGGCTTAGCGAACAGGGTTAGGATCTTGTCGACTAAGGCTTTTGACTTTATGAGCCGTAAGGGTCTCACAAAGGTATTTCTCCCTACGAGTCGTAAGGATCTCGCAGG
Organism: Agapanthus africanus; assembly: GCA_030015575.1. Taxonomy (NCBI): domain Eukaryota; kingdom Viridiplantae; phylum Streptophyta; class Magnoliopsida; order Asparagales; family Amaryllidaceae; genus Agapanthus; species Agapanthus africanus. Next base: position 458,662,839 of record JASDDO010000001.1, on the reverse strand, counting down.
TGCGTTTTCTCCTTAGGAATCGTGAGGACTCCTAAGTGTATGTTCCCCTATAAGTCGTAAGGATCTTACAAAAGGGTTTTCTCCTTATAAGTCGAGAGGACTTACAAGGGTTGTTCACCGTATGGACATATCCCCAGTCACGGGTGGGACTTGGTTAGGGAAATGTTTATTCGCGCCCGTGGATTGTATACAAGGGTCAGTATTGAGCTGCTTGTAGGGCCATATCGAAGTTTGTAGGGGTTGCTTAAGAACAGGTTCAGGTCTCTATAACTTAAGACTTTCAAATCTTATGAGCCATGAGGGTCCCATAAGAGAGTTCTCCTTACGAGTCGTGAGGATCTCGCAAGTGTAATTTCTCCTTAGGAATCGTGAGGATCCCTAAGTGTGTTTCTCCCTTGTGAGTCGTAAGGATCTCACGCGGGTGGTTTCTCCTTACAAGGTCGAGAGGGCCCTATAAGTGTCTTTTAACGAGGTCACGCCCTTTCGGGTTTTCACGAACACTCGCCGGTAGCCCTGCTGTTTTTACTCACGGAGCCCTTTCGGGTTTTCATCCGTGCCCATTTTGCTTATGGACATACCGTTTTTTTATTCTTTTTTTTATTCTTTTTTTTTCTCTTTTTTTTTAAACGAGGTCGCGCCCTTTCGGGTTTTCACGAACACTCGCCGGTAGCCCTGCTGTTTTTACTCACGGAGCCCTTTCGGGTTTTCATTCGTGCCCATTTCGCTTATGGACATACCGTTTTTTTTTACCACGTCAGCCTGAAAATGCTGCGGGTTGGGAGTAGTTTAACGACGTTTCGGTCATTTGCAAGTTTTAGGACATTGCGGTCCACCGTTAGTTTAAGGACGTTTCGGTCCGACGCCAGTTTTAGGACATAGTGGTCCATCGTTAGTTTAACGACATTTCGGTCTACCGTCGCCGTATTTGAGGCGAATTTCTAGTTTACTGACTTTTCGGTCTAGGAGGCCTTCCCTATGAACGAGCATGATGCCCCCGGCATATCCACCTTTTTCGGAGCATGTTGTTGTGGCGGGTTTACTTTCCACTTTTCGGGTAACGCGAACTTGCCCTGTTGGTATTGGTCTTCAACCCAGTTTTTGAAGACGTAGCAATTGTCGAGTGGGTGACCCATTACTCTGTGGTAGGGACAATAGTTAAGATTGTTAACGTCACCTGGCTGCAACGGACGTTTTGGATCTGGTAGAGTGATGAGCCCGCTGCGCACTGCTAGCTCGAACAATCTCTTTGTTTTATCTTTGGAAAACGAGTAAGGACGTTTCAATTTCTCATTGAGGTATCGCGGCTTGTTGTTTTGACGACAAAACGGTCTCGGGTTATTCGGCTGTTGTTGAGTGTTGGCAACAAAGGCCGTTTTTTCCTTTTCCTTTCTCATTTCGTTTGCTCCGTCGTTTGCGGGTCCGAGATTCTTTCCGGGTAGCGTGAGATTGTACGGCTGAACATTCTCGCAACTCTCCAATTCTTTTGTTTTAGAAATGAATTCTTTGAAGAGAGGGTTGAGGGCGGCTTCTTCATCAGAGTCGCTTCCAAAGGTGAGAACTCGTGATCCCCCGGGCTCGTCCCTATGACAATTGCCGGCAACTCTTTTATGCCCATCTGTCGTATTTTTTCGCTGTCTACGAGCTTCCCGTTTTATTCTATTGACGTGTTGTCTATGAGCGACATATCCTTGCCACCAACACTTAAAGGACTTGCAGTCTTCCGTAGGATGTGCGATCTTCTAATGATATAAGCAGAAGTTAGGGTGTACGTCCGTTTCATCAAAATGTATACCACCAGGAGAATTTTCTCTGAAAGAGGGCGGCCTCATCCCCATTGCTATGGCTTTGGCGAATCGTTTCCTTGTCTTGATCCTGCTTTTATTTGCGGCGGATGTACTTTGATCCGGTGGGAGTGTTTCGACCCTTTTGTCCAGTCGTCGGCGTTTGGCCTTTTCAAATATGGCCATCTCGCGCTCCCGATCAGCTTTACTTTTTAGACGAATCTCATCTAGAAAAGCGTCGATCATTTCTTCTGACGGCCACACGAATTCTGGCTCAGGCTCTGCCTCCAGTTTCTCAGTGCAAGGAGTTTTTTCATCGTCCGTAAATGAGTGGGAGATCACATGACAAGTTGCCCCCGGTGCGTCCGTCCTCTTTGGAGTGTGCGGTTGTGGTGGGTTTACTTTCCACTTTTCAGACAGCGCGAACATGCCTTGTAGGTACTGATCTTCTGTCCATCCTTTAAAGACGAAGCAATCCTCGATCGGGTGACTTACCGTTTGGTGGTAAGGGCAATAATTAGGATCGTTGACATCGCCTGGCTGCAACGGACGCTTTGGACTCGGTAGATTGATGAGTCTGTGGCGCACTGCCAGCTCGAACAATCTCCTCGTTTTATTCTGAGGAAACGAGTAAGGACGTCCCAGTCTCTCCTCGAGGGACGGGCGTGGTCGCATATTGTTTTGGCGAACAACCGGCTTTAAGTTGCTCGACTGTTGTTGAGTCTTATCGACGAAAGTTGCTTTCCCTTTGCCCTTTTCATTCCAAGGCTCTGTCTCTGAAGAGGAAGGCCTATGGCCCATCTGTTCCATTTGGGCCAGCTTGTCAATCAAGGCCTGGAAGGTGGTCGGCTTGAAGAACATCATGAATTTGGAGATAGTTGCTTGAGGGTCGAGAGTACCCACGAACATGCCTACCGCAGGTGCTTCTTCGATGCGTTGTTCGCATTTCGACCATAGGTTCCGCCATCGTGTTGTATATTGGACCCACGTTTCGCCTGGCCTTATCCTGGCATTGATCAGTGCTGTTATCGGGGTGCGTTCACTAGCACTCGCGAATCTTTGCGTGAACAGTAGCTCTATCTCCGCAAATGTTTTGACAGAGTCATTAGGTAGCTCCGAATACCATTCAAAGGCTGCTAAGCTGCCGACGAATTGGCGAAGTAACAGTTTGTCATCGCCTCCTGTGTTGCCGCATAAGGCCCTAAATTGAGCGACATGCTGATGTGGATTCCCCGTCCCCTTGTACACATGGAATTTAGGGATCGTATATCCCGGCGGGTAGCTGATTTGGTCATACCAGCCCGGGTATGGTCGCCCAGCTTTGACAACTTGGCTGGCCGCTTCACTCGCCTGATGAGCTCGTATTTGCTGAGCTATATAGTCATCCAGCGCAGCCTTGGAAATTGTCTCCTCCTTGGCTGCTGAAAGAGCCGGCGGAGGATTAGATGTCTCCTCTTTATCGTCTTCAATAATGATCAGAGGTTCTTCAGCTGGAGGGTCCGGCTGTAACATCATCCCTACCATTTCTTGGAAGAGGAGCGCCATTTGTTTTATGTTAGCCGCTTGCTCCGCGGCTTCTTTGTCCTTCTTTTCGAGGACTCTGCGTAAGAAGTCAGCATCGGTTTCTTGTTCGTGACGCTGTTCTGATGATGCCTCTGGGCTTTCTTTTGGCCCAGTGAGTGCGGCCATTGTAGTCATCATCTCCTGAAGCTTCTGTTGCTGCTCCTGAGCTTTCGTCACTGATCGGGTGAGCGGTCGGTGACCCGTCGAAGCACGGCTTTCCTCCTTTCCAGAAGCCATATAAACAGTGTACACCACCATTCCCCCAGAATTGGGGTGTTTGTGCTTAGCGCGTTTACGGCTCGCCATGTTCACAGGGGCTTTCTGCGGCCTCCCTTTCTTTTGAGTGGTTGAAGTTGAGGGGGCCGTTGTAGTGGGCACCCAAGTAGCCGTTGCTTTTTGCGGCTTGACGGAGTAATCCTTCTCCCGCCGAACCTTCATCTTTTTCTGTCGGCGGAGATAGTTTTCATCAATCACCGACTCTTGGACCCGTCGCCAGACCTTATAAATCTTGGAGGATAGCCGTTGAGAGGGCTGCTCTGGCTTTCCATCTATAATACCCCCCGCAGGTGGAGGAGATCTTTTTAGCATGGCAGTCGGAGAGTTCTTGCGTACCCCCCTTAGCGGTTCAAAGCTGTTCCCAGTTGGAACAGCGGCATTGATTTCCACCATCGGAGCTGGCGGAGTTATCCCAGAGGGGGAGTTGCCCCCAGCCTTCCTTACCCGGCGCCAGTGACGACGGCGAGCATGTTGAGCGGACGGCGTTGGTTCAGCAATGGGGATGGCTTTGCCTTGCTCCCTGTCCATTTGAAGCGCTGCTGGTGTCAGTCTCTTAAAGACTGACGTCTTTTGAGTAGCGGTATCCAATCTGTCAAAGACAGACCTTCGAGCAGGAACGGGAGCCGGAATAGTCAGTCTTGTGAAGACCGACCCATTGGCAGGAGAAGCCGCCTTGACGACTTCAGGAGCAGGGATGGCTATCCTCTTCGGAACAACCTTTTCTGATATTGCAGGCTTCTTCATGGGCCCACATGAGTTTTGGCCTAGTTTGCTGAAAGCTGAGGCATTGGGTTTGGGCGACCCGTTGAGAGGGGCCGCGACAGTAGCAAGCCGATCAAAGACCAGCTTCTTTGGAGCTTCTTGCGATGTCATTGGGGCATTGAAGCTCATCGGTAGGAGCAGGGTCCCGAAGAATAGTCCAGCGGTGGCTTGAGTCACCTGCTCTACTGGTATCCTGAAAAGGGAGGCCGCTTGGAACCCGTAAGTCACTCCTCCAGCAAGGACGGGGTGAGAGTTGCAGTTGCAGGTAGTGCAGTTTGAAGCCATTGATCTTCTGTTTTCTGCACGGAGCAAGACACCAAATCTTAGTACCTCGAATCCACAGGCAACCACAGCAAACCGCGATTCATTCGCGAACACGACACACGAAGTGTGGAGTGGAAAGAGGAAGAGGTCCCACCGGGCGTGCCAGAATCTGTTCCCCTCCGAACGGCGGCCGAGACATGGGCTGTCTTGCCTGAGATTCGGGGCAGATGCTAATTGGTGCTATCCGTCCACCTCTCCGAAGATGCCAAGTTGATTTATGGCACCGTGTATCGGAGGTTTAGACGGATGCGGCCGATGTAGCAGACTTCGTCAGATTCCCCCTCGCTTGAGGGGTTTTTGATTGTGGGGACGCTCTTCCCTGCAGGCGCAAGCCCCTGCAGTTAATTACACTACCGCATCGCGGTAACAACTTTCTCCTTCTCCAGCTGGTCACTTCGTGCGTGGGTGTTTGTTTTGTTTGTGGTTGCCCGTGGATTGTATACGGAGACTAATTTATGTAGTCGCCCGTAGGACGTAGATTAGTCCAAATCCGTATTTTCTTAGATTTGGGTTTGGGGTTTTGGTTTAAGGATACGTTAGCCATTTTTGAGGCTAAGATCAACTTAAACGTTTGTTAAGGATACGTTAATCCAATTTGAGACTAAGATCAACTTAACGGGATCGTTTAGATCCGACAAAAGAGCATTTGGACTCTATTGTTCCAGTTTAGGGACATAGTGGTCCATTGCATGTATGGCTGTCGGGACCCGTCACCTCTCTGACGACGTTGAAGGATTACAACGACGGGTGTCAGAAGAGTTCAGAGATGTACCCTTGAACCAATGAGTTGATTGGGGGGATTCATAGTCCAATTTGGGACTAAAGTCTGTTTGAACGTTTAAGGATAGGTTAGCCATATTTGAGGCTAAGATCAACTTAAACGGTTGTTAAGGATACGTTAGTCCAGTTTGGGACTAAGATCGACTTAACGGGATCGTTTAGATCCGACAAAAGAGCATTTGGAGGCTCTATTGTTCCAGTTTAGGGACATGGTGGTCCAATACCAGTTTAAGGACATAGTGGTCCAATGCCAGTTTAGGGACATGGTGGTCCAATGGTAGTTTAAGGACGCATAAGTCCATGGGTTTAAGGACCCCACAGTCCATATGGGTGTGTTTAAGGACGCATTAGTCCGTTAGTTTAAGGACGCATAAGTCCGCGGGTTTAAGGACCCCACAGTCCGTATCTTGGTTTAAGGACGCATAAGTCCATGAGTTTAAGGACCCCACAGTCCGTGTTGATGTGTGGTTGTCGGGACCCGTCACCTCTCTGAAGACGTTGAAGGATTACAACGACAAATATCAGAGGAGTTCAGAGATGTACCCTTGAACCAATGAGTTGGTTGAAAGAGCAGATGTGCTCAGATCAAGATGATTTGAGGACTTATGGCCAGTTTGGGCTAAGTCCAGTTATGTTTGAAATATTGGCCCTCTGTTGGTCCATTGAAGGAGAGGCTTTGCCTCTGAAACTTAGCCAATTGGGCTGAAGCTAGTGTTAAACACTAGAAACCAACAGTGTTGAACACTGGGAATAAGATAGCAAGTTAGTGTTAAACACTAAAAGATAATTAGTGTTAAACACTGGGAACAGTGTTTTCAAATTAGTGTTAAACACTAAGCAAATCAGTATTAAACACTGCAAATAGAGTTTTCCAAATTAGTGTTAAATACTAAGAAAATCAGTGTTAATCACTGAGGACAAAGTCTTCGGATTAGTGTTAAACACTAAGGGGAGAGAGGTCACGTGAGAGCGCCCTGATTTTCCTTATCTTATTCTGCAGATCAGTGTTTTAACTCTTTTAATTCTGACGGCCATCACGTGTGAGCACGTGATGGAGCCCCCGCTCTGGTCTGTTGGAATGCTCATTAGGGGTCACGTGGTGACACGTGAGGGCGCCCTAAATGCGGAGCCACATCTCCTTTGTTTTATCCTCAAATCTGTGAATAAGTGTTAAACACTTTTTCTTTTTATTTCGAGCATCACGTGTTGACACGTGATGGGGATTTATGCGCTGACTGTTAGAACGTTTGCTAAGGGGTCACGTGGTAAACACGTGAGAGCGCCCAAAGCCTTCATTCCCATTGATCTTTCTTTCTGCGTTTTGAGAGTCACGTGGGAGCACGTGATGGCATCAAAAAGTGGGGCCAGATCCCCTTTATTTTGTTCTGCAAACAAGTGTTAAACACTTTTAATTTTCATAGCCATCACGTGTGGGCACGTGATGTATAATCATGCCCTGATTTATTAGAACATTTATTAGGGGTCACGTGGTAACACGTGAGAGCGCCCAGAATTGTTTCTGCCTTTACTTTTGTTCCATATATAATGAGGGTCACGTGGGAGCACGTGGGGTGATGCTTCAAAGTTCTTTGCAGGGGATCTTTTCAAGGGTCACGTGGGGGCACGTGACCCTAGTTCTTTTCATGAACAGAGATCTTTTAAGAATTGAATTCTTATTTAGGATGAAACCCTGATTTCTTTTCAAAGGAATTAAATTCCCAGATATGTAAAAGAATTAAATTCTTGATTAGGGTTAAACCCTAGTTTTGTTTTAGGAGAATTAATTCTCAAAACTCAATTCCCCTTCTAAGTTTAGGATCTGCATGGCAGGATCTCGACCCGATGAGAATTAAATTCTCAAGTTATGGGGAGATGTGCTCTGTGCAGATCTTCAACCAGAAGAAGAACTAAGTTCTTTTTGTATAAGAGTTAAACTCTTGGATTTTGAGAATTAAATTTTCTGTTTGAAGTTTATCTTTTTTCCTTTTCTTACCTAGGGTTTTCTTTGTTGAGAATTAAATTCTCCTTTCTTTTCTTCCCTCTTGAGAATTAAATTCTCCTCTCTCTGTTTTTCTCTCAAAAAAGTAGATCCCCCTTCTCTTCTCTTCTTGGCTCCTATTTATAGGAGAAGGAAGAGAATCAATTTGTTTAGCAAATCTCTCATTGAGAGATTTGATTTGTATGTTGAGAGATTTGATTTATATTTATCATTAATCTGGGCCTTTAGATTGTTAAGTGAATTTTATTCACCGTGGATTTTAAATCCAAAAGATATTCTATTTGTTATCCTGGTGAGATTTTCAGGGAAATCTTTCCTTGTCCAAGGGTTTTCTATAAATTGGTGATTTTTAATCACCCTTGGATTTTTAATCCAACGGTTCCCTATGACCCTTTTCCATTTGGAAAGATTCAGAAACTTTTAGAATTTAATTCTATTAAATTATAATGCTTTTAAAGCCAGTCACGTGCTGGCACGTGACCTTTGGTCACGTGTGAGCACGTGACCCCCAATTGGGTTCCTTTCTCAGCCGCTTATTTATGTTTCAGTTTTAACCATCACGTGTCAACACGTGACCATTGGTCACGTGTAAGCACGTGATACCTCGTTGAGATATTTTCTGACTTTTAGAATTAAATTCTATTCATTATTTTAGAGGCTTTAAAAGCCCATCACGTGTCTGCACGTGACCCATGGTCACGTGTGAGCACGTGATGCCCCATTGGGGTCTTTTCTGAGTTTTTATTGTATCTTTTAACTCCTCCAGCGGGTTCTTAAAAGCCCATCACGTGTGGACACGTAATTCCTCATAACTTTTGATCCCGGATGAATTACGAGGCCCATAATATATCAAATCGAAGGGTTTTTCGAGCCGCTTTCGATACCATCAGAATTTATCTGTTTCTCATTCGGGAGTTTGTCAAAAAAAACAGCCCGGAAGATACTGGTTCCCATTTTCTTAAGCGTATCGCCGCCATTTGATACCTTGGGCTCTTTTGCGCAGAATTTTTTGGCGGGAACAGGCTTATGTCAATCCTGACCCCGTAGGAAGCGTTCAGAGCGGAACCTGGTCCTTATGGAACACGGCTTATATCAATCCTGACCCCATGGAAAACATCCAGAGCAAATCCTGGTTTCGTGGAACACAGCTTATGTCAATCCTGACCCCATGGGAAACGTCCAGAGCGGATCCTGGTCCTTGCAGAACACGGCGTATGTCAATTCTGACCCCGTAGGAAGCATCCAGAGCAAATCCTGGTCTCATGGAACACGGCTTATGTCAATCTTGACCCTGTAGGAAGCGTCCAGAGTGGAACCTGGTCCTTGCGGAACACGGCTATGTCAATCCTGACCCCGTGGGAAGCATCCAGAGCAAATCTTGGTCTAGTGGAACACGACCTATGTCAATCCTGACCTCGTGGGAAGCATCCAGAGCGGAACCTAGTCCTTGTAGAACACGGCTTATGTCAATCCTGACCCTGTGGGAAACGTCCAGAGCGGATCCTGGTCCTTGCGGAACACAGCTTATGTCAATCCTGACCCCGTGGGAAGCGTCCAGAGCGGAACCTGGTCCTTGTGGAACACGACTTATGTCAATCCTGACCCCGTGGGAAACATCCAAAGCAAATCCTGGTTTCGTGGAACACGGCTTATGTCAATCCTGACCCCATGGGAAATGTCCAGAGCGGATCCTGGTCCTTGCGGAACACGGCTTATGTCAATTCTGACCCCGTGGGAAGCATCCAGAGCAAATCCTGGTCTCGTGGAACACGGCTTATGTCAATCTTGACCCCTTGGGAAGCGTCCAGAGCGCATCCTGGTCCTTGCAGAACACGGCTTATGTCAATCTTGACCCCGTGGGAAGCGTCCAGAGCGGAACCTGGTTCTTGCGGAACACGGCTAATGTCAATCCTGACCCCGTGGGAAGCATCCAGACCAAATCCTGGTCTTGTGGAACATGGCTTATGTCAATCTTGACCCCGTGGAAAGCGTCCAGAGCGGATCCTGGTCCTTGCGGAACACGGCTTATGTCAATCTTGACCCCGTGGGAAGTGTCCAGAGCGAAACCTGGTCCTTGCGGAATACGGTTAATGTCAATCCTGACCCCATGGGAAGCATCCAGAGCAAATCCTGGTCCCGTGGAATACGGCTAAAGTCAATCCTGACCCCGTGGGAAATGCCCAGAACAACCCCTGACTCCGTAAAATACGGATAATGTCAATCTCATCAATCACTTACGGGTCCCCTCGACTCGTGAGGAAGAAAATTCTCTTGTGAGATCCTTACGATTCTCAAGAGAAAACAGACATAGGAATTCTCATGATTCCTAAGGAGAAAATACACCTACGAGATCTTCACGACTCGTAGGGAGAAAAGTCTTTATGAGACCCTCACGGCTCATAAAGTTGAAAAGCCTTAGGCCGCAGATCTGAACCTGTTTCCTGAGCCATATCTATTTCTTGAAGAGTTCAAGACGTAATGCTCTCTATCATCTATAGGCTACGCTTGCTAAGGTAACATGCTGGCAACACAGAAAAGAAAAGAAAGCAGGAGATAACACAAGATAGTGCAAAAAAATGTATCATTTATTTATAAGTTCAATTGGATACAAGTTACACCATATAAAAAAATGGATACATTTTATTCAAAAATTACAAATGGTGCAAAAAAAAAAAAACAACTATTGGGAGGGAAGCGTTTTCAATAGGCCAATCAGTTGCTCGCGCACTCCCCTCTGCCCCTTTTCACGGTCAGCTGCTGCGGCCAACTCCGCTTCAATCTGAGCCCGTTGCTGCAAATACGATGAAAGCTGCTCATCGATGACCCGCTGAGCTGCCCCACGACTCTACGCATCTCGCTCGATAAGGTCAAACTTCTGCCTTAGCGTTAGCCCGTCAGAAATACATCGTAGAAGGCCCTCAAAGATAGCTTTCAGCTGTACAACGTTTGCATCAACCTGAGCATGCAATCAGGTAGATTCGCTTGAAGTCTCTTCACACTCCTTACGCTTTAAAGCCGCTTCTTGTTAAAGATGGCGGAAGTAGGGAGTGCTCTACTCGACCCATGCAGCCCGTTGAGAGTTCACAGCCAGGACCTCAGGAGCAGGACGTCCGAACTCGAGCTCATGCAGACAGGCCTCAATTTTCCTGCAGTGATTAACCCAAGACTCAACGACGCCCTCACTATGAAAGTTCTCGAGCGTTGCCAGCATAGGATTAACCTTGTCAGCAAAATCTGCAGCGAATGTAGGAGCCTCCGCGTCAAGCTCATCGATATAATCGCTCAACATGCGCATACTATTCACAGCGCCTTTTGAAGATGGACGTCTGGAAATGGGGTCCGCTGGCATTATGATTCGAGACTCGAACGAAGTTGAAGTCGGTGTCACTGTTACAAAACAAATCATAGTCAAATAACGGTTCAAGAAATGGAGAAGCTACATGAACAATGGAGTTTACTATACCGGCTGCGGCAGGTGGCAAGGCCGGGAGTACCGGTGGTGTAACTGTTCCTTTGTCTCCTCCTTCAATCTGTAGTCCTGCAGTCAAAACAAAGAGAAATTAGAAAATATTTGGCTGCCCGTAAAAGAAAAGAAAAGACATTAGCTAAAGGCTGTACTCACCAGCGCCACTAGATGAGGCAATCTCTGACTGGAAGGAGAAATGTGGGTGCAGCACCTGATACAGGTGATCAAAAAGGACTCCTACAAGGATGTAATAATGCAATGTCAGTACATAAAGTATATTGTCTACAATAAAACCGATGAGTCACAAATCCGTACCTTCCAGCATTTGAGAGGATACGAGAGAAGGCAAATGGGCGGCCACCGTCAAAGCAGCAACTGGTGATGCTTCCTCAGGTGGCACAACCTCAACGCTCACCACACCTGCATCGGAAACAAGAGAAGTACTGTCAGAAGAGATTGAAAGGGATTGCAGAATAAAAAGAAAAGTAATGACCTAAAATCTACCTGGTGAGTCGTCGGACGGAACCGCGACAAGGGCATCACTTGATGCAGCTACTGTTTCACCCTCCTCCATGGGAATGGTTTCGCCACCCATAGTTTTATCCCCCGACTCCATGAGAATCGTCATGATACTCGCAGCGCCCGGCAACGGCAAGGAACCGCAAGGGGAAAGAGTAGCGATTGGGGCAGTGCCAGACTCTTGAGAAAGAGTGGCTACCTCAGGCTCGGCGGTTGCCACCATCTCACCTACCGCTTCCTCATCAAGACTCGGCCCTGCAAGATAGGATATATAAGAATTTAAAGATTAAAACTTTGACAAAAGAACTCAGTGTTACGTCACCTTGAGTCGGTCATTCAATTGCTTCCCGAGCTGCCTGTGCTGCCTGTCTGTGAGCAGTAGACAGGGCGGCCGAAGCACCCTCTGAAGGAGCAAGGGCAGGGGTAGCAGTACTCGAGCCTGCACCCGCAGCCAAGGCAGCATTACGCTCCCTTGCTGCACGCATTCTGCGCTTCCTTTCCGCCCGGGCCCTGAGAGCTGATCTTCTCAAGACCTCCGTCAACGGGACGTCATCATCCATGCCAGGAGCTACCTCTGGAGCCGTTATGGCGTCCGTCATCGGTTTCTTGAGTAAAGTCTCTTTTGGCAATGCTGAGGAGGCCGGGATTTCAATAGCTGGCCCTGGAAGCATCTCCGCATCACCCGGCGGGATTGGCACTGCACTGGGCATGACCCGAGTCGAGGTAATCCCTGTGATCAGATGAAAAAGGGGTCAGATTATCCATAAGAAAAGCGAATGAAGGCACTATGAGCCAAAATATACTAATGCCCAGCGAAGCGCGAACCCTCTCCTCCTCCTCAAAAGTCTTGAGGGAAGTCGCGAGAGCCTCTTCAGTAGAAAAGCTTGTTAAAGAAGAAGTGTTAGTCAAAACATGATAACAAAAACATAGCAGCAAAAGGGTATGATTGAAGCTTACTTGATTGTGTGAGGATGACCAGTCCCGCTTTGTGGCTTGCTGATCGCTCAGAAGCTGCAATAGCAGCCTGCAAATCAGTATCATCCGGCACTATGAATAGACCTTCGTTAGTCCCATATTCGCCCAAGCCCTCGCTATAAGGAGCATGAGGCTCCTGACCAAATACAACGTCGGCAGAGAGGATCGACTTCTTCTTCATCTTCTGCGAGCGGGCACTAGTCGCTGCTAGCATAAGCTTACGCTTGGTGGGCACCTTGGGATTACGAGTCCCGATATTTGAACCCACGCCAGACTCGGGGGAAGCTACAGTCACCGTTTCCACGGGAGTACGGGGTATCGGTAGTTCGGGCCTATCATGCGGGACCTCGACCGCAGCAACTTCTCTTAAGGGAGGACGGACAATGGTCCGTCGCTTCAGAGGAACGTTTGGATTACTGGACGGCGCTGCACCCTTGCGATCAAGCAGCAATCGCTTCTCCTCCCTAATGACGGCGCCCATCGAATGTTGATACCAGGCCACATACACATTTAGAGCCTTCGGAACACAGCTCGGTTCGCTGATAAAGAAGTTGGACCCTGTGTTCAGGTGCATAAAATGATGCAGCGTGCTTCGCATTCCCTCTTCGGTAGCAGCAGGTTCTGCCAAGAAAGCCTCAAGCGGGACTCCCTGATTATAGCTCAGCTGCTGGGCGAAACGATGCGGGTTGTATCTCATGAATAACGCCGCATCATTTTGCCTAAATACAAGAAAGCTCGGCCTAATGGAGTACAGATGAAGAATCTCTCGAGCTTTCTGTTAGTGTTTATGCCCTAGAGGCCATTACTGTATCATACTAGTTTGTATATTACTTAATAGAAGCTTGGGATATTCACAGTTGTATTGGCAGTCTTGCTAAAAATGGTAGTATGCTACTTGGTTTGTGTCTACTTTAATATGTGCATATGTTTCTTTTAACGTATCGCTTATACATATTAGTAGAGCCCTTAGGATCTTTTCTTGATTACCAGCGTTGTGATGGCAGTCACACTAGTGGGGGCTGGGTAGTCTATAAGCAACATCCTATACAGGTCCCTGGTCGTAGGATTATCGAGACAAGGCATCGATACTCCAGAGTAGACTGGTGTATACGCTTCTCATCCCAGTTGGGGAGATGGTCTGTCCCACAGCCATCAGTACGTCGTACTGGAGATAGTATGCAGGTACTCGTTAGGTTACGGGTACACCGGACAGGACTCGCCGGGAACTGCAGGTTGGATTTATACCCATCGTCAGATAGCAGTTCTTAGGTGACATGAGTACAGCTTAGTCCGTCGACTTGATACTGCTACTTCGCCTCGGGTGTGTTCCTACTGTACTTAGATTACTACCCTACCACGGCTCAAAGGAGTCGTGCAAACAAGTAGTAGTTGGGTGCAGTCCCGAAGCACTTGGAGGCAGTAGCGGTTAGACAGGATTCGTCTCTCCCGGTATTGGGGGTTGATATCGCGCTGTGTATGGAGAGCCATTACGCAAAGTCCCTGGCCAGGGCAAGCGAGATTTACTGGTAGCTTCCAGTAGTTTCTCAAGGTGTAATGGGTTTCACTCCGACATGACTTATACCGCTATCAGGGGTCTGACGTTTACCGCCCCCTAGGCCCGATATGCGAAAGTCCTAGACGAACAGACCGGACTATACGGAGATTGTCACATCAGGCTCAGTAGGAGTTCGGATAGATTTCCTCATCGTCCTTCTTATCGACATCTACCTGGGGACCGTTACGTACAGCTAGTACCGCTTGCGGCCTGTGGTTAAACCCACTGCCAGCGTAGTGTCGAGTCTATAGAGTCCCACACAGAGAGTTTCCCTGCACCGGGTGTTCCCCTCCGAATAACGGCGCGACAGAGACATCTTGCCTGTGATTCGGGGCAGATGCAATTTGGTTTTATCCGTCCACTTCTCCGAAGATGCCAAGTTGATTTATGACACCATGTATCGGAGGTTTAGACGGCTGCGGCTGATATAGCAGACTTCGTCAGATTCCCCCCCGTCTGAGGGTTTTTTGATTGTGGGAACGCTCTTCCCTGCAGGCATAAGCCCCTGCAGTTAATTACGCTACCGCATCGCGGTAACAACTTTCTCCTTCTCCAGCTGGTCACTTCGTGTCGTGTGTGTTTGTTTTGTTTGTGGTTGCCCGTGGATTGTATACGGAGACTAATTTATGTCATCGCCCGTAGGACGTGGATTAGTCCAAATCCGTATTTTCTTAGATTTGGATTTGGGGTTTTGGTTTAAGAATACGTTAGCCTTATTTTAGACTAAGATCAACTTAAACGTTTGTTGAGAATACGTTAGTCTAATTTTAGACTAAGATCAACTTAACGGGATCGTTTAAATCTGACAAAAGAGCATTTGGGGACTCTATTGCTCTAGTTTAGGGACATAGTGGTCCATTGCCAGTTTAAGGACATGGTGGTCCATTGCCAGTTTAGGGACATGGTGGTCCATTTCCAGTTTAGGGACATGGTGGTCCAACATTCCCATTTTGAGGACGAATATTGGTTTAAGGACATCATAGTCCATGAGTTTAAGGACCCCACAGTCCGTAGCAATATATGGTTGTTGGGACCCGTCACCTCTCTGACGACGTTGAAGGATTACAACGACAAATATCAGAGGAGTTCAGAGATGTACCCTTAAACCAGGTGTAAATTGATTTGAGAGAGCAGTTGTGCTCAGTTCAATTTAATTTGAGGACTTATGGCCAGAATTGGGTTAAGTCCAGTTAGAAAATGTCTAACATTTTATTCACATTTGGCCTGTTAGGCCTTTGATTGGGCTCTGCCCTTTTTAAAACAATGCATAGCATTGGACCTTTTTATTTAAATGCGCAGCATTCAGATTAGGCCTGTTAGGCCTTTTAATTTGGCTTTCCCCTTTTTAATAATGCATAGTATTTGTTTTGGTCTGTTAGACCTTTTAATTGGGCTCTGCCCCTTTTTAATAATGCAGAGCATTTAATGGTCTGACAGTGTGCCACGTGGCCTGTCAGGCGCTCTGCGCCAATTAAAGAGTGCAAGGCGCCAGCGCATGTGGAGGTGACACGTGTCACGTTCTGGTGAGCGCAAGTCTGTTAGCGCAGTGCGCTGCATCAGTGTGCTGCTGACACGTGGCGCACTCTGGTGCAGTGCGCCAATCCAAGAGCGCAACAGCGCAAATCAAGAGTGCAAGGCACTGTACAATAGCGCAGAGCGCATCTTGATCTAATTTAGATCAAAGATAAGAATCTTTTTAGAGGTTCTACCTCAAGATTCAAGAACCGATGGTTCATCAAAAGGCTGTGCCTTTATATAGATCAAAAGATCAAATGAAGTAAATTACTTCTTTTTTTATGATTGGATCTCTTCTTTTTTTTTTTTTGATCTTTTTCTTCTTTTTTATGGAAGATCTTGATCTTGTTCTTAGATCATTGATCTTTTTAGAAGAAATTCTTCTTTTTTCAAAAGTTTACCTTTTTCCTCTTCAAGCTCTTCTCAAAGTTTTTAGAGGAGTTCTCTGTATATATCAAACTTAGAGTCTAGGGGCCTTTATATAGGGCCAATTAGTTTGTTAGGTTAGTTACAGAGATTTTTCCATGATTGATTTGGGGATATTTCCCCACCGTTGGATCTTTGATCCTAAGGCTTCTGTTTTACAGAAAATAATTTTCTTGTTTTAATAAGATTTAAAAAGATTTTTCTAGAATTTTAATTCTGATTTAGTGCTGGCACAGTTAGCGCAAGTGCACCTGTGCTTGACACGTGTCACGCAGCGCAGAGCGCAGCGCAACTGCACTAGCGCAACTGCACTGACACGTGTCGCGCAGTGCAGAGCGCAGCACAACTGCGCTGACACGTGTCGCGCAGTGCAGAGCGCAAGTTATCTGAAGCGTTGCTTCCTTTATTTTTTATTTTTAAACAGAGCCTTGCTCTGATTGGGTGCGCTGTCTTGGGCGCAGCGCTGGCGTGTTTGCTTTTGACATGTGGCGCGTTGCGCGCTGCGTAAGGAATCTGAAGCGTTAATTAATTTTTTTAATTTTTGAAATTCAAACAGAGCTTTTCTCTGATTGGTGGAAACAAATGCCCCCCACCGTTGCGCTCACGTGGCGCACACGTGAGTGCAGCGGTGGCAGGATCCCAACCGTTAGATCAATTCAGGAGTTGAAGGGGCACTTAAGTGCCTATAAATAGGACCCTTGGTCCTCTTCAGAAGTTTATCATCTTCTCAAGATTTAGATTTTCAGAGCCTTGCTCTCGTTTTCAAGAACTTCAGAGCCTTGCTCTCATCTTCAAAGTTAGAACTTTTAGAAAAATTTTAGGTAAAAAATTAACTTAAATTAATTTTAATCAATAGAGCCTTGCTCTTATAGATCTTTTGATCTAAAGAAATTCCCTTTGGGATTTCACAAACAGAGCTTTGCTCTCAAGAATTTGTTTCAGGGTTTCTTAACCCATGAACAGAGCTTTGCTCATGGATAAAGTATAGATCTTTTGATCTAAAAATGAAGAACTCTTAAGAGTTTTCATGGATCTTTAAGATCCCAGATTTTAATTTTTAGGAATTAATTTTCCTTTGATGGATTTTTCCATCATTATTATAGAGCTAGGCTCTTTAAGGAATATTATTTCTTTGTGACCAGAGTTTGACAAGTGTCACTCTGTGACAGAGTTTTGCTCTGAAAAGGGAGATTTTCTCCTTGTTTCAAGGGATTTCTCATTTAATGAAAATATTCTCTTGAGGATCTCCTCATTAATTGACAGCCTCATCCAATGATGAGGCTGTCTTATTAACTAATGTATTGTCATCTGGATTTTGTGGGTCCCTCTTTGGTCCCCTCTCCACTGCATTGCAATGTGGTACAAAATTTTAAAGTATCAAGCGTCAGGCTTTTAAAATTAAATTATGACACTGACAGCTGAATTTCGTTTTTCTTTGCAGGCAACATGTCTGCTGATCTGTCATTCCCGTTCTTCCGCTCAGAGGGAGGTTTCCCTGAGGTGCCAGTGGACCGGGAGGTTCTCGCTCTGATTAAGGATCATGACCCGGAGCATAAGAACCTTCATCTATGGGGTAGATGGTATAGTGAAATCATCAAGGGTCGCCGAAGCTTCTCTTGTGCGACGCCGTCAGAGCCGATCCCATATGCGGATGCACCCCCGGTGAACTATGCCGTGGAGGTCGTAAATTAGAACTCAGAGGATCTTCTTCAGCCTTCGATTGCTGCCATTCCCGTGCAGCCGCCGGCAGCCGTGGACATTTTGGGGTGGCGCATATGCCAGGGTGAGGCGCGCCCTTAGGGACAAGCTTATAACCTCGGACTGACCCCTTGATAATCGTTCGGGTATTTGTAGTGGGCTAGATATATCTTGTCAGCGAGGAAGACACATTTGATGAGGATTGGTTTGTACTCTGCAGTCTACGCCTTACTGTTCGAGTACCCTGCTCCTCCGACGTGGTGGGTTAAGGCATTTGTGGAACAATGGAACACCCCCACCCATACTTTTCTTCTGACGGACAGGGAAGTCTCCATCCCCCTGGAAGAATTTGCTAAGATTTCCGGCCTGCCAGCGAGGGGGGAGCACTATGAGGAGTTACTTCCTCCTGACGAGTATGTCTTCACCACCAAACCGCTGGTAATGGGCCTAACGCCGGAGAATACTATTCAGCACCAGTTTCCAAGCCTGGTGAAGGTGCTGAATATGTATGAAGGTCTCTATTTGGAATCGGGAATCCGGGGAGTTTGTTTTGCAGATTTTATCGCCCGCTTTCTTCGACCGGAGATTCTATCGCAGTGGAGCGAGAAGTTCGCTAAGCTCAACGACCCCTTCGGCTTTGGATTAGATCGTCGACCAGTACTGGAAGACGATGAAAAGGGTTTTTATCTCCCCGATGTCGCCATCATGCCCTTATTGGAAATCGCCGCCCCGGGCATCGATGAGGAGACCTTCTTTCTCGGGTTTCTGGGATTATGGTTGTGCTGGTTTGTGCTCCCCATGCACCCGTGCTATTTGAGGCCGTCCGTTTTCTACCCAGCGCATCGGATGGTAGCTGGCATACAATTGTCGATCGGAATCACCGGGCTGGCTCACCTATACCATGGACTCAGCGTGGCGGCGGATGCAAATGAACCTGGGGTGGAACCTGCCAATTTCCCGATGCACTATTTCACTTCGTGGATGGAAATGCATGTGCTCGGGGTATTTGGCAGTCATAAGAGCCCCTCGTTTTTCGATAAGTGCAGGCTCCCAAGAGTTATGCGGCTGATTGGCGCTTCGATCGTGAATCCGTCTCCGTGGGAGGCTAGGGGGTTGCTTCTTCATCCGCATCTGGTCGGAGCGAGGATTTCTTTCATGGACAAAGTCATGACCATCGGCCCGGAGACCTCCAAGGTGGTGTTGGCGCTGCGTGATGGTTTCAAGGACGGGGCCTCCGTATTGAAAGCCCGAGAGATTCTTCACTTATACTCCATCTGGCCGGGCTTCCTGGTGTTCAATACGGAGGCCCGAGAGATTCTTCGTGTTGGGCAAAACGACATGGCGCTCTTCATGAGGTACAACCCCCATCGGTTCGCCCAAAAATCAAGCTATAACCAGGGGGTCCCACTGGAAGCGTTTTTGGAAGAGCCCGCGGCCACCAGGGAGGGGATACGGAGCGCGATGCACCATTTTATGCGGCTGAACACGGGCTCCCACTTCTTTATCAGCGAGCCGAGATGCATCCCCCGGGCCCTCCACGTGTACGTGGCTTGGTACGCGCATGCGATGGGTGCTGTCATCCAGGAAGAGAAGCGGTTGTTGGTTGATCATAAGGGTGCGCCCCTTGGCAGCGACCGCAAAGCTCCCCTGAGGCCAAGGATTCCTGTCGTCCCTCCGCTAAGAGATGCTAGAGCCGAGCTGTAAGTCCACGTTGCGACCCCCGGTTCTTACGGGGAGGCAGAAACGGTATAAAAAACAAATTATTAGCGCAAGGGGCAACATGGACTAAGCAAAGTCGGGATCTTTGACTAAACTAAAACTAGCATACTTAGCTAAAGAGAGTTAGCTACTCGGATGGAGATGGTTATACCTAAACTTGAACTCCTTCGTCTCCGAGCTCCGATGGTGGTCCGATGGCTCCTTCTCGTCGTCTCCGTACGCCGAAGATAGATCCACCTGAAAGCTCCAACCTTTAGCTCCTTCTTCGTTCTTTGAAGAAACTAGTTCACTTGGTTTGCTAAACCTAGTGAACTAGAATGAGCAGAGAAGATTTAGAATGGGATTTTATCTATGGTTCTTGATTCTCAACTCATGAGACAAGAGAACCATAGATCAAGAGAGGGAGCAAGAGGTTGAGGGTGAGAGCAAGAGGAGAGCTCAAGAACAAGAGAGAGAATGAGCAAGAAAGAATGAGGCTCTCTTTTGTCTCTCACCCTCTCATAATCCAATATAATCATAACTCATCATATCAATAAAAGTCTTATGTGATGGTTGAAGCAACCATAACCTTATCATGTCATGCACTCATTTTACTCAAATGAGCAAGCAAGTAAAAGTCTTTGGCATGAAATGATAACCATGGTTATCATGATGGTCAACTAGTCAAGCCTAGTCAACCGGTCAACAAAGTCAACAAGTCAACAAAAGTCAACAAGTCAACAAAGTCAACAAAAGTCAACAACCAAGTCACCATAATACTTAATTAATATAATAGTTAATCACATATCATATTCTCATTAGGGTTGAGCAAAAAGTCAAATAGTCAACGGTCAACTGTCAACAACCCTAATGAGAATCCGCTGTCTGTGCCTCCCTGTCAACTGTGCATACACACCCGCATCCGCGTTCCGAGGAACACGAATGCAAACTGGATAAATCCAATCCCATAAGGTACACTAGGATCTGGCTTAAACCAAAGCCCGCTAGTGTAAACTGTCCGGACACTGTACGTGCACAAGTGCACGGATGTGACCGAACCCTGTCGCAAAACCATGCGACCTGTCGCAATACCATGCGACCTCTACTCTTTTGCCTAAAGGCGAAAAGCTTTCTGTGTGGGACTCTAAAGACTCGACACTACGCTGGCAGTGGGTTTAACCACAGACCGCAAGCGGCACTAGCTGTGCGTAACGGTCCCCAGGTAATGCCGACAAGAAGACCGACGAGGCGAAACCCATCTGAACTCCTACTGAGCCTGAGTGTGACATTCTCCGTACAGTCCGGTCTGTTCGTCTGATACATCGCATGGCGGGCCTAGAGGGCGGTAAACGTCAGTCCCCCAATAGCGGTACAAGTCGTGCCGGAGCGAAGCCCAAAACACCCTGAGATAACACTGGAAACCTACCAGTATATCTCGTTTGCCCTGGCCAGGGACTACTCGTGTAATGGCTCTCCTAGATACAGCGCGATGTCAACCCCCAATACCGGGAGAGACGAATCTTGTCTAACCGTCACTGCCTCCAAGTGCTTCGGGACTGCACCCAACCACCACCTGTTTGCACGACTCCTTTGAGCCGTGGTAGGGTAGTGATCAAAGTACAGTGGGAACACACCCGAGGCGAAGTGACAGTGTCAAGTCAGCGGACTAAGCTGTACTCATGTCACCTGGGAACTGATAACTGACGATAGGTATAATACCAACTAGTCAGTTCCCGACGAGTCCTGTCCAGTGTACCCGTAACCTAACGAGCACCCGCATACTATCTCAAGTACGACGTACTGACGGCTGTGGGACAGACCGTCTCCCACACTGGGATGAGAAGCGCATGCGCTGGTCTACTCCTGAGTATCGATGCCCTGTCTCGATAGTCCTGCGACCAGGGACCTGCATAAGGATGTGCTTATAGATTACCCAGCCCCACTAGTGTGACGGCCATCACATCGCTGGTAATCAAGCAAAGATCCTAAGGGCTCTACTAATGTGTATAGGCGATATACAAAAATAAACACATGTACACATTGAAGTAGAAACAAACCAAGTAGCATACTACTATTTTGAGCAAGATTGTATATACAAGGTGAATATCCCAAGCATCCATTAAGTAATATACAAACTAGTATGATACAGTAATGGCCTCTAGGGCATATACACTAACAATCTCCCACTTGCACTAAGGCCATGTACTGGCGTATCGAAGACCTATCATCTCGATCAGCCGCTCGAACTGAGTCTGGGGCAAGGCCTTGGTGAATGGATCTGCAGTGTTGTCTTCTGAAGCGACTCTCCGAACCTCGATCTCCTGGCGATCCACGATCTCCCTGATCAGGTGATACCGCCTCAAGATGTGCCTGGATCTCTGATGGGACCTGGGTTCCTTCGCTAAAGCTATAGCCCCGTTGTTGTCGCAATACAGAGGTATTGGATCAACAATGGACGGAACCACCTGAAGTTCTTTCAAGAACTTCCTCATCCAGACAGCTTCTTTTGCGGCATCAGATGCAGCGATGTATTCCGCTTCCATCGTCGAGTCTGCAACGGTTTCCTGTTTGGAACTCTTCCAACACACCGCCCCTCCATTGAGGGTAAAGACAAAACCCGACATGGACTTGGAATCATCCTTGTCACTCTGGAAGCTGGAGTCAGCAAAGGCCTCGATCTGGAGGTCTTTTCCGCCATACACCAAGAACATCTCCTTAGTCCTTCTCAGGTACTTGAGAATGTTCTTTACCGCTATCCAGTGTTTCTCCCCAGGGTTAGACTGATACCGGCTTACCACACTCAGTGCATAAGCTACATCCGGTCTGGTACACAACATCGCATACATTATAGAGCCTACCGCAGAAGCGTAGGGTATAATAGACATGCGATCCCTCTCCAAATCAGTCTTGGGAGACATCTCTTTAGAGAGGGTGATCCCGTGACAAGCCGGTAGGTTACCGCGCTTGGAATCTTCCATACTGAACCTCTTCAGTATGGTGTCGATGTACCTGGACTGTGAAAGTCCTAATATCCTCTTGGATCTGTCACGGTAGATCCGGATACCCAGAATGTATGAGGCATCACCCAGATCTTTCATGGAGAACCTGTGTGACAAGAACCCCTTGACAGATTGTAGCATAGGAATGTCATTTCCTATTAAGAGAATGTCATCCACGTATAAAACGAGGAATACTACAGTTCTCGCTACAAATCTACTATAGATGCATGGTTCATCTGGATTTTTGATAAAGCCAAATTCTTTGACCGTCTCATCAAAGCAGATGTTCCAACTCCGCGATGCCTGCTTTAGTCCATAGATGGACTTAAGCAACTTGCACACCTTTCCGCTGCTCCCACTCTGAATGAAACCCTCTGGTTGGTCCATATAGACACACTCCTCTAAATTTCCATTTAGAAAAGCTGTCTTTACGTCCATTTGCCAGATCTCATAATCGTGGAAGGCAGCAATGGCAAGAAGGATCCGAATGGATTTCAGCATGGCTACTGGAGAAAAGGTTTCGTCATAGTCCAAGCCAGGTCTTTGACGAAAACCCTTTGCTACCAGCCTAGCTTTATAGGTCTCAACCTGTCCATCTACACCAATCTTCCTTTTGAAGATCCACTTGCATCCTACGGGTTTTACCCCGTCTGGAGCAATGTCCAACGTCCATACCTTGTTGGTGTACATGGACTCCATTTCGGTCCGCATTGCATCCAGCCATTTCACTGAGTCAACGCTCTGAACGGCCTGCTGGAAGCTAGTAGGCTCATCATAATCTATGATGCAATCCTCTCTATCCCCGTCTATGAGAAAACCGTAGTATCTCTCGGGCGGATGAGACTGCCTACTACTCCTGCGGAGTGGCGCAGGAATGTCCTGTTCTGTTGAACCCTCTGGTTCCACTAAGCTTTCAGTAATAGTCCGTGGTTCTGGAATTTCTTCCAGTTCTACTGTGCTCCCACTTATCTGGGTTTCCAAAAACTCAGTTTCCAAGAAGTAGGCATGCTGAGAAACAAAGACCTTTTGCTCCTCAGCGGAATAGAAAAGATACCCCCTGGAGTTCCTTGGGTATCCCACAAACTTACACTGTACTGAACGTGCCTCAAGTTTGTCCGCATGCTGCTTTTTTACAAAAGCTGGACATCCCCATACCTTAAGATACTTAAGACAGGGTTTCTTCCCAGTCCACATCTCATATGGGGTGGTAGGCACAGTCTTGGTGGGAGCCTTGTTCAAGAGATACGCAGCTGCTTCTAGTGCATATCCCCAGAATGATCGCGGTAACTCAGCGTTACTCATCATGGACCGAACCATATCCAATAGGGTTCGGTTCCGTCTCTCCGATACACCGTTATGTTGCAGAGTGTATGGAGGAGTAAGCTGAGAGAGAATACCATTCTCTTTTAAGTAATTCAGGAATTCGGCACTTAAGTATTCTCCACCTCGATCCGATCTTAGAATCTTAATACTTTTGCCGGTCTGTTTCTCTACTTCATTCTTATACTCCTGGAATTTTCCAAAGGCCTCGGACTTATGTTTCATTAAGAAG
Organism: Agapanthus africanus; assembly: GCA_030015575.1. NCBI lineage: Eukaryota > Viridiplantae > Streptophyta > Magnoliopsida > Asparagales > Amaryllidaceae > Agapanthus > Agapanthus africanus. The sequence continues at coordinate 458,638,951 of JASDDO010000001.1, read as the reverse complement.
ACATAACCGTACCTTGAGAAGTCATCCGTAAAAGTAATGAAGTAAGAATGTCCGCTTCGGGCATGTGTAGACATTGGACCGCACACGTCACTGTGTACGAGTCCCAAGAGCTCGCTCGCTCTTACTCCATGTCCAGTAAACGGAGTCTTCGTCATCTTTCCTTTGAGACAGGATTGACAAGTGGCATACGACTGATATTCGAACGCATTCAAATACCCTTCTGTATGTAACTTCGTCAACCTTCTCTCATTGATGTGACCCAATCTACAATGCCATAAGAAAGTCTGATTTATTTCTGGAGACTTTCTTTTGTGTGTATTCTGGACATTAAAAATCTGTGGTTGGTTTAACACGTATATACCATTACTCAATGTACCTGACCCAATCAAAACTTGATTAAGGTGAATGTTTACAACATTACTTACAAACGCAAATTCATAACCTTCTTTAGAAACTAAAGATACAGAAATGATATTACAAGTTGCGTTGGGTACAAAAAAGCAATTACGCAAAACCAAAACATGTCCATCTGACATTCCCAGGTGATAGTCCCCCACGGCTTTAGCATCCATGCTAGCTCCGTTCGCAACTCTGAGGGTCATGTCACCTGCCTTCAAAACCCTACGGTTTCTCAACGCCTGCAAAGAATTACAGATATGAGATCCTGATCCGGTATCCAATACCCAGGAAGTAGAGTTTATTGAAAGACAGTTTTCAATAACATACACACCTGAAGCTGAAGCTGCAACCTGCTTCAATTCCTGTGTTCTGGCCTTCCAGGCCCTGCAATCTTTCTTCCAGTGTCCTTTCTTATGACAATAGAAGCATTCTTCCTTATCCACAAGCTTTCCCGCTAACTTTGTTGCTTTGCCTTTTCCCTTCGTATCCACTTTACTAACACCGCCCCTTGGTTTGGCGGGGGCCTTCTTCTTCTTTCCCTTGGCTTTCGCCTTGGACCTAGAAGAAGATGATCCTCCTACAAACAAAGTGGATGTTTCCCTACCTTTCTGTAGGGTGCCCTCTGCGCTCCTCAGCATGTTGAGGAGCTCTGAAAGTTCAACCTCTTTTTCTTGTAGGTTGAAGTTCAGTATGAACTGGGCGTAAGTGGAAGGAAGGGACTGGAGAACTATATCCGTATATAGCTCACTCTCTAATGTGATCCCTAGGTCAGCGAGCTCCTCAATGTAGCCGATCATCTTTAGCACGTGCTCGGCTACTGATGATCCGACGGCCATTCTCGTCGAAAATGACTTTTTCGACGCTTCGTATCTTGCGATACGTGATTGCTCTCCATACAGTTCTTTTGTATGGAGCAATATGGACTCCATGTCCATATTCTCATGCCTCCTCTGATGTTCGTTGTCCATCGAGGCAAGCAGGAGGCACTTGGCCTTCGCGCTATCAATCTCCCAAGTCTTGCGGATTTCCTTATCCGCGACACTGGAAGTTGGACCAGGGACAGGGGGAGCTTTGGTGGTAAGAAGATACCCCAGCTTGTCATAAGTGATTGCTATCTTGACATTCCTGAGCCAATCTTTGTAGTTTGGCCCTGTCAGTTTGTTTTTATCTAGGAGTAACTTAAGTCCAGTCATGTTGATTGGTCGCTGCAATTAGGAGAGAGAAGAAGAAACACTCAGCATGATGCTCTTGCAAGTTTAGAGTGGTTTTTAGTTTGTCTAAACAGGATGGCTCCCACTGTTTCTCGAATCCCTCCTCAAACCATAAAGGAAGAATTAGTCAGGATCAATCCCACCGTACAATACTTGCTTAACCGTTCAGCCAGGCCGGTGTCGGTACTTCGAGGGAGGTTTTCCAACGCTTTCGCGAAGTTCCTTAATTAGAGAACCTCATTTCCCTGGGGGCGTAGCCCCGCTAACACCTTTCTAGGCACCTACTAGGTTTATAGCATTGATCGTTAAGTGAGAAATTTCCCGAGGAGTAGCATATACTCACAGTAGGATCGGGATCCAAATATCATCGCGTGACGAAACTGAAGGAATCCTACCAGAATCATCACACTCCAAATGGTATGCAAATCTAGCAAGTTTCAGTACTTATGAAACTCCCGATGTGGATTTTTGCCCCATGCTCTTATGACCTTGACGAAGGTCAACAAATCATAAGTCACATGTCAAGTTCTGCCCGTCATTATCCAGGTTAATTTGAATCCACCCGTATATACCCTTGACGAAGGTCAACAAGGTAATGCGAATGTCCCAAACCAACGCATCTATCTATGCTACATATGAATACCCAATAGCTACCAATCACTATGCCTTGACGAAGGTCAACAAACACAGCTTGAATACTATTGAATATTCATACGAAACGACGGAGGGCTACGAATGGTTTTGGCAAAACCGTGAACGTAGTGAACTTGATTTGGTCGATGGAACGAGATAGCTTTTAAAAAGAGTGGCTCAAGCTCCGCATTTAAAAGTTGTTTTTGAAAAGAACCGAGTGGTTTTTCGAAAGTGTTCCAACGACTTTAACTTGGTTTATTATCTTGCATTAGTTCTTTTAATGCGTGATATTCTTGCATTAGTTCTTTTAATGCGTCCCATCATTTAATCCTACCATTGCAGAAAACAACCAAAATATGACGTACGCTTATGCCATTCGCATTCGCCACTGGGCCCCGTCATTACCCGTTAGGTTACTTAACTAACGACAGAGCGGGGGCTGGGCTAGCGCGTCTGTAAAACATAAGCAACGCCTAAATAATATCATATATAGATATACTGCAATGATAAACATTTCAGATCACAGATAAATACATTGGATATACTAGGAATCTGTAATTTGTACGAGCCTGTAACAAGAACAGATTACACGGTCGCGGTGAATAGCCAAAACCCCACCCAAGACCCCTACGGGTGCGGCAAACTACCCGCCAAGTACCCGAAGCGTAGCAACCTCCCTCATCTCCATGAGTAGGCCACTCGACACTTCGGCATACCCGGTAGTTTGTGCACCCCTCCATGGGTCTATCCTAGGAGCAAAAACAGTAAAAAGAAATTATACAATGACGGCGACAACCCCGACCCGGTTGTGCGGCCATACAAATAATTATTACATCAATTTACAAATTTACATGAATTGCAAGAAAAGAAAACTCTCGTCTCACAACCCCCGGCTATTCACCCGCGACAATCCAACATATTTATATACACATTCCAATATCAAACACAGATCATGTATAACCCCGACCAATCGACTTATAGCGATTAGCCGACGTTCAATACATGCAAGCATCACAGATATAACCATCATAGTCAAAGTGCAGTGAAGTTCGGAAAAATACGGAATTATAGGACCCCAAAAGGAAATTTCTTTTCTGGAAAATCTGGGGACATATAATATATTTCAAAAATCCCAAAACCAACACAGACACACACTGCACGAAAAATGATGCACAGAAGACGACAAACCGCGGCGCTTCCGCGGCATATGCCTACCTCGTGCCGCGGAAGGGCGGCGGTTTGAACGAAACAGTGGACCGTTTTTCATGGGTGTTCACACAAAACCCTGAGCCGAATTTAGGAGTATAAAGTTTTTCATTTTGACCAGAAAAAATTTCAACAGAAACTCAGGTTTTGTAAAAGTTTGGTTTTTTGATTTTTCCGGTTCCGAACTTCGTTACACTTCACTACCAAGCTAGTTTAAGTTTAGTTAGGCTCTGATACCAATGTAAGTCCACGTTGCGACCCCCGGTTCTTACGGGGAGGCGGAAACGGTATAAAAAACAAATTATTAGCGCAAGGGGCAACATGGACTAAGCAAAGTCGGGATCTTTGACTAAACTAAAACTAGCATACTTAGCTAAAGAGAGTTAGCTACTCGGATGGAGATGGTTATACCTAAACTTGAACTCCTTCGTCTCCGAGCTCCGATGGTGGTCCGATGGCTCCTTCTCGTCGTCTCCGTACGCCGAAGATAGATCCACCTGAAAGCTCCAACCTTTAGCTCCTTCTTCGTTCTTTGAAGAAACTAGTTCACTTGGTTTGCTAAACCTAGTGAACTAGAATGAGTAGAGAAGATTTAGAATGGGATTTTATCTATGGTTCTTGATTCTCAACTCATGAGACAAGAGAACCATAGATCAAGAGAGGGAGCAAGAGGTTGAGGGTGAGAGCAAGAGGAGAGCTCAAGAACAAGAGAGAGAATGAGCAAGAAAGAATGAGGCTCTCTTTTGTCTCTCACCCTCTCATAATCCAATGTAATCATAACTCATCATATCAATAAAAGTCTTATGTGATGGTTGAAGCAACCATAACCTTATCATGTCATGCACTCATTTTACTCAAATGAGCAAGCAAGTAAAAGTCTTTGGCATGAAATGATAACCATGGTTATCATGATGGTCAACTAGTCAAGCCTAGTCAACCGGTCAACAAAGTCAACAAGTCAACAAAAGTCAACAAGTCAACAAAGTCAACAAAAGTCAACAACCAAGTCACCATAATACTTAATTAATATAATAGTTAATCACATATCATATTCTCATTAGGGTTGAGCAAAAAGTCAAATAGTCAACGGTCAACTGTCAACAACCCTAATGAGAATCCGCTGTCTGTGCCTCCCTGTCAACTGTGCATACACACCCGCATCCGCGTTCCGAGGAACACGAATGCAAACTGGATAAATCCAATCCCATAAGGTACACTAGGATCTGACTTAAACCAAAGCCCGCTAGTGTAAACTGTCCGGACACTGTACGTGCACAAGTGCACGGATGTGACCGAACCCTGTCGCAAAACCATGCGACCTGTCGCAATACCATGCGACCTCTACTCTTTTGCCTAAAGGCGAAAAGCTTTCTGTGTGGGACTCTAAAGACTCGACACTACGCTGGCAGTGGGTTTAACCACAGACCGCAAGCGGCACTAGCTGTGCGTAACGGTCCCCAGGTAATGCCGACAAGAAGACCGACGAGGCGAAACCCATCTGAACTCCTACTGAGCCTGAGTGTGACATTCTCCGTACAGTCCGGTCTGTTCGTCTGATACATCGCATGGCGGGCCTAGAGGGCGGTAAACGTCAGTCCCCCAATAGCGGTACAAGTCGTGCCGGAGCGAAGCCCAAAACACCCTGAGATAACACTGGAAACCTACCAGTATATCTCGTTTGCCCTGGCCAGGGACTACTCGTGTAATGGCTCTCCTAGACACAGCGCGATGTCAACCCCCAATACCGGGAGAGACGAATCCTGTCTAACCGTCACTGCCTCCAAGTGCTTCGGGACTGCACCCAACCACCACCTGTTTGCACGACTCCTTTGAGCCGTGGTAGGGTAGTGATCAAAGTACAGTGGGAACACACCCGAGGCGAAGTGACAGTGTCAAGTCAGCGGACTAAGCTGTACTCATGTCACCTGGGAACTGATAACTGACGATAGGTATAATACCAACTAGTCAGTTCCCGACGAGTCCTGTCCAGTGTACCCGTAACCTAACGAGCACCCGCATACTATCTCAAGTACGACGTACTGACGGCTGTGGGACAGACCGTCTCCCACACTGGGATGAGAAGCGCATGCGCTGGTCTACTCCTGAGTATCGATGCCCTGTCTCGATAGTCCTGCGACCAGGGACCTGCATAAGGATGTGCTTATAGATTACCCAGCCCCACTAGTGTGACGGCCATCACATCGCTGGTAATCAAGCAAAGATCCTAAGGGCTCTACTAATGTGTATAGGCGATATACAAAAATAAACACATGTACACATTGAAGTAGAAACAAACCAAGTAGCATACTACTATTTTGAGCAAGATTGTATATACAAGGTGAATATCCCAAGCATCCATTAAGTAATATACAAAATAGTATGATACAGTAATGGCCTCTAGGGCATATACACTAACACGAGCCACCGTGCGTGTTGAGCCCTCCACGCGGATTTCCTCGTGATACCGTGGATGTGCCCCCAGCGTCCCGTGTTCCGGTGGAGACGGTGAATGTGGTTTCGCCGGAGTCCGGTGTGGGCTCGGATATCGGGACCCGTCGTCCCAAGGTGCCTACGAAACGTAAGTTGATTTTGGGTGCACCGGGGGTTCGCGCGCATAAGAGGAAGAAGAAGTCTGTTCTTTCTCTTGACGCTGTCCTTGGTTTAGAGCCTCAGGCCCCTCCCACCGAAGGCCTAAGCGAGTACGGAAGCAATGCGGGTTTCTTGGTAGAGCCAGAAGACACCGATCTGGCGGCCGCCATCGCGGCTTCTGAGCGATCGGCAAGGCTTGAAGCGTGGTTGGCTAAACTTTCTCAATCAGGTAATCATTAGTTGCATTCTTCGTCATTTCATCGTACTTTTATCATTGTCTTTGACTAATGCTTTTCTTTTTAAACAGACATTTCTACCAAAGAAGCCATCACTGCTTCCCTGAAAACCTTCCAGGAAGAAGAGATGAAACGCACTCTATCGGGTATTGGTATGTCTCGGCTCACTGAGTCTTTATTCTCCTTTTTATGGCCAATCTAATATTTTCTGTCTCTGTGCAGGGACCACGGGATCTACTGCGCAAGCCGATGCGGGGACTCTCCCCGGGCCAGCTACCGATGTTCCGGCCTCTTCGGAATTGCCGCAAGAGACCCGGCTCAAAGAGCCGATGATGGATGTCTTGAAGGCTCTGGAGGCAACTCTAAATGCGGACGACGCCGCCTTGCTGAAGGAGGCTTCCAAGAGGTCCGTCGTGACGGCCTGAGAGGAGAAGAAGCACTTGAGGCGCGCAGCGAAGGAGCGTAGCGCTGCTTTGGCCGTAGGAGCGGGCCCAAGCGCCATTATTCCCGCTGCCACTTCTTCCGAGGAGCCCCCGGTCGCCTTGTCTACTGCTCATAGACAGGCGGCGCGTGCAGCTCGGGAGGCCAACGATCAATCCACCTCAGGTAATGTGTTTTTCGAGACTTTGTTGCAAGAGTTGTAAAACTATCGGTTCTTACACATCTTGTCCTGCAGGGCCAAGTCCAACTGAAGGAGCGGCGGAAACCGTCGAGCCTGAGGGGATGGTGGAAAAGGTAGCAGCTGACCCCCGAGGCGACGGTAGGCGGTGCAACTGTAGTCGCCGGGTCCGAGCTAGTGGCTGATGAGACAGTCACGCCTACTATGCCTGAGAAGGTCACCGATGCCGAGCCCGAGGGGGCGGCATGTGAGACGGCTGTTACAACCAAGCTTGGGGCATCGGCGGATGGGGCGGCTGCGATCGATGAACCCATGGCAACGGTGGAGGAGACGGCTGCGACCGCCGAGCCCGAGGGGGTAGCGGGCGAAACGGGCATGATTGTTGAGGGCGAGACGGCCGCTCTTTCTCAAGAGTCGGGAACCGTTCCGATCATTGCTCTCCCCGCCTACGGTCCTTTGCCGTCTCCTGGCCTTGCGAGCACAATGAAGGCTCCCGTAGAATCTGGTGATGAGGCAACGGGAGGTGAACCCATGCCGATGGAGGAGGGAGACGCCACCGTTTCGGCCAGCGACTCATCAGGTAAATTTCGGGTTACCGTCCCTTTTTTATTCTGCAACCTTTCCTAACAGGGCTTATCTTGTTTCTAACGTAGGCGCGGCCAGTGCTGATGCCGCTTTGCTCGAGGGAGCGCCGTCAGTTACTGCCTTGACGGTGGCCACCTCTCTAACTTCTTTCGCACCGTCGCAAATGCTGGAAGGTATGGATTTGTAACCCATTAGTCTTATCTCTCGGCCGTATAATTCATGTACTGATGTTGTACTATTGTGTCTTTGCAGGAATGCTTTTTGATCACCTTTACCAGGTGCTGCACCCACACTTCTCCTTCCCATCGGAACTTGCTTCTTCCAGTGGCGCTGGTGAGTATAGTTTTCAATTAATGCCCTTTCTTTTTTCAAATAATGGAATTATTTCTGATTCTTCCTTGCCCTGATTGCAGTGCTACAGATCGAAGGAGGAGATAAGAGACCGATTGCGCCACCGGTCCTCCCGGCTTTGCCGCCTACTGCAGCTGGTATAGTAAACTCCATCATTGATGACTTTCTTATATTCCTTGAACCGCCATTTGATCGTGTTTTGTTTTTCAGCTGTCGTTCCGATTCCGGCCCCCTTCGAGTCTCGCATCATGATGCCGGCAGGCCCATTCTCCAGACGTCCATCCTCAAAGGGTGCTGCTATGAGTCTGAGTATGCTGAGCGGATGCATCGAAGAGCTTGACGCAGAAGCTCCCTCATCTGCCGCAGATTTCGCTGCGGAGGTTAATCCGATGCTGGCGACGCTTGTAAATTTTCATAATGAAGGCGTCGTCGAGTCTTGGGTCAATCACTGCAGGGAGATCGAGGCCCGCGTGCATCAGCTGGAGCTTATGCGTCCTACCCCCGAGATTTTGGCCGTGAGTACTCAACGGGCTGCATGGATCGAGCAGAGTGCGTCTTTCCTCCGCCATTTCGAACAAAGGCAGAAGGAATGCGAGGAGGCTTCCGCTGAGTCTGTCTAATTACTTGCCCAGGTTGAAGCGAACGCCGCACAACTGAAAGCCGTCTTTGACACTTTACAGCAATTAATCTCGGACGGGCTTGCATTGAGACAGAAGCTTGACTCTATCAAGCGGGTTAGGCAAAGTAGCGAAGCTGCCCGGCAGGAAATTGATGAGACGATTTCATCGTGCTTGCAACAAAGGGCTCAGGTGGAAGCGGAGTTGGCCGCGGCAGCCGATCAGGAGAAGGCGCTGAAGGAAGTGCGAGAGCAATTGATGGGCCTACTTAAGACACTTCCTTCTCAGTAGCTTCCTTTGTATCAATTATACACTTGTAATCTTTGAATAACATGTATCCATTCTTTATTCTTTTATACGAATCGCCTTGTACTTAATTGAATTCATGAATAAAGATACACACATTTTTTTTGCAATGTCTTGTGTCATCTCTGCGTTTCCCCCCTTTCTTTTATTATCGTCATGTTACCTTAGTAAACATGGTGGACAGATGATAGAGCGGGCATCCTGTCTTGGCTTCTTCAAGAGGTAGTGATGGCTTAGGAGGCAGGTTCAGATCTGCTACCTAAGACTTTTCAACTTTACGAGCCGTGAGGGTCTCATAAAGACTTTTCTCCGTACGAGTCGTGAGGATCTCATAGGTGTCTTTTCTCCTTAGGAGTCGTGAGGATTCCTAAGTGTGTTTTCTCTTGAGAGTCGTAAGGATCTCATAAGAGAATTTTCCCGCTTATAAGTTGAGAGGACTCGTAAGCGGTTGTTTCCCTCCTTGTCGAGATTCGACTTTAGAGAGTGTGGTCCGTGATAGTATGCAAGAGTCCGTTTTGGACCAACTTGCAGGGCCCCAGTGCTTAGGAAACAGGTTTTTATCCCCATTGCCTAAGGCTTTTCCCTACGAGTCGAGACGAATCGAGAAGTTCTCGCAAGGACACTAATTTCCTCATGAGTCGAGACGAATCGAGAAGTTCTCGCAAGAATGTTCTAATGTCACAGTTAACCTTTGCTTTTTACGACAGAGGTCCGTTAGGGTCTGTGGTACTTAGGGTTTTGTCCATCGTACCGTCGCGTTAGCTGATGTATTCCTCGATAGGCAATCTTGCTGTTCGAGTAGCCTTGAGATTGTCGTGTCTCTGATCCCTTCGGGGGCTAGACAAGACGTCTTCAACCAATCCTCCTAGCAGTTTGACCATCAGAAGAGCAAGCGTTAGGAATTTTGCCATGCCGCTTTTTACTTGAGGTTAGGCTCATTTTGGAGAGCCCCGATGAGTCATAACCACTCCGCGCTGGTGTGGGATGATCTCCGATAGTCTTTCAGGTTTTATATGAGTTGCCGTTAAGACCATGAAGCTAGGAATTTGGCCTTCGCTTCATTTGCTGGCATTGCGTCCGCTATATTGAGACGAATGTCACGGTCATCTCTAGGTTGTTGGTGAACCGTCGAGGTTTGGAACTAGGGATTTTGCCGTGGCTCCGTTGTTTGATTGTCGCGTCTGAATCCTGCTAGAGAAAGAACGCTGGGGTGACATCTCGTCTGCTGTATCGAGACGAACGTCGAGGTGGTGACCACTCCACGCTGGTGTGAGATGATCTCCGATGGTCTTTCAGGTTTTATATCAGTTACCGTCAAGACCCTGAAGCTAGGAATTTGGCCTTTGCTTCGTTTGCTTTGTCACGTCCGAACCCTGTTGGAGGAAGAATGCTGTCGTGACATCTCATCTGCTGTATTGAGACGAACGTCGAGGTGGTGACCACTCCGTGCTGGTGCGAGATGATCTCCGATTGTCTTTCAGGTTTGATATGAGTTGCCGTCAAGACCCTGAAGCTAGGAATTTGGCCTTCGCTTCGTTTGCTGGCATTACGTTCGCTATATCGAGATGAATGTCGCGGTGGTGACCACTCCGGGCTGGTGCGAGATGATCTCCGATTGTCTTTCGGGTTTTATATGAGTTGCCGTCAAGATTTGGCTCCTTTTCTGATGGAGCATGGGGAGGGAAGATATGTTTCCTTCTTTGTTTGTGCCCCTGGATTGTATACAGGGATTGCTGTGATATCGCCTGTAGGGCATAAATTTCATTATATATTTTTCATTTTATTTCTTTCCGCGATGCTCTATCATTTCATCTTTTATATCGCGAAGGTCGCGACTGCCCAATCATTTCGACTGTTTTTTCGCGGTGCCCCATCATTTTGGCTATTTATTTTATTTTCACCCGCTGCTTTTTATTGCGAGTTGCCCAATCATTTCGGCTATTTATTTTATTTTCACTCGCTGTTTTTTATTGCAAGTTGCCCAATCATTTCGGCTATTTTGCATGCATACATTTTTACTTGCTGATTTTGTTGCAAGTTGCCCCATCATTTCGGCTATTTCGTATGCATGTGTGGCTTGCTGTCTTTTCGCCGCAAGCTTGGGATTAGACACCGATTTCGGCATCAGCACCGCTACAACTGGGATGTTGCCAGGAGCGAATCATCATTTGCCTCTGTCGATGTTGAACAAAGGTGGCTTAGTAAACATGGTTAGGATCCTGTCGACTAAGGCTTTTGACTTCATGAGCCGTAAGGGTCTCACAAAGGTATTTCTCCCTACAAGTCGTAAGGATCTCGTAGGTGTGTTTTCTCCTTAGGAATCGTGAGGATTCCTAAGTGCATGACTCCTTATAAGTCGTAAGGATCTTACAAGAGAGTTTTCTCCTTATAAGTCGAGAGGACTTACAAGGGTTGTTCACTATATGGACATATCCCTAGTCACGGGTGGGACTTTGCTGGGGAAATGTTTATTCGCGCCCGTGGATTGTATACAAGGGTCAGTATCGAGCCACTTGTTGGGCAGTATTAGAGGTTGTGGGGGTTTTCTTAAGAACAAGTTCAGGTCTTTGTAACTTAAGACTTTCAACTCTTATGAGCCGTGAGGGTCCCATAAGAGAGTTCTTCTTACGAGTCGTGAGGATCTCGCAAGTGTAATTTCTCCTTAGGAATCGTGAGGATCCCTAAGTGTATTGCTCCTTTGTGAGTTGTAAGGATCTCACGCGGGTGGTTTCTCCTCACAAGATCGAGAGGACCCTGTAAGTGTCTTTTAACGAGGTTGCGCCCTTTCGGGTTTTCACAAACACTCGCCGGTAGCCCTACTGTTTTTACTCACGGAGCCCTTTCGGGTTTTCATCCGTGCCCATTTTGCTTATGGACATACCGTCTTCTTTTTTTTATTCTTTTTATTCTTTTTTCTAACGAGGTTGCGCCCTTTCAGGTTTTCACAAGACTCGCCGGTACCCCTGCTGTTTTTATTCACGGAGCCCTTTCGGGTTTTCATCCGTGCCCATTTTGCTTATGGACATACCGTCTACTTTTTTTTATATTCTTTTTATTCTTTTTTCTAACGAGGTTGCGCCCTTTCAGGTTTTCACAAGACTCGCCGGTAGCCCTGCTGTTTTTACTTACGGAGCCTTTTCGGGTTTTCATCCGTGCCCATTTTGCTTATGGACATACCGTTTTTATTATTTTTTTTATTTTCTATTTTTTTATTCTTTTTTTTGTATCAGCTTTGTGATGTTGCGATCCACCGTAGTTTATCGACATCTCGGTCAACAGCTAGTTTTAGGACGTAGTGGTCCGTCATTAGTTTAAGGACGTTTCGGTCCGTTGTTAAAGAAGGACGGCTACTACTTATAGAGTTTAGGCTTAGGAAGATAGCGAGCGGACATAGTCGTCGTCATCTATCATTGACCTAGGCTGTGGCTCATTAAGCGTAGTATTTCTTTAGGAAGCGACCGTTTATTGGTCTGAAAGGCCTTTCATCGTGCATATCCATGAGTAGTGTTAGTTATATGTATGCCCTAGAGGCCATTACTGTACATAGGATGTATATTGTAGTGGATGCTGGGATATATATAGGGAGGACTTTCTTGCTCGACATGATAGTATGCTATCTGGTTACCCTTTACCTTAACGTGTATGCTGATTGTCTCTCTGTTACATGTTGGTAAAGCCCTTAGGATCTGTACTTGACTACCTGGACTATGATGCGGATTATACTAGTGGGGACATGGTAGTCCGTAAGTACATCCTTCAAAGTCCCTAGTCGTGGGTGTATCGAGACGGGGCATCGATATACCAGAATAGACTAGCGTATACCTTCTCGACCCATACAGATGGGCGATGGATGATCCCATATCCATTGGTGTTTGACATCAGAGATGATATACGGGTGCTCAGTAGAGACTGGGTACACTGGACGGACTCGCCGAGAACTCCCAGATGGTATTATACCTCACGTCAGATGGCAGTTCTCTGGTGACACTGGTACAGAGTAGTCTGTTGACCCGAGATCGTCATAGAGTCTTGTGTGGTTCCCACTGTGCTTTGATTTCCATCTTACCACGTCCAAGAGGGCGTGCAAAACGGTGGTTTTTGGGTACAGTCCCGAGTCACATGGAGGCAATGAGTGATAGGAAGGGATTCGTCTCTCCCGGTATAGGGAGTTGATGTTGCGCTGTGTTCGATTAGCTATAACAGGAAATCCCTGGCCAGGGTTGCTGAGATTTACTGGTAAGTGTTACCAGTAGTTTCTCGAATTTTATAGACCTCATATCGACACGACTTATCGAGCTATTGGGGTCTGACGTTTACCACCCCTAGGCGAGATATGCGACATATCAGACGATCAGACCGGACTGTACGGTAGTGTTACTGGTTGGATTCACTGGAGTGTGAGCGGGCTTGCTCGTCGATCTTCAGATCGCTCAATACCCGGGTGGCCGTTACGTTTAGCAGACCGCTTGCGGCTTGTGGGTGTTTGATATGATCATCACCTGCTGCCGGCGTATTGACGAGTCTTTAGAGTCCTACACAGAGGTTTCATGGCTCAAGCGAAACGAAATAGGAGTGCATATGAGATATGTGCGGGACCGAGAATGATACCAGTATGTGATACTGTATTCGATTCTCGCGATATGTGACATTGATCGGTTATATGCGATATAGCCGGGTTATCGGATCAAGTGTTGATTCGATAAGTTGTTACTGTTGATATTAGTCGGTTATATGCGATATGACCGGGTCGTTAAATCAAGTGTTGATTTAATGATTTAATGCATAATTATATATTTGATATATTACTTTGCATTAACTAGTATCGGTTCACTTTAAATGGATTTTCTCACTCGGGTGTGCGCATTGCATATGCGATATGATTTTTGTGCACTTTATTGTATCATGTTTGATGATACATGTTTATTTGTGTTTTGTGTAAAGTTTAAACCATGGTTATGTAATGGTTAGAGTTTACATTTTCATATCTATTTATTTATTCATTTATTCATTTTGGAAAATGAAAAGCAAATGAGAAAATGGTGGCTTCTTTTGTTTTGTTCATGAAGCTTCATGAAGACTTTGACCAAGTGACCATTTTGTCTCATGCTTAACCCTAACCATCCCACTAACCATGATTTATTCTCTACACTTGACCATGGTTCAATTATGATAAGTATTCCTTTTACTTTTCATTTTAATTGAACTTATCATAATTAGCTTCTTCTTCTTCTTCATTTCTTCACATGAAGAAAGCTTGCTCCATTAATGGCAAGTGATGAAAAAAAGTGAGAAATCCAAAACTAAAGTCTACCCACTTCCTATTTCTTCATCCTCTACCTCTTGCCAAGTAGTAGAGTGTGTTTACTTCACAAGTTTCATGATTGGTGAAGTTGTGAGCTTGATCTAGCGATGCCTCGACGTAGATCATCTTCGGCATGGACATCGACGACCTAGCTTGCCCATTCTCCGACGAAGCCGACGCTAGAGCCCGGATTTGATTTGGACAGCGGAGAGGACCTCATCTCGGAGCCGTGGAGGTGGAGGACCGGATCTACAAAGGTTGTATTTCCGTATCTCTTAGTTAAGTGTTAACTAGTTAGCTTTTTCGCCTAGTTTTCTAGCAAACGATTCGTAGTCGGGTCTCTCGGCACCCGTAAAATTTTATAATGGCATGTTCGATGCCTTGTGAGACCTCATTAGGGTGCCTAGGAACCCTACAGTGGTATCAGAGTCTAGCTAGAGCCTTAGGCGAAGTCTAGACGGAATTTGAAGTCCGAACGACCCGAAAACCCAAACCGGAATATGCTCTCTGGACTTTTTCCGAAAATACGGATTTTTTTGTATTAAAAATGCCTAAAAAATTCAATAAATAATTATAAGAATTACTGTGCAAACTCAGGCGAAAGATTCATCCAACAGAGCGCGGAACCGCGGCAGAAGCCCAGTTTATGCGGCGGTTCCGCGGCTAGGTAGTGACGTCATCACATATTTTCTGTACAGTAATTCCTATTTAATTATTCTGGATTTTATGGGAATATTTAAAATTTATTCCAGAGTTGAATGTTCTGGGTTGTTTTGGGGATTCGGTGTATCGATCGGAGTATCAAATTTTGTCTGTGTGGCTTTCCAGATAATTTTAGAATATGTTAAAAAGTTCGACCGGATATAAATACCCAATTTTTCCCCTGTCGGGAAATTTCCAAGTGTTGGATTTTTCCGTAGTTTAACGACGTTCTAAGTAGTGCAAGTAACGCAATGGACCCTCTAGAAGACAACAAACCTTAACTCGATTATGTGACCGTCTTGAACTGCCCTTTGAACCTTCGGGTTTGGGGCAGTACGGCGTGCCACATGTGAGGCGTTGGCTTGACCCTTCTACGGCTGGACCGTTGGTACTGAGGTACGAACTGAATGTTGTTAGACTTATTTCATGTGTTGATCTGTATCGGGAAAACTTGGGTGTTCGAATATTCAATCAGAAAGTTTAACATTTTCTGTTTATCTGGAATGGGATACAATAATTGGAATTCACAATAGTTATGAGATAACTAAATGAATGTTATAAACATAGCAGTTTAGTCTCACTTGATCGGTTGCCACGGAATTTTGATGTGATCAAAAGTCCGTCGCAATCACGTAGCGTACGCGGATACTCGCCGGATAAACTTAATAGACAGCCTCACTCCATAGCCCCGACCAAGTGACTGTAGGAGAACCCCGTCGCCGAAAGCATCCGTTCGGGTGCTCGCGGTAGCGGTGTTCCGCCTTGGTGCACTTCGTCGACGGTATCAGGGGTGCGGCTGTCTACTGAAGTTTACGACGAGTATTCGATCAGACTGTCGGGAATCTTGTTGAATTGCCCGACTCGATATTGAAAAGTGTTTTCGATAATGAGACTAAAATGCGGGGTTTATAATTGTTAGGCATGTGATGTCTAAGGTATTCATTTGATTAGGCATGCGATGTCTATGCAGATTGCGGATTCCAACTGTTGTAGTTTTACACTTTCTTTTCTGTGACCGTAAGTGTAATATGTGATATCGCCGGTTTCGTTGTTATATGTCAACGACAATTGGGATGCGCATATTTACTTACGTTGATGACATGTGATATTATGTGTTGCTGGATATGTTATATTGGATCGTCGTGTTTGAATAGCCGGGGTTTTTTATGTGAGATGAGTGTTTTTCATTTTCATTCATGTAAAAACTTGTATGTAATATTCTTTTATTGGGGCGCTTCCAGGTTGCGGAAGTTGTCACCGTTTGTATATTATTTACTTTTCGGCACTAGGATAGACCAAAGGAGGAGGGCACAAGTATCCGGGTCTCCTAACTCCAGAATTGGTAGGGTTGCTTGCCGCTCTCGTAGGGGTCTAGGGGTGTGGGTTTGGCTATTCATCACGACCGTGGAATCCGTGTTTTATACTGGCTCGTATTGAAAACACGGACGTCCTAGTATATCCAATATTTCATATGTTTCTTCTGCTGCGATATCTCTGATGATGTTCTGTGATAGATACAGTATATAGTATATATGATATATTATATAGGCGTTACTTATGTTTTACACCCGCGCTAGCCCTGCCCCGCTCTGTCGTTAGTTACCTAACCTAACGGTGCACGAGGGGACATCGAGGCGAATGCGGATGGCATAAGTGTACGTCGCATTTATCTGTGATGTTTAGGTACTTAATTGATGGGACTTCATTAATGAGATTAATGAAAGAAAAAGAAACCTAAGATGTTGTAGAATCGAATTTCAAAATAAAACAGGTAGCTACAGTTCTTGCTTTGCACAGCGGTATATATGATATATCCTGCACCTTATTCGATAAGGAAAGGACCGAGATCCCTTCACCGGGAGTGACTCCTTTAGCAATAACTGGCAGATGCTACACACTCGGTTTGGTTTTTGATAGCTTTTAAGTGTTTTTGCTTTGCACAGTGATATATATGATATATCCCGCACCTCATTCGACGAGGAAAGGACCGACGATCCCTTCACCGAGAGTGACTCCTTTAGCAAAACTAGAAAAGCCTCAAAAACACTCCATTTCAAAATTCATTCGATCCTACAACGATATCAAGTTCATTATGCAATAGGTTTTCAGAAAAACCTGTCGTAGCCCTCCGTCATTTCAGATAAGTGCTGTTTAGTATTCGTGCTGCGTTTGTTGACCTCCGTCAAGGCGCAGTGTGTGGTAGCTAACCAGTATTTATCTGCTTATGCATATGATGCAGATTGAGTTAGGGTAGTCGTGCGGCCTTGTTGACCTCCGTCAAGGGTCGTGCGGGTGGGTTTAATTCGATCAAGAAATGACGGGTTGAACTTGACTAGTAGCCTATGGTTTGTTGACCTCCGTCAAGGTCATAGGACGCTAGGGGCAAAATATTATCGGGAATTTCAAGTGTTGAGATTTGCAATGAGATTGCATACCTTCTATGAGATAGTTGGATCCCGATACCCGCTGCGAGTAAGAGTTACTCCTGGGAGAGTTTTATACATTACAATTAGCCGATCAAGTAGGTGTCTAGAAAGGTGTTAACGAGGTTACGCCTCTGGGAAAACGAGGTTTACATTAATTAGGTTCGTGCGAAAGCACGGGGGACCTCTCTCAAAGTACCGACACTGGCCTGGCTGAAAGATTGGCGAACTTGTAGTGTGTAATTAATCCCGGCTAGTCTTTCCTTTTAGGGTTTGAAGGAAGATTTGATAAAAAGCAGTGGGAGCCATCCTGATTAGATAAAATAATAACCAATCTATTCTTGACAGAGCGCACGCTGAGTGTTTTCTTCTCTCTCTCCAGGTAGCGACCATATCACGCCTTAATCAAGATAATAATACGGAATATTGACCGAACCCGCTTGTTATACTGAGCTGGGGAACGTTGGTCCCGCTCCACCTTATAATTGTTATAAGACAGAGCAGGAAATTGGGGATTACCAGAGTTCCCGTGCCGCCCAAACGAGGAGAGTGCATGTTGATGCATCATCTTCAGGCTTGTTCATTATACAGAACTGTTTCTCAGTATCCTTTACGTCCTGGGTATATGATACCAGATCAGGATCCCAGATATGTAATCTGTTACATAGGGCTATAGAAAGGTAGAGAACTGAGAACGGGTGATAAGTTTCATGAGGCAGAAAACGGGGCAAGTGTTGCAGCCAAGTCTGTTGGTCACTGTCACCCTGTATTCCAAATACATTGATTCTGAACGAATGTTATTAGATACCGAACCTGATATACAAAATCATATCTATCTCTTTATTAGTAAAGAAATGATAAAATTTTGTATTGTTGGATAATGTTTTGAACATTTCCTATATCAAAAGTTGATCGGTTCAGGCACGTTATCTAAAAGCATTAATGTTCTAAATCAAACTACAGTTCTTAGTATACAGAACACACACAAGAGGAAGAGTTGAGAAATGAACGAATCCTTCTTGTGGTATTATAGACTAGGTCATATCAATGCGACCCGACTGGCTGAGTTACATTTAGATGCATATTTAAATCAGTTTGAATTTACATCTTGTGAAACTTGCCAGTCATGTCACAAAGATATAATGACACCAGCTCTGTTTATTGGAAACAGAGAAAGAGTTAGTGAACTCTTGGGACTGATACATGATGATTTATGTAAGATCCCCTGTCTACACATGCCAGGACTGGTTCTTTATACTTCATTACATTCTTTGATGATCTTTCAAGTTTCAGACCTATGTTCCTGTTGAAACACAAGTCTGAACCTTTTGAGATATTCACAGAATATAAGCCAGAAGTAGAGAACCAAAATACGGGTAAAAGTATTATGTCCTTTGATGTGATCAAGGAGGAGAATACTTGAGCACGGAATTCCTGGATTATTCTAAAGGAGAATGAGATTCTCTCTCAGTATTACTCCTCCGTATACACCATAGCACGATGGTATATCGGGGCGGAGCAATCACACCCTATATGATATGGTGTGCTCTATGATGAGTACTACTGAGTTACCTTCTTCCTATTGGGTGTTATGCACTTGAGAAGTTGCATACCTATTGAATAGGGTTCAAATCAAATCAGTTGCCTACCACTGCATATGTGATATGGAAAGGGAAGAGCCCATATCTTAAGTTAGTTAAGATTTGGGGATTGTCCGGCCTATGTCCAAAAGCAAAATCCGGACAAGCTCGAGGCAAGGTCTGTTATGTAGAACTGGAAATGTTCCAGCTATACAAACTGCAGCAGATGATTTGATAGAGCCAAAGGATTTAGTAGATTCCAACGAACCTCAGCCTCTCCGCCGATCTAGTAGGGTTCCTCACCCACCAGAGAGATACTGTTTCTCCATGACAGTGGGAGCGAGGATTGCATCATGAGATGATGACCCAACTAGTTTCGAGCTGGCCATCAGGAGTGTGACTCTGTAAGAATGGATGGATGCTTAGCGATCTGATATGGAATCCTTATACACCAACAAAGTATGGACTTTGGTTGCTATATCTGAAGGGTTAAATCCCCATCAGGAGCAGGTATATCTTGAGAAGATTACTTGGTGTACATAGAAAAGTTGAGACTTTCAAAACTAGACTTGTTAAAGGTTTTCGTCATTGACCAGGCGTGGATAATGATGAAACCTTTTCAAGTAGCTATGCTTAAGTCCATTCGGATCCTACTTGCCACGGCTACATACCATGACTACGATATCTGGTGGTTGGGTGTCATGACAGCTTTTCTAAATGATGTTTTAGAAGAGAGCGTCTATAAGTACACAGCCAGAGGGCTTCGTAAACAGTGGGAGCAGCGGAAACGTGTGCAAGATGCTTTATAGGATAAAGCAGGCATCGCGGAGTTGGAACATCTGTTTTGATGTGGTAGTCAAAGAGTTTGACTTCATCAAAATGGTATATGAACCTTGTATATACAAGAAGGTAGTAGGGAGTATGGTGACGATCCTCGTAGAGTACGTGGATGACATACTCTTGATAAGGAAGGAGTTTCCTATGCTACGCTCGATCAATCTCCGCTTATCACAATGATTCTCCATATAGGATCAAAGTGATACCTACTAAATCCTGGATTTTGGATCTATAAGATAGATCTAATTGGATGTTAGGATTCTCACTAGTTGTAGTGAGACGGTATCAACCGATCCTGGGGAAAATCACTGGAAAGGTTCCAGGGTGATAAAGACGACAGAATGTCAGTCGCAGGCATTGTCTTAACCCTCAGTAAAGGGACGGTATGTTGGAAGAGTTCCAAGCTAGATACCGTGGCATACTAGACGATAAAGGCAGGATACATCGCTACTTAAGATGCTACCAAAGAGGCAGTCTGGGTGTATATTGGTTCATGAGATGAACTACGTTCCAACCATTGTGAGACAATGGAGTTGTGGCTTATGCCAAGGAACGCCCGTCCCATCAGTGATCCAGACATATTCTAAGGCAGTATCACTTGATCATGGAGATGGTTGATCTCCAGGGTGATCATGATTTGGAGAGTAGACTCAGAGGACAACACAGCGGATCCACTCACAAAGGCCTGTTCCCAGAGAGAGACTTTTATGGGATGGTTGAGTATGAGATACTACAACCACTGCTACAGATGGCCCTAGTGCAAGTGGGAGATTGTTAGTTATATGTATGCCCTAGAGGCCATTACTGTACATAGGATGTATATTGTAGTGGATGCTGGGACATATATAGGGAGGACTTTCTTGCTCGACATGATAGTATGCTATCTGGTTACCCTTTACCTTAACGTGTATGCTGATTGTCTCTCTGTTACATGTTGGTAAAGCCCTTAGGATCTGCACTTGACTACCTGGACTATGATGTGGATCATACTAGTGGGGACATGGTAGTCCGTAAGTACATCCTTCAAAGTCCCTAGTCGTGGGTGTATCGAGACGGGGCATCGATATACCAGAATAGACTAGCGTATACCTTCTCGACCCATACAGATGGGCGATGGATGATCCCATATCCATTGGTGTTTGACATCAGAGATGATATACGGGTGCTCAGTAGAGACTGGGTACACTGGACGGACTCGCCAAGAACTCCCAGATGGTATTATACCTCACGTCAGATGGCAGTTCTCTGGTGACACTGGTACAGAGTAGTCTGTTGACCCGAGATCGTCATAGAGTCTTGTGTGGTTCCCACTGTGCTTTGATTTCCATCTTACCACGTCTAAGAGGGCGTGCAAAATGGTGGTTTTTGGGTACAGTCCCGAGTCACATGGAGGCAATGAGCGATAGGAGGGGATTCGTCTCTCCAGGTATAGGGAGTTGATGTTGCGCTGTGTTCGATTGGCTATAACAGGAAATCCCTGGCCAGGGTTGCTGAGATTTACTGGTAAGTGTTACCAGTAGTTTCTCGAATGTTATAGACCTCATATCGACACGACTTATCGAGCTATTGGGGTCTGACGTTTACCACCCCTAGGCGAGATATGCGACATATCAGACAATCAGACCGGACTGTACGGTAGTGTTACTGGTTGGATTCACTGGAGTTTGAGCGGGCTTGCTCGTCGATCTTCAGATCGCTCAATACCCGGGTGGCCGTTACGTTTAGCAGACCGCTTGCGGCTTGTGGGTGTTTGATATGATCATCACCTGCTGCCGGCGTATTGACGAGTCTTTAGAGTCCTACACAGAGGTTTCATGGCTCAAGCGAAACGAAATAGGAGTGCATATGAGATATGTGCGGGACCGAGAATGATACCAGTATGTGATACTGTATTCGATTCTCGTGATATGTGACATTGATCGGTTATATGCGATATAGCCGGGTTATCGGATCAAGTGTTGATTCGATAAGTTGTTACTGTTGATATTAGTCGGTTATATGAGATATGACCGGGTCGTTAAATCAAGTGTTGATTTAATGATTTAATGCATAATTATATATTTGATATATTACTTTGCATTAACTAGTATCGGTTCACTTTAAATGGATTTTCTCACTCGGGTGTGCGCATTGCATATGCGATATGATTTTTGTGCACTTTATTGTATCATGTTTGATGATACATGTTTATTTGTGTTTTGTGTAAAGTTTAAACCATGGTTATGTAATGGTTAGGGTTTACATTTTCATATCTATTTATTTATTCATTTATTCATTTTGGAAAATGAAAAGCAAATGAGAAAATGGTGGCTTCTTTTGTTTTGTTCATGAAGCTTCATGAAGACTTTGACCAAGTGACCATTTTGTCTCATGCTTAACCCTAACCATCCCACTAACCATGATTTATTCTCTACACTTGACCATGGTTCAATTATGATAAGTATTCCTTTTACTTTTCATTTTAATTGAACTTATCATAATTAGCTTCTTCTTCTTCTTCATTTCTTCACATGAAGAAAGCTTGCTCCATTAATGGCAAGTGATGAAAAAGAGTGAGAAATCCAAAACTAAAGTCTACCCACTTCCTATTTCTTCATCCTCTACCTCTTGCCAAGTAGTAGAGTGTGTTTACTTCACAAGTTTCATGACTTGGTGAAGTTGTGTGCTTGATCTAGTGATGCCTCGACGTAGATCATCTTCGGCATGGACATCGACGACCTAGCTTGCCCATTCTCCGACGAAGCCGACGCTAGAGACCGGATTTGATTTGGACAGTGGAGTGGACTTCATCTCGGAGCCGTGGAGGTGGAGGACCGGATCTACAAAGGTTGTATTTCCGTATCTCTTAGTTAAGTGTTAACTAGTTAGCTTTTTCGCCTAGTTTTCTAGCAAACGATCCGTAGTCGGGTCTCTCGGCACCCGTAAAATTTTATAATGGCATGTTCGATGCCTTGTGAGACCTCATTAGGGTGCCTAGGAACCCTACAAGTAGATATGCTCCACCCTGGTAGACCTTGTCTATGATATACGGGCCTTCATAGTTCGGCTCGAATTTTCCTCGCTTGGCGCGATTGGGGATCATAGGTCTTTTGACCACTAGCATGAGTTCGCCTTGGTGGAATGTCCTCGGCCTGGTCAATCTTTCATATGAGCGCGTCATCTTTACTTTATAAGCCTCCAGATTTTGTTGCGCTATGAGCTGGGTTTCATCAAGGGCATCAAGCTCCTCAAGCCGAAAGTGAGCATTTTCTTCGTCCGTCAGCTCATAGTGGACTGCCACTCGTAGAGAAGGTAATTCTATTTCGAGGGGGAGTACTGTTTCTGTACCGAATACCAACGCGTACGGCGTTGTGTTCGTGGCCGTCTTGAACGTAGTTCGATACGCCCAGAGAGCTTCTTGCAGTCTCTCGTGCCAGTCCTTCTTATTTCTGGACACCGTCTTCTTCACGATCTTCATCAAGGTCTTGTTGAAAGCCTCAGCTAGAACGTTAGCTCGGGGATTATAAACTGAGGAATATCTCCAGTCTATGTTGTGTTGTTGCGCGAAGCGGCTGATCTTGTGGCTTCTGTAGGCTGGCCCGTTATCGGAGATGATCCGTCGCGGAGTTCCAAACCGATAAATAACGTGCGTCTTGAAGAAATAGAGGATATTCTCCGTCTTCACTTTCCTCAGCGGTACTTCTTCTGCCCATTTGGAGAAGTAGTCAGTCGTCGCCAGAATGAATCGATGTCCCCTGGACGATGCTGGTTCGATGGGTCCGATTACGTCAGTCCCCCACATTTCGAACGGCCAGCTAGCCACTGTTGGATGTAGAGGATTTGGGTGCTGATGAATAAAGTTTCCATGAATCTGGCATGAGTGGCATTGCTTCGCATATTCGAGGCAGTCCTGAATCATCATGGGCCAATAGTAGCCCATCCGTTTAATCTTCAACTTCATCTTCGGGCCTGCTTGGTGAGAACCGCAGAGTCCGTCGTGAACTTCCTGAACGACTCTTTTGTAGGGTTCCTAGGCATACTCAAGAGATTCCACAAGGCATCAATCATGCCAAATTAAAAATTTTTCTTGTGCCGAGAAACCCTAATGCTAGATCGTTAACTAGAGATTAGGCGAAACAAGCAACTAAACAACTTTATTGCTAAATGAAAGAGACTGCAACCTTTGTAGATCCGGTCCTCCACTTCTCTAGCTCCGTGTTGACGTCCCTCCGCTGCGATCATCGGATCCCGGACTCTGGCGATGGTTTTGTTGAAGAAATGATCGGGCTAGGTCGATGACTTCGATACCGAAGATGATCTATGTCGAGGCGACTCTAACTCGAGCTCCAACTTCACGAAGTCTTGAAACTTGTGAAGAAAACACCCTATACTACATGGCAAGTGGTAGATGATGAAGAAATAGGAAGTGGGTTCACTTTGGATTTTGATTTCTCACTTGGATTCATCACTTGTAATTTTCAAGTAAGCTTTCTTCACCTCTTGAAGAAGATGAAGAAGAAGAAAGAAAAAGAATTGTTTCAAAAAGAAAATTCAAGTGATATCTATCATATTGCAACCATGGGTGAGTGTAACTCATGTAGAGAATGAACTAAGGTTTAGTTAAATGGTTGGGTTAAGGAAATAAACAAAATGGTTATGACTTTCAAAGCTTCATGAAGCTTCAAGTGAAATCCAAATAAAGCCACCATTTTATTTCTTGCCAAAATGAATAAATAAATAAATGAATAAGTAATAAAGCAAATGAAACCCTAACCATTAACTAAACATGGTTTAAATCAAACATACACCCAAGTTTGCATGTATCATCAAACATGATACAAGCTAGTGCACAAAACTATATCATATATACAATGTGCACATCAAGTGAGAAAATCCATCTTTAAGTGAACAAACACTAGTTAATGTAAAGTAATATATCAAATATATAATTATACATCAAATCATTAAATCAACACTTGATTTAATGATCCGGTCATATCGCATATGACCGACTAATATCCAATGTATCGACTTATCGAATCAATCCTCGATTCGATAACTAGGTTATATCGCATACAACCAATCGATACATTCATCGCGAGAATAGAATACTGTATCACATACACGCATTATTCTTGGTCCTGCACATATCTCATATACGCTCCTATTGCGTTTCGCTTGAGCCAGGAAATCTCTGTGTAGGACTCTAAAGACTCGTCAATACGCCGGCAGCAGATGATGATCATATCAAGCACCCACAAGCCGCAAGCGGTATGCTAAACATAACGGCCACCCGGGTATTGAGCGATCAGAAGATCAACGAGCAAGCCCGCTCACACTCCTGTGAATCCAACCAGTAACACTTACCGTACAGTCCGGTCTCGTCGTCTGATATGTCGCATATCTTGCCTAGGGGTGGTAAACGTCAGACCCCAGTAGCTCGATAAGTCGTGTCGATATGAGGTCTATAACAGTTCGAGAAACTACTGGTAACACTTACCAGTAAATCTCAGCAACCCTGGCCAGGGATTTCCGGTTATAGCCAATCGAACACAGCGCAACATCAACTCCCTATAACGGGAGAGACGAATCCCCTCCTATTGCTCATTGCCTCCATATGATTCGGGACTGTACCCAAAAACCACCGTTTTGCACGCCCTCTTGGACGTGGTAAGGTAGAAATCAAAGCACAGTGGGAATCACACAAGACTCTATGACGATCTCGGGTCAACAGACTACTCTGTACCAGTGTCACCAGAGAACTGCCATCTGACGTAAGTTATAATACCATCTGGGAGTTCTCGGCGAGTCCGTCCAGTGTACCCAGTCTCCACTGAGCACCCGTATATCATCTCTGATGTCAAACACCAATGGATATGGGATCATCCATCGCCCATCTGTATAGGTCGAGAAGGTATACGCTAGTCTACTCTGGTATATCGATGCCCCGTCTCGATACACCCACAACTAGGGACCTTGAAGGATGTACTTATGGACTACCATGTCCCCACTAGTATGATCTGCATCATAGTCCAGGTAGTCAAGTACACATCCTGAGGGCTTTACCAACATGTAACAGAGAGACAATCAGTCTACACGTTAAGGTAAAGAGCAACCAGATAGCATACTATCATGTTGAGCAAGAAAGTCCTCCCTATATATGTCCAAGCATCCACTACAATATACATCCTATGTATAGTAATGGCCTCTAAGGCATACATATAACTAACAATCTCCCACTTGCACTAGAGCCATCTGTAGCAGTGGTTGTAGTATCTCATACTCAACCATCCCATAAAAGTCTCTCTCTGGGAAAAGGTCTTTGTGAGTGGATCCGCCGTGTTGTCCTCTAAGTCTATTTTCCTAACCTCGATCACCCTGGAGATCAACTATCTCCATGATCAGGTGATGCTGCCTCAGAATATGTCTGGATCACTGATGGGACGGACGTTCCTTGGCATAAGCCACAACTCTATTGTCACACAATGGGAGGAACTAAATTCATCTCATGAACTAATATACACCCAGACAGCCTCTTTGGTAGCATCTTAAGTAGCGATGTATCCAGCCTTTATCGTCTAGTTTGCCACGGTATCTAGCTTGGAACTCTTCCAACATACCGTCCCTTTATAGAGGGTGAAGACAATGCCTGTGACTGACATTCAGTCGTCCTTATCACCCTGGATCACTTCCAGTGATTCTCCTCAGGATCGATTGATACCATCTCACTACATCTAGTGAGAATCCTAACATTCATTTAGATCTATCTCATAGATCCAAAATCTAGGATTTAGTAGGTATCACTTTGATCCTATATGGAGAATCATTGTGATAAGCGGAGATTGACCGAGCGTAGCATAGGAAACTCCTTTCTTATCAAGAGTATGTCATCCACGTACTCTATGAGGATCACCACCATACTCCCTACTACCTTTTTGTATATACAAGGTTCATCTACCATTTTGATGAAGTCAAACTATTTGACTACTACATCAAAACAGATGTTCCAACTCCGCGATGCCTGCTTTATCCTATAAAGCATCTTGTACAAGTTTTCGCTGCTCCCACTGTCTACGATGCCCTCTGACTGTGTACTTATAGACTCTCTCTTCTAAAATATCATTTAGAAGAGCAGTCATGACACCCAACCGCCAGATATCGTAGTCATGGTATGTAGCCGTGGCAAGTAGGATCCGGATGGACTTAAGCATAGCCACTGGAAAAGGTTTCATCATTATCCACGCCTGGTCGATGACGAAAACCTTTAACAAGTCTAGCTTTGAAAGTCTCAACTTTTCCATCTACACCAAGTAATCTTCTCAAGATATACTTGCTCCTGATAGGGATTTAACTTTTCAGATATAGCAGCCAAATTCCATACTTTGTTAGTGTACATGGATTCCATATCAGATCGCTAAGCATCCAGCCATTCTTACAGAGTCCCTACTCTCGATAGTCTGCTCGAAACTAGTTGGGTCATCATCTCATGATGCAATCCTCGCTCCCACTGTCATAGAGAAACGGAAGTATCTCTCAGGTGGGTGAGGAACCCTGCTAGATCGGCAGAGAGGCTGAGGTTCGTTGGTTACTATTGAACCCTTTGGTTCTATCAAATCATCTGCGGTATTTTGTATAGCTGGAACCTTTCCAGTTCTACAGAACAGACCTTGCCTCGAGCTTTTCCGGATCTTGCTTTTTAGACATAGGCCGGACAACTCCAAATCTTAACTAACTTAAGATATGGGCTCTTCCCTTTCCATATCACATATGAAGTGGTAGGCAACTGACTTGATTTGAACCCTATTTAATAGGTATGCAGCTTCTCAAGTGCATAACTCCCAAAAAGGAAATAGGTAACTCAGTAGTACTCATCATAGAGCACACCTTATCATATAGGGTGTGATTGCTCCGCCCCGATACACCATCGTTCTATGGTGTATATGGAGGAGTAATGCTGAGAGAGAATCTCATTCTCCTTTAGAAAAGTCCAAGAATTCCGTGCTCAAGTATTCTCCTCCTTGATCACATCAAAGGACATAATACTTATACCCGTTTGGGTTCTCTACTTCTAACTTATATTCTGTGAATATCTCAAAAGGTTCGGACTTGTGTTTCAATAGGAACATATGTCTGAATCTTGAGAGATTATCAGAGAATGTAATGAAATACAAAGAACCGGTCTTGGCATGTGTAGACAGGGGACCTATCATACATCATCATGTATCAGTCCCAAGAGTTAACTAACTCTTTCTCTGTTTCCAGAGCTATGATCATCTAATCTTTGTGACATGACTGGCAAGTTTCACAAGATGTAAATTCAAACTGATTTAAATATGCATCTACAATGTAACTTAAGCTAGTCGGGTCACATTGATATGACCTAATTTACAATACCTCAAGAAGGATTCGTTCATTTCTGAACTCTTCCTCTTGTGTGTGTTTTATATACTAAGAACTGCAGTTTGATTTAGAACATTAATGTTTTTAGATAACGTGCCTGAAACGATCAACTCTTGATATAGGAAATGTTCAAAACATTATCCAACAATACAAAATTATATCCTTTCTTTACTAATAAAGAGACTGATATGATTTTGTATATCAGGTTCGGTATCTAATAACATTCGTTCAGAATCAATGTATTGGTAATACAGGGTGACAGTGACCAACAGACTTGGCTGCAACACTTGCCCCGTTTTCTGTCTCATGAAACTTATCACCCGTTCTCAGTTCTTTACCTATCTGTAGCCCATGTAACAAATTACATATGCGGGATCCTGATCCGGTATATCATATCCAGGACGTAAAGAATACTGAGAAACAGTTCTGTATAATGAACACACCCGAAGATGATGCATCAGTATGCTCTTTCTTCGTTTGGGCGGCACGGGAATTCTGGTAATCCCCAATTTCCTGCTCTGTCTTATAACAATTATAAGTTGGAGCGGGACCAACGTTCTCCAGCTCAGTATAACAAGCGGGTTCGGTCAATATTCCGTATTATTATCTTGATTAAGGCGTGATACGGTCGCTACCTGGAGAGAGAGAGAAGAAAACACTTAGCGTGCGCTCTTGCAAGAATAGATTGGTTATTATTTTATCTAATCAGGATGACTCCCACTGTTTTTATCAAATCTTCCTTCAAACCCTAAAAGGAAAGACTAGCCGGGATTAATTACACGCTACAAGTTCGCTAATCTTTCAGCCAGGCCAGTGTCGGTACTTTGAGGGAGGTCCCCCGTGCTTTCGCACGAACCTAATTATAGTAAACCTCATTTTCCCAGAGGCGTAACCTCGTTATCACCTTTCTAGACACCTATTTGATCGGCTAATTGTAATGTGTAAAACTCTCCCAGGAGTAACAATTACTCGCAGCGGGTATCGGGATCCAACTATCTCATAGAAGGTATGCAATCTCATTGCAAATTTCAACACTTGAAATTCCCGATAATATTTTTCCCCAGGTGTTCTATGACCTTGACGAATGCCAAACAACACATAGTCCACTAGTCAAGTTCAACCCGTACATTTCTTGATTGAATTAAACCCACCCGCACGACCCTTGACGAATGCCAAACAACGCCGTACGAATACCCTAATTCAATCTGCATCATATGCATAAGCAGATAAATACTAGTTAGCTACCGTACACTACGCCTTGATGAATGCCAAACTACCGCAGCACGAATACTAAGTAGTACTTATCTGAAATGACGGAGGGCTACGACAGGTTTTTAAGAAAACCTTTTGTGTAATGAACTTGATATCGTTGTAGAATCAAATAATTTTGAAATGGAGTGTTTTTGAGACTTTTCTAGTTTTGCTAAAGGGGCCACTCCCGGTGAAGGGATCGTCGGCCCTTTCCTCATCGAATAAGGTGCAGGATATATCATATATACCGCTGTGCAAAGCAAAAAACTATAGAAGCAATCAAAAGACAAACCGAGGGTTGTAGCATCTGCCAGTTATTGCTAAAGGAGTCACTCCCGGTGAAGGGATCTCGGTCCTTTCCTTATCGAATAAGGTGCAGGATGTTCTACAAGGAACACCGCGACGCAAAGCAAGAACTGTAGCTACCTGTTTTTGAAAATTCGATTCCACAACATCTTAGGTTCTTTTCTTTCATTAATCACATTAATGAAGTCCCATCAGTTAAGTACCTAAACATCACAGATAAATACGACGTACATTATGCTATCCGTATTCGCCTCGATGTCCTCTCGTGCACCGTTATGTTAGGTAACTAACGGCAGAGCGGGGCAGGGGTAGCGCAGGTGTAAAACATAAGTAACGTCTATATAATATATCATATATACTATATACAGTATTTATCACAGAACATCACATGATCACATCACAGATATCGCTGCAGAAGAATCATATGAAACATTGAATATACTAGGACGTCCGTGTTTTCAATAGGAGCCAGTATAAAACACAGATTCTACTGTCGCGATGAATAGCCAATCCCATACCCCTAGACCCCTACGAGAGCGGCAAGCAACCCTACCAATTCTATAGTTAGGAGACCCGGACTCGTCTCCTCGAGTTGGTCTCCCACTGGACTCCAGAACCCGGTTACTTGTGCCCTCCTCCTTGGGTCTATCCTTGTGCGGAAAAGTAAAGAATATACAAAGGGTGACATCTTCCGCAACCTGGAAGTGCCCCAATAAAAGAATATTACATACAAGTTTTTACATGAATGAAAATGAAAAAAACACTCGTCTTACATAAAACCCCCCGGCTATTCAAACACGACGATCCAATATAACATATCCAGCAACACATAACATCACATGTCATCAACGTAAGTAAATATGCCCATCCCAATTGTCGTTGACATATAGCAACGGAACCGGCGATATCACATATTACACTTACGGTCGCAGAAAAGAAAGTGTAAAACTACAACAGTTGGAATCCGCAAACGCTTTAGACATCGAATGTCTAAACAAATGAATTCCTTAGACATCGCATGCCTAACAATTATAAACCCCGTATTTTAGTCTCATTATCGAAAACTCTTTTCAATATCAAGTCGGGCAATTCAACAAGATTCCCGACATTTTGATCGAATGCTCGTCGCAAACTTTATTAGGCGGCCGCACCCCCGATGCCGTCGACGAAGTGCACCAAGGCGGAACACCGCTGCCGCGAGCACCCGAACGGATGCTTTCGGCGACAGGGTTCTCCTACAGTCACTTGGTTGGGGCTATAGGGCCTGGCTGTCTATTAAGTTTACCCGGCGAATATCCGCGTACGCTACGTGATTGCGACGGACTTTTGATCGCATCAAAATTCCGTGGCAACCGATCAAGTGAGACTAAAGTGCTATGTTTATAACATTCATATTAGTTATCTCATACTACTTGTGAATTCCAAATATTGTATCACATTTCAGATAAATAGAAAATGTTAAACTTTCCGATCGAACAATCAAACACCCAAGTTTTCCCGAAATAGCTCAACACATGAAATAAGTTTAAAAACATTCACTTCATGCCTCAGTACCAACGGTCCAGCCGTAGAAGGGTCAAGCCAACGCCTCACATGTGGCACGCCGTACTGCCCCAAACCCTAAGGTTCAAAGGGTAGTTCAAGACGATCACATAGTCGAGTTAAGGTTTGTTGTCTTCTAGAGGGTCCATCACGTTACTTGCACTACTTAGAACGTTCTTAAACTACGGAAAAATCCAACACTTGGAAATTTCCCGATAGGGGAAAAAGTGGGTATTTATATCCGGTCGAACTTTTTAACATATTCAAAAATTATCCCGAAAAACACAGACAAAGTTAAAGATTCCGATCGAATCGTTGAACTCCCAATATAACCCAGAAAACTCAACACTTGAGTATACATTAAATATTTCCAGAAGATTCAGTAAACTAACAAGGAAGTTACTGTGCAAAATTAAAGTAACAATGTCACTGAACGGCCGCGGAACCGCCGCACGAGCCATGCTCGTGCCGCGTTTCCGCGGCGCTTTAATCGAATTAGCCACCGTTTTTCACAGTAACTCCTAAAAAAGCCTGCTGATTTTTTTGCAAATTTTTAATTTGCAAAAATCCCCGATTTCAAAAAATGTACAGAGAAAGGATTAGGGTTAGGGTTTCGGGTTCGATCGGACTTCTAACATCGTCTACACTTCGCCTAAAGCTCTAGCTAGGCTCTGATACCACTGTAGGGTTCCTAGGCATACTCAAGAGGTTCCACAAGGCATCAACCATGCCAAATTCAAAATTTTTCTTGTGCCGAGAAACCCTAATGCTAGATCGTTAACTAGAGATTAGGCGAAACAAGCAACTAAACAACTTTATTGCTAAATGAAAGAGACTACAACCTTTGTAGATCCGGTCCTCCACTTCTCTAGCTCCGTGTTGATGTCCCTCCGCTGCGATCATCGGATCCCGGACTCTGGCGATGGTTTCGTCGAAGAAATGATCAGGCTAGGTCGATGACTTCGATGCCGAAGATGATCTACGTCGAGGCGACTCTAACACGAGCTCCAACTTCACCAAGTCTTGAAACTTGTGAAGAAACCACCATATACTACATGGCAAGTGGTAGAGGATGAAGAAATAGGAAGTGGGTTCACTTTGGATTTTGATTTCTCACTTGGATTCATCACTTGTAATTTTCAAGTAAGCTTTCTTCACCTCTTGAAGAAGATGAAGAAGAAGAAAGAAAAAGAATTGTTTCAAAAAGAAAATTCAAGTGATATCTATCATATTGCAACCATGGGTGAGTGTAACTCATGTAGAGAATGAACTAGGGTTTAGTTAAATGGTTGGGTTAAGGAAAGAAACAAAATGGTTATGACTTTCAAAGCTTCATGAAGCTTCAAGTGAAATCCAAATAAAGCCACCATTTTATTTCTTGCAAAAATGAATAAATAAATAAATGAATAAGTAAATAAAGCAAATGAAACCCTAACCATTAACTAAACATTGTTTAAATCAAACATACACCCAAGTTTGCATGTATCATCAAACATGATACAAGCTAGTGCACAAAACTATATCATATATACAATGTGCACATCAAGTGAGAAAATCCATCTTTAAGTGAACAAACACTAGTTAATGTAAAGTAATATATCAAATATATAATTATACATCAAATCATTAAATCAACACTTGATTTAATGATCCGGTCATATCGCATATGACCGACTAATATCCAATGTATCGACTTATCGAATCAATCCTCGATTCGATAACTAGGTTATATCGCATACAACCAATTGATACATTCATCACGAGAATAGAATACGGTATTACATACACGGATTATTCTTGGTCCCGCACATATCCCATATGCGCTCCTATTTCATTTCGCTTGAGCCAGGAAATCTCTGTGTAGGAGTTTAAAGACTCGTCAATACGCCGGCAGCAGATGATGATCATATCAAGCACCCACAAGCCGCAAGCGGTCTGCTAAACGTAACGGCCACCCAGGTATTGAGCGATCAGAAGATCAACGAGCAAGCCCGCTCACACTCCTGTGAATTCAACCAGTAACACTTACCGTACAGTCCGGTCTCGTCGTCTGATATGTCGCATATCTTGCCTAGGGGTGGTAAACGTCAGACCCCAGTAGCTCGATAAGTCGTGTCGATATGAGGTCTATAACAGTTCGAGAAACTACTGGTAACACTTACCAGTAAATCTCAGCAACGCTGGCCAGGGATTTCCGGTTATAGCCAATCGAACACAGCGCAACATCAACTCCCTATACCGGGAGAGACGAATCCCCTCCTATCGCTCATTGCCTCCATGTGATTCGGGACAGTACCCAAAAACCACCGTTTTGCACACCCTCTTGGATGTGGTAAGGTGGAAATCAAAGCACAGTGGGAATCACACAAGACTCTATAACGATCTCGGGTCAACAGACTACTCCGTACCAGTGTCACCTGAGAACTGCCATCTGACGTAAGGTATAATACCATCTGGGAGTTCTCGGCGAGTCCGTCCAGTGTACCCAGTCTCCACTGAGCACCCGTATATCATCTCTGATGTCAAACACCAATGGATATGGGATCATCCATCGCCCATCTGTAAGGGTCGAGAAGGTATACGCTAGTCTACTCTGGTATATCGATGCCCCGTCTCGATACACCCACGACTAGGGACCTTGAAGGATGTACTTATGGACTACCATGTCCCCACTAGTATGATCTGCATCATAGTCCAGGTAGTCAAGTACACATCCTAAGGGCTTTACCAACTTGTAACAGAGAGACAATCAGTGTACACATTAAGGTAAAGAGCTACCAGATAGCATACTATCATATCGAGCAAGAAAGTCCTCCCTATATATGTCCAAGCATCCACTACAATATACATCCTATGTATAGTAATGGCCTCTAGGGCATACATATAACTAACATCTTTTCACCTCTTCGGGTCCCAGACATCTCAACCACAGAGAATCAAACGACCTCTTATACAGAGTATCATTGACGAAGGCGAAAGACAGCTCGTTTCATGAGCTGATGTCTTGAGGACGCATCTTCAGGCGTTCGACGGGATTTGAAGTAGTCTATAAAGACTTCTCTCCAATCCTCAGCCATTTCCTGGTCTTTTATCTGCATAGCCATTTGCTCAGTCACTCCCTTTTCTTCGGATGATTCCGGAGATATTTCTGCTGGGGCAAGCACCCGACGGCTTTGTACCACGATTCTTACGTCATCGAGGTTCTCGTCGGCCAGTTCTTTAGCGAGCTTAGCTAGTGCGTCTGCTTTGCTATTTTCCATGCATGGTATGCTTTCCAGCATGTAGGAGGGGATTTGAGTCAGCAATTGCTGTACTCTCTCGCTGTACTTCACCAGTTCAGGTTTGCACGTTTGGTAGTCGCCATTTACTTGACTGACGACCAGTTGGGAGTCTCCGTATATGAGGAGGTTTTCGATTCCCATGTCGATGGTGATCTCGAGGCCTGCTATTAAAGCTTCGTATTCGGCTTCATTATTCGTCCTCGGCTCCGTCAAGGAGAAAGCAAAGCGCATTATCCTTCCTTGTGGAGTTACGAAGATGAGGCCTACCCCCGATTTGATTATAGGGGCGCTTTGTTTGCGCTTCTTCATGGAAGATGCTCCATCAAAATAGAGTTCCCATCGGGTATTACTACCGTCGATCGCATCAAACGCATGTTCGTCTGGTAGCTCGCAGTTCAGAGGAGAATCGGCAGGTATCGGATGCTCAGCGAGGAAGTCAGCGATGGCATGGCCTTTCACTGCCTTAAGAGGTTGATAAGTTATTGAGAACTCCATCAAGAGCAGGGCCCATTTAGCAAGCTGTCCTGTCAGTATAGCCTTTGACATCAAATATTTGAGAGGGTCCACCTTCGATATGAGATGGACTTCATGTGCCAATGCATGGTGCCTGAGTTTTGTTATCGCGAAGATCAACGCCAAACAGTGTTTTTCGATGGGGGAATAGTTGCTTTTTGCCCCCAGGAGAACTCGACTAAAGTAATAAAGAGCTCTTTCTTTCCCTTGGTCGTTCTCCTGTGCCCATAATGCGCCTAAGGAACCTTCGAAGGCGGTTTTATAAAGAATGAGAGGCTTTCCCTTGACCGGAGCAGCCAACACTGGCGGATTCTGCAGATACTGCTTGATTTCGTCCAGCGCGCTCTGGCATTTGTGATCCCGAACGAAAGGGGTTCCCTTCTTCATCAGGTGACTGTAAGGGCGGCACTTGCCTGAAAGATTGGCTATAAATCGCCAGATGTGCGCGAGCTTCCCTTGGAGAGACAGCAATTGCTTGAGAGTCCTTGGAGGAGGCATTTCTATGATCGCCTTGATCTTTGATGGATCTATCTCGATACCTCGGTGTCGGACGATGAATCCTAGGAATTTGCCCGAGGAAACTCCGAATGCGCACTTGAGAGGGTTCATCTTCAAGTTGTATTATCGAAGGCGTTGAAATACGGTCTTCAGATGCTCTAAATGCTCCTCGTATGATTTGCTCTTAACCACGAGGTCGTTGATATAGCATTCGACGATTTCATGTATAAGGTCATCGAAGATCTTTGTCATGGCCCTTTGATAGGTGGCGCCGGCGTTCTTTAGACCGAAGGGCACCACCTTGTAGCAGAATATACCCAAAGGGGTCCGGAAAGCGGTGTGCTTTTGGTCTTCGGGATGCATCTTTATCTGATTATATCCTGATGAGCCGTCCATGAAGGAGAAAACCTCGTGAGTGGACGTGTTATCTATCATCAGCTCGGTGACCGGCACTGGAAAATCGTCCTTCGGGCAGGCCTTATTGAGATCCCGAAAGTCTACACATATGCGCACCGTCCCATTTTTCTTCATCACCGGGACGATGTTGGCGATCCAATCAGGATACTGAACTTCTTGGATGAAGCCAGAGTCGATTAATTTCTTGACCTCGGCATTGATACTCATCTCAAGCTCGAGCCGCATTCTTCTCGGTGCTTGTTTGATTGGCTTAACGTCCGGGGATATCGCCAATTTATGCACAGCAATTTCTGGATCTAGTCCTGGCATTTCGGAATAGTTCCATGTGAAGCAATTTTTATGCTGCATAAGCACGTCTTTTAATGAAGCCACCCTTCCTTCAGACAACAGTTCACTAACGAATGTCGGTCGCGGGTCGTTCACCGTCCCCAACTCAATTTTCTTGAGGTTATCCGCAGTGGTGTGTATTCCATCTTCCAGCTCTTTCGGCACTGGTGGAAATTCTGAGATCACCTCGTCATCGCTGTTTTCGAAGCACCAGGGAAGGTCATCTATATTCTCGGGCTCTTCTTTTGATATTGTTATCATATGACAAGTACGAGCTCGCTTCCAAGACCGATGTGGATCTGGTTCTGCTCTCGTGGCTTTGGGTTCATGCTTCTGTGGCGGCGTTACCCTCCAGCTGTCAGATAGAGCGAACTTGCCGAGCTGATACTGATCTTCGACCCATTCTTGAAGGTGAAGCAATCTTCGAGAGGGTGTCCTATTACCCTGTGATAAGAGCAATAGTTCGAGTGTGAGACTTCGCCTGCTTGTTCGGGGTGCTTGGACTCCGGAAGCGTAATCATTTGGTGTTTTATAGCTAGGTCAAGTATCTTCTTTGTCTTGTCTTGAGGAAAAGAGTACGCTCGATTCATCTTCTTCATTAGGGACAAATCCGGACCGCTCGATTCCTGACTGCGTGACTTCTTGGTCCCGCTTTGTCGTTGCTGAATGCCTTTTCCGGTTTTTGACTTGTTTCTGCCTCTGCGTCGGGCCTTTTTTACAACAGGTTGACAGGGAGCGGCATTTTCGTCTTTCATAGTCTGTTGGAGGAGGCGTTGCGTCCTGGCTTTCTCGTAGATGGCCATTTCACGGTTGTGGCCGTCTCGAACTTTTTGACCAGCTTCCCTTATAAGCTTGTCCATTTGTTCTTCGAACGACGGACTGGGCATTTTTACGTCAGGGACTTTTTCTGGCTCAGGGGTAGCATTCTCCCATTGTGGATCTCCTTCTTCATCAAAGTTATGCACAACATAGCAGTCGCGGAGTAGCTCTCGTTTCTTAGACCGAACGTATCAAAGCCCGATTGCTTCCATTCTCCCATTGGGCAATTTGCGCTGCGTTCCGGGAACGTTCCAGATCCTATCATAGAATTTGGCTTTTCGAGCGGTCTGTTTGAAGGGTATCCCTTGGCGCTTCAATAGCCTTTTCAAGCCTTCTGTGTAATATCTAGGCAGACGGATGGGCTGAAGCCTGTCAAGCGTAGGCTCCGCACCGTGCCAAATTTCTTTCTTCACTTTGGTTTCCCTGGAGCGGTAGAATAGAATCGCCTTTTCGCCTTCTCGCCTGGAAGGGACATAGAACGTCCGCAGCTCTTCTACACTGTAGGTATCGAGCGCATCTAGTTCTTTATGATGTTTGGGCGGAACCATGGCGACTTGCAGACTTTGCTCTTCGTCAGCGAATGTTTGTATTGAGGGCCGAGCCGAGAATGTAGCATGGACTTCATCTTCCGAGTCACTGCCAAAGATCAACATAGGAGTGGATGGTCATGGCTTTTTGTATTGGGGTGGCCCTGAATAAACCATCTCTTTCTCTTCCTCAGTATCACTCCCGAAGACAGAGATGGTGGCGATAGCTTTGTTCTCGGGCTTGTGACACCTCTCCGTGTCTTCGAAATCTGGCAAGAAATATTTTGCATCTTCATACTTGCGGACCTCGTTTACGGAGAATGGGTTCAACTCTCCTGTTACGGTATACTCGAGACCATCCTTAAAATACTTCATACACTGATGCTGTGTAAACGGGATGATGTTGTACTCGTGTAATCAGGGTCGGCCGAGTAAAGCATTATAGCATGTCTTGGCGTCTTTGACGTGGAATTTAACATTCGTGACGAGTAGCCCAAAGCGTAACGTCAGTATCACATATCCAAGAGTCCGTGATGATTGAGAGTCGAACCCGGAGATGGTGATTTTATCCCAAGCGAGGTGCTGGACGCTCATGCAGATTTCTTTCAATACCCGTACATTGAGGAGATTGACGGAAGACCCATTGTCAACCAAGATTTTGCTTATCTTTATATCGTGGCAGTATCCTGAGACATAGAGGGGACGATTGTGCTCGCACGTCCCAAGAAGGAGGTCTTCATCACCGAAAGTGACATCGGCTGTGTGCACTTCTTCCAGCTCGTCCTTCATCTTTTCTTCGGTGAGAAAAGCTTGGAATTGCTCTGGCTCCCGTAGCGCTTTGATCAATGAATCTCTTGCTTCTTTTGATAGTAAGAGGGCATCGAGAATACTGAGTCGCGAGGGTAACTTCCTCAAGTGTGCCAGAACGTTGTAGTCCACCTTATTCTTCTTTGGCGGGTCCTTGGCGGTTAGCTCTTCCATGATTTGGTCATCTAGGGTGATATCCTCAGAGACCTTCTCTTTTCCCTTATCTTTTTTATTTGAGGGTCCGAGATTCTTTTCGGGTAGCGTACGATTACGCAGCCGGATATTTTCACAGGCCTTCGGCTCTTCCTCTTTTCCCGAGGTGGACTCTTTAAAGAGAGGGTTAAGAGCCATTTCCTCGTCAGAGTCGCTCCCGAATGTGAGAATTTGCGCTTCCCCGCTGTTAACCATGCGAAAATCGCCGGTAGTTCTTCTAAGCTCCTCGGTCGTACTTTTCCGTTCCCGACGAATTTTGCGCTTCTCCCGCTTAAAATGTTGCCGGTGAACAACATACCCCTGCCACCATCTATTGAAAGCTTTGCACTCTTCGATGGGGTGCGAAATCTTTCGATGATATAAGCAATAGGAAGGGTGCATTTCTGTTTTGCCGGCAATGTTTCCTTCAGAGGGTGGTAGCTTCATCCCCATTGATATAGCTTTAGCAAACCTTTTCCTCATCTTGAATTTGTTTTTATCCGCAATGGATGTCTTTTGATTTGACAGGACTGTCTCAACTCTTTCGTCTAGTCGCCGGCGCTTGGCCCTTTCAAATATGACCGTCTCGCGTTCCCGATCAGCTTTACTTTTCAAAAGAGCTTCGTTGAGGAATGCATCAATTGTTTCATCTGATGGCCCCAGAAGTTCCGGTTTAGGATCTGCTCTCAGCTTCTCAGTGCAAGGAGTTTTCTCATCGTCTGTAAACGAGTGGGAGATCATATGACAACTTGCTGCGTAACCCTCAGATTCATCCGACGAGCTTTATCCATCATCTTCCTCCTGAAAGACGTGGCTGAGGAACTCTTGGAGCGTGATGGGAGTCCGTTCCTTCTGATTATACTCCTCCAATGCGTCAATCTGTTTCTGTAAGTCCGTGCGCTTGTTTCCAGGCTTCAGGGGCTTTTTGGATCTCTTCTTCTTCTTCTTTGAAGATTTCTACGGCTGGGTGTGAGTGCTTGGGCCATCACCACCGATCTTTGGAGTTGGGCGCGGCTTTCGCATCCCTTCGATGATCTGGGGTTTTAGCAGGTTCTTCCACCTAATCGCCGGGCATGTCTGGAGCTTATTCAGCATCCTTTTGGTTTTGGCTGATAGCACAACCTCCCACGGAGCTTCTTCAACAAGGGAGCACGTTGCCCCCGGCATATTCACCTTTTTAGGGGTATGAGGTTGCGGCGGGTTCACCTTCCATTTTTCGGACAACGCGAACTTGCCTTGTTGGTATTGGTCTTCAATCCAGTTTTTGAAGACGTAGCAATCTTCGATCGGATGACCCAATACTCGGTGGTAGGGGCAGTAATTGGGATCACTGACGTCGTTTGGCTGCAACGGACGTTTTGAATCCGGCAGATTGATGAGTCTATTGCGCACTGCCAGCTCGAACAGTCTTCTCGTTTTATCTTGAGGAAACGAGTAAGGACGTCCTAGCCTCTCCTCGAGGGATAGGCGTGGACGCATATTATTTTGACGGACAACCGGCTTCAAGTTGCTCGGCTGTTGTTGAGCATTGGCCACGACGATCACTTTTCCTTTCCCCTTTCTCATTTCGAGAGTCTGGCTTTGGAGGAGACGGTCTATGGCCCATCTGGTCCATTTGGGCTAATTTGTCAATCAAGGCCTGGAACGTTGTTGGTTTAAAGAACATCATGAACTGTGAAATATTTGCATGAGGATCTAAGGTGCCTACGAACATGTCCACCGCAGGTGCTTCTTCGATGCGTTGTTCGCACTTCGACCACAAGTTCCGCCATCGGATTGCGTATTGGACCCAAGTTTAGCCCGGCTTTACTCTTGCATTGATCAAAGCTGTTATTGGAGTACGCTTGCTGGCGCTTGCGAAACGCTGGGTAAACAACAACTCCATTTCAGCGAAAGTTTAGACGGAGTCGTTCGGAAGCTCGGAGTACCATTCAAACGCCGTCTCCAATAAGCTGCCGACGAATTGGCGAAGCAGGAGCTTATCATCGCCGCCGGTGTTGTCACAAAGAGCCCGGAACTGGGCAACATGTTGATGGGGATTGCCTGTCCCCTTGTAGACATGGAATTTTGGGATCATGTAGCCCGGCGGGTATTTGATCTGATCATACCAGCTCGGATATGGTCGCCCCGTTTTGACAACTTGACCGGCTGCCTCAGTTTCCTGGTAAACTCGTATCTGCTGAGCTATGTAGTCATCTAGGGCAGCTTTGGAAATTGTCTCCTCCTTTGCTGTTGAAAGAGCCGGCGGTGGATTTGACGTTTCTCCTCTATCATCTTCAAGGACAATCGGAGGATCTTCACCAGGAGGATCCTGCTGGATCATCATACCACCATGTCCTGGAACAGAAGGGCCATTCGTTTTATATTGGCTGCTTGTTCCGCAGCCTTTTTGTCCTTCTTTTCCAGTATTCTCCGAAGGAATTTGGCATCGGTTTCTTGCTCCCGGCATTGATCTGAGGATGCTTCAAGGCTTTCTTTTGGCCCGGTGAGTGCGGCCATCGCAGTCATCATTTCTTGGAGCTTCTTCTACTGCTCTTGAGCTTTAGTCACCGATCGCGTAAGCGGTCTATGACCTGTGGATATACGGCTGTCCTCTTTCCCGGACGCCATGTAGACGGTATGTACGACCATGCCTCAGACTTAGGGCGTTTGGGTTCACTGCCTTTGACATTTGTCGCAGGCGTGGAGACTTTCTCCGGCCTTCTTCTCTTGTGGGCCATCGATGTTGAGGGGGCCGTTGCTGTGGGCACCCAGGTAGCTGTCGTCTTCCGTGGCTTAACAGGACGGTTTTCTTCCTGTCGGACCTTTGACTTCTTATGCTGATGGGAGAAATTCGGATCAATCACCGATTCTCGGACTCGTCGCCAAGCCTTGTAGACTTTGGAAGACAGCCGTTGAGGAGACTGCTCCGGCTTTGTTTCTACGACGGTCTCTACCAGTGGAGGAGACCTTTTGAGTACAGCAGTTGGCGAATTCCTGCGTACCCTATTTGTAAGTGCACGGCGGCGCCCCGGCCGTCAACCCGACGGCCAAACGCGGAAACGGTGAATAACTTAAATTTTTGCGGACTTGGCAAAACGGCACCACCGCGCACTAAAACCGGATCGGGCCATTAAACTAAATCTAGCTAACTACAAAGAGAAGGGGAGAGATGTACCGACTGATCCGAGTCCTCCGGTCTTCTCGTCATCGTCCCGATCTCCGCGGAATCTCCGTCCGTCTCCTCCTCGTCGGAAAGGGCACCACGAAGCCGGGTACTTTTACGGGCTCCCACCTCAATACCGAGGCAACTCGGGCGCGAAGCTGGCGAATCGACGCGTCCAAGATTTGCTGTAGGAATATAGTGTAGAGTGTATGTCTCACTTTGGGGTTTGTTGCCATTTGTGGATGATGGAGAAAACAAGACAAGAAAAATGGTGCTTGCATTTTTCTTAACATGAAATGAGATCAAGAAAATGAAACACTCTCAAGGATGAAGATGAAACTCTCTTCTTCTCTTTTCTTTCTCTCTTTCTTTTTCTCAACCATGAACCAAACTCTCTCTTCAAGTCAAGTATAAAATGGTGGAGCAAAAACAATATGATAGCAAGAGGGAGGTGAGTGTAGGAAGCAAAAAGTGGTGACCACATCCTAAAACATAATCATCACTAAATCAACATCAAACCTCACTTCATTTCTAATCTCATCAAATCACATAAAAGCATGAAAAGCAAAGATGCTTATCATATCAACCCTTATGCAAATAAGTCCTCCACAAAGTGTAATTTGCAAAACTGCAAATTACCCCCTCCATCGGAAAAGTCCGGCCGGGAAAGAACAAAGGAAAACCGGCCGGAACGGAAAGCAAACTGGCAACTCCAGAAAACTGGTCCCGTAATAAATTACAGGAAAACCCCCATACTGTGCATACACACCCGCATCTGTATTCCGTCCGGATACAAATGCAATGAGACAAAATCTACACTGTACTAAACTAGGACCGGCTTAAACCAAAGCCGGCTAGTAATATCTGTTCAATCCTGATCCGTGCAATACCGCACGTATCTGATCGAACCCTGCCATATATATCCATACGGCCACTAGTACAAAACTGTCTGATCCTGATCCGTGCAATACCGCACGTATCTGATCGGACCCTGCCATATCTCCATACGGCCTCTACAGCGTTTCGCCCGAAACTTGAGTAACTGAAAGTGTGGCGGACTCTAAAGACTCGTCAATACAATGGCTGTGGATTTAACCACTAGCCCGTCAGAGGTATAAGCCAATACGTAACGGGCCACCAGCTATTGACTAAAAGGGACGTCGATGAGCGAACTCATCCTGACACCCTACTGAGCCTGTCAGTGACAAAATCCGTGCAGTCCGGTCCGTTCGTCTATGAGCATCGCATGGCGGGCCTAGGGGGTTGGTAAAAGTCAGACCCCCAAAAGCGGTACAAGTC
Organism: Agapanthus africanus; assembly: GCA_030015575.1. Taxonomy (NCBI): domain Eukaryota; kingdom Viridiplantae; phylum Streptophyta; class Magnoliopsida; order Asparagales; family Amaryllidaceae; genus Agapanthus; species Agapanthus africanus. Next base: position 458,596,052 of record JASDDO010000001.1, on the reverse strand, counting down.
GTGTCGGAGTGTAGCCCAGAACACCCTGAGATACTACTGGAATACCTACCAGTAAATCTCCTTGCCTTGGCCAAGGACTTTGTGTAATGGCTCTCCTAGACACAGCACGACCTCACCCCCAATACCGGGAGAGACGAACCCCTGAAGATACGCTCACTGCCTCCATGTGGCTCGGGACTGTACCCAACTAAAACCTGTTTGCACGACTCCTTTGAGCCGTGGTAGGGTAGTAATCAAAGTACAGTGGGAACTCACACGAGACAAATGACGATCCCCAGGTCGATGAACTAACCTGCACACATGTCACCAGGGAACTGCCATCTGACGTCTGGTATATGACCAACTAGCATGTTCCCGGCGAGTCCTGTCCGGTGTACTCATAACCCAATGAGCACCTGTATACATCTTAGGTGATCCAACTGACACCAGTGGCTTGTGAGACCGGCCACCGCCCCTCGTCGGGGTCTCGACTGTATACACTAGTCTACTAATGGAGTATCGATGCCCGGTCTCGAAACTCCCACGACTAGGGACCTTTTAAGGATATGCTTGTAGACCCCCAGCTCCCACTTATATGATCGCCCTCATACTGCTGGTGGTTAAGCAAGAATCCTAGGGGCTCTATCAACGTGTAATAGCGACGTGTCAGGTCACCTAAAGCAGTACACGATGATAAAGGTAAACCAGATAGCATACTATCATCTCGAGTAAGACTGTCCTACCGGGATAGGTCCTCCCTCAATCATTACAATCACGTACCTGTGACCTAAAAATTGACTATGAGGGCACTATCTCCAACAATCTCCCACTTGCACTCAAGGCTAATTATTGCGATGTCGCATACTCACAGCCCGTGTGATACCGAACATCCAATTCCTCTACTAGTCAGTCTCACAAAGCTCGTTTGCGGAACTATTGCGTTCGTGGAATAGCCTTAGTGAGTGGATCCGCTTAGTTGTTTCTTTCTATGTCTCTCTATATCTCAAGTTCGCGGAGAAACCCATCTCCCGAAATGAGCAATACCTGTCTTAGAATGTGTCTGGATGTCTGATGGGACATAGCTCATAAATGAACTCCAAATCCAAACTTCTTAGACTGTATCGTCAACTGAACTCAATCAGTATCCTGCGCGCCATGCTTCCCTCAGTATTGCCTTGGATCACCTGTCCAAAATACTGCCCCTCATCAGAAGGAAATCTATAACTCTGACAACCTGCTTGTCGTCCATGTCACCTTGGAAGCCTGGAATGATAACTGTCTCCTAAATGAGGCTGTCGTTATCATATCCCTAGAACATCCACTTATGTTCTAAAACTGCTTCCGACTGTTTCTCCAGGATTGGATTAATGTCAACTTATTGCATCTAGTGCAAGAACAACATCTGGTGTGGTACTTGACATCTCACGATTGACTCAATTGCCTTAGCAAGTGATCTGCCAATCATGCACGTCCCTCTCCACTTTAGTCTGTAAGACACCTTTGGAGAGGGTGACTCCATTACCTGCAGGTACACTACCGTGCCAGGAGTCGTCCATCCTAAATACTCTTAGAATGCTGTCAAGTACCCTGATTGGGAAACCACCCAAATCTAGATCTAAAACCATAGATCCAGTAATCAGTATGTCAGATATAAAATCCATTTCCTTTGTGGAGAAACCACTGTGTGACGACCAAAGTATAACCGATCGTAGTATAGGAGTTTCTTTTCCTACTTTGTGTATGTCATCCAAATACCATGACATCACATCCTACTACCTTCTCAACAGATCCATCTCCTATTCTGATGAAGTCAAACCTATGACTGTCACGTCAGAAATAGATGATCTATCTCCGCTACATCTGCTTAAGTCTATAAATAGACATAAGCTACCTGTCCACCAATGCTTCCGCTGCTCCCACTGACTACGACAACCCTCTGGCAGAGTCATATACACGCACACTTCTAAAACTAGTTTTAGAACGACGCTATACTCATCCTCCCGCCGGGTCTCGTAACCTGGAACAACAGCAATGGCAATTTTGGGTAAACAAGAACTTCCCTGTCACCGTCCTTGAGACCACCGTAGTGCCTCTCGGATGCCTGAAGTTACCCACCTTATCTGCGGAGTGGCCAATGGAATGTCAAATCAGATTGAATCTTTAGGTTCCTTATCAAATCTTTAGTAATCGTTTGCGGTTCTGGAATCACTTCCAGTTCTACCATACTCCCACTACTGTTTTTCTGAAAAAATCCATTTTTTTATAAAACTGTGGCGAGTCTAGAACAATATCGCTATTGTTCATCCAGATGGTAGAAAGTCAACCCTCGTCATAGCCTGGGTCAACCCACAAACAGCCATTACAGAAACGTGCCTTGAGTTGTCCAGTGTCTGGTTTTAATCATAAACCGGACAACTCCCCGTACCTTAACATCGTTAAGATATGAACTGTTCTATATCCAATATAGAAACAGAGGCACTGATTTAATTGAACCAGATTCAAATCATGCAGCTGTCCCCAGCGCATGTCAACTAAATGGAAGAAGGCCGATCAGCGTTACTCAACTTAGGAATACTTCCAATTATGAGTAACCTGAAAGAGAAGCAAGATCTCTTTATCAACTGAATACCATACACAAGTATCTACATCTTCGATCACCTTGAAGAATCCCGATACTTGCTACACCTGGTTCTCTACTCTATTCAAATACCTATAACTCCTCAAAACTTAGACCCTGTGTTTCTACGAAACACATGTCTAAGAACTAGAGAAGTTGAAAGTAAACAAAATATAGTATGAGGACCAACCCCTCTGTCCTAATGGACACTGGACAACATACAATACTCTGTATAAGTCCGCTGAGTCTAACAACTCTTTCACTGTGTGTCGTAGGTTGAAAACTGTACTTATGGTTAAGAAGAATTACACCGCTGTTTAATGCTCCTTACCTAACCATCCACTGATATAGGTAAATGTCATCGACATAATATCAAAAGGTATATCTCACTCTATGGAAATAGACGTACAGATATATCAATTTGAAATTGGTGCATAACAGCGGATATTCAAAACCAAATATTTGCCGACCGGCAAACAGCCCAGATGATCTCCTCAAATATCACCGATTACAACGAATCCCGATATAATGAGGATGATCACCCAATTCCCAATAACTTACTCCCACTCATCATCTGTAAAACCATACAGATGTGAGTTTCGTATCTGGTAAATACATACCCTGGAGTAAGTATCTAATCGGGAAATCAGTTTTCTATTAACAGTACACAGTGATACTGAAACATTGAAATGTTTCGATGGGGTATTCAGGTATTCCTAGTAATGCCTCTACCATTATCCAGATTCACAACTATAACCGTATAATTCTTTGCCACCTCTCCAAATCCCTTTATATGTCTTTAGTCATTACCTTCTGCACACCCCTTTAGGCCAATTGGTTTTCTTCCTTCCCTACCGTTCGGCACCAGCCTATGGTTTGGAAGAAGACTATCCAATAAGCATAATGGGTGTACTGTCCTAACCCTAGGAGCACTCGTAATGCGAGAGAAGGTGAAGATAAAAGACACCCGAATAAACCTTATTCCTATTTCTCCTGAACCAGAATCCATCCCCGAACTGGAACCAGTTCCATTCGAGTTCGTATATAACCATACGATGGAGTATCCAAATAAACTGTGGATCTTCGTAGTGATACGGAGTGTCCTGGAGAAATACAAAGGTGATGTGGGAGTGGTAACGAAATATTTGGTTTGGTCGTGAATATCTGTTGCAATTTACTTTGCCCTCTTACTAATCCCTTGCTTTGTCTGAACTTAATACCTTCTGCACACCATTGTTATGCTAATTGGTTTTCTTCATTCCCTACCGGTCGGCACCAGCCTAAGGTTTGGAAGAAGACAATCCAATTTGCGTAATAGGTGTACTACCCCTAAACCAAGGAGTACTCGTAACCTGAGAGAGGGTAAAAAGAAAAGACAACTGAATAATCCTATCCGTTTTCTCCAGAACCGGAAACCATCCTCGAATCCCTTCGAGTTCGTATCTAACCATACGATGGTTTTGTCCAATGGAAGTGGACGTTCGCAGTAATACGGGGTGTCCTGGAGAAAAGGGTAAAAGTAGGAGTGGCAATGAGGTCTGCAACTCTGACAATCCAAAAGCCAGTGTTAAGTAGGTTCGGTCAACTTGGTCTCTGAGTCATAGTCTTAGGGTCGGGTCAATGGTCGCTGCCAAAGAGAGAGAGAAAAGAAACACTCAGCGTGCACTCTAAACTAGATCAGAATGGTTACCAATTTATCTAATCTGGAATCCTCCCACTGTACCTCAAATTCTCCTCCAAACCTGAAAGAAGAATTAGTCGGGGTTACCCGAGGAGTAAACTAACTCATCAGTGGGAATCGGGATCCAACTATCATCGCATGATAACGTGACGGAATCCGCTCACGTCATCACACTCCAGAAGGTATGCGCATATCTGGCAAGTTTCAGTTCTTTTGAAACTCCCGATGTGATTTCTGCCCCATGCTCTTATGACCTTGGCGTGAGGTCAAAATATCATAAGTCACATGTCAAGTTCTACCCGTCATTATCCAGGTTAATTTGAACCCACCCGTACATACCCTTGACGTAGGCCAAAATAGTAGTACGACTGTCCCAAACCAACGCATCTATCTATGCAACAGCTAAATACCCGGCAGCTACCAAACACTATGCCTTGGCGTGAGGTCAAAATACATAGCTTGAATACTACCGAATATTTAACTGAAATGACGGAGGGCTACGAATGGTTTCTGGCGAAAACCTTTAACGTAATGAACTTGATATCGTTGAAGGAACTGATAGCTTTTTAAAATATAGTGACGAAAACCGTTGCTAAAGAGGTCACTCCCGGTGAAGGGATCTCGGCTTTTTCCCCGTAGAATGGGGTGCAGGATATTCCAAATGAATACCGCGGTGCAAAGCAAAAGTAATCGGCTATAGTGAAGTTAATGCCCTGACGCAAACTTATTGTCCAAGGGGTCACTCCCGGTGAAGGGATCTCGGCCCTTGCCTCGTCGACTGAGGAGCAGGATATTCTAACTGAATACCACGATGCAAAACAAAAGTGAACGTCCTTGCAATAACAGCTTTTTGAAAAAGTGTTCCAACAACATCAGATTAGGTTTGTTTTTAACTTGCATTGATCCGAATCAACGCAGTCCCATCAATTGATCACACCAAAAAGAACGAAAATATACTGATGTACGTATATGCCATCCGCATTCGCCACTGGGTCCCGTCATTACCCGTTAGGTTAGCTAACTAACGACAGAGCGGGGACTGGACTAGCGCGGATGCAAAACATATACAACATCTACTAATATATATACCAATATATTATATTCGCTCAAGGCATGAATAAAATGCAACATCACAGAAATGTACAGCATCACAGAACAAATCAGATATCTGGGATCCCCGGGTTTCACAGAGCCACTACTGAAACCCGACGTTCCCCTGGTCGTGTGGATAGCCTGTGCAATGAAAACCTAGACCCCTACGGGCGCGGCAAGTCACCTGCCAAAACCTGAAGCGAGGCAGCCCCCTCCAGCACCGTGAATGGACCACCCAGCACTTCACGGAATCCGGCAACTTGGGCACCCCTCCTGGGTCAACCTGTACCCCTCCTGGGTCAACCTGTACCCCCTACGAGTGCGGCGAATAGCCCGCCAATTCCAGACTGAAGCCCCTCCGTCTCAATGCCCTGAGATGCGGGCTTGTTGCCCTCTAGAACCCGGCTATCCGTGCACCCCTCCGCGGGGTAACCCTAGTACAGAAAGTAAAATATACATATACCGGGTACATCGACCGCAACCAGGTCGTGCCCCAAAAGAATAATACAAACAGGCAGTGACGGCAGTCCACATGTCGGACGCTCGCCCCGCAACAACAAATGTACATAATACAACCACACTGTACTAGCATTGCATCCAGGCAATCCCCACGACCGATCCGCATCATCACAGCAAATACATAGAACATCAACGTGAAAGTCACGTTCGCAAATCCGTCTAACCGGGCTATAGCAGTTAGAAGGGATTTACCGATCGAGTGACATTCACGGTCGCAGATATAATGTAAATACTGTGAAAAATGTGTTTAAAATTTTCCGATTGATCAAACATTAACAAGTGGGCCCCCAAACAAAACTGTAACAACCACAGAAAACCTGGGCCCAATTTTAATATTCCAAAAACCACATTTTAAACTCAGGAACATTCTACAAAATTTTTGGGAGCGTGAACAGTTACCTCCGCGGCGGAAGCGCGGCCATAGCAGGGGTTTGGCCGCCCTTCCGCGGCGGTATGGTGAGTTCGTGCTACCAAATTTTTACAGTAACCTTATAATTCCCTGCACATCACTCTGAGACAACCTGAAAAATTTTTGGACTCAAAAAAAATTCGACAGAAACTGATGTGCATGAAAAATGCATTTTCGGGATTTTGTTCGATCGGAAACGAAAAACACATAACACAAAGCTAGACAAAGTTAATGGCGAGGCTCTGATACCACTGTAAGTGCACGGCGGCGCCCCGGCCGTCAACCCGACGGCCAAACGCGGAAACGGTGAATAACTTAAATTTTTGCGGACTTGGCAAAACGGCACCACCGCGCACTAAAACCGGATCGGGCCATTAAACTAAATCTAGCTAACTACAAAGAGAAAGGGAGAGATGTACCGACTGATCCGAGTCCTCCGGTCTTCTCGTCATCGTCCCGATCTCCGCGGAATCTCCGTCCGTCTCCTCCTCGTCGGAAAGGGCACCACGAAGCCGGGTACTTTTACGGGCTCCCACCTCAATACCGAGGCAACTCGGGCGCGAAGCTGGCGAATCGACGCGTCCAAGATTTGCTGTAGGAATATAGTGTAGAGTGTATGTCTCACTTTGGGGTTTGTTGCCATTTGTGGATGATGGAGAAAACAAGACAAGAAAAATGGTGCTTGCATTTTTCTTAACATGAAATGAGATCAAGAAAATGAAACACTCTCAAGGATGAAGATGAAACTCTCTTCTTCTCTTTTCTTTCTCTCTTTCTTTTTCTCAACCATGAACCAAACTCTCTCTTCAAGTCAAGTATAAAATGGTGGAGCAAAAACAATATGATAGCAAGAGGGAGGTGAGTGTAGGAAGCAAAAAGTGGTGACCACATCCTAAAACATAATCATCACTAAATCAACACCAAACCTCACTTCATTTCTAATCTCATCAAATCACATAAAAGCATGAAAAGCAAAGATGCTTATCATATCAACCCTTATGCAAATAAGTCCTCCACAAAGTGTAATTTGCAAAACTGCAAATTACCCCCTCCATCGGAAAAGTCCGGCCGGGAAAGAACAAAGGAAAACCGGCCGGAACGGAAAGCAAACTGGCAACTCCAGAAAACTGGTCCCGTAATAAATTACAGGAAAACCCCCATACTGTGCATACACACCCGCATCTGTATTCCGTCCGGATACAAATGCAATGAGACAAAATCTACAATGTACTAAACTAGGACCGGCTTAAACCAAAGCCGGCTAGTAATATCTGTTCAATCCTGATCCGTGCAATACCGCACGTATCTGATCGAACCCTGCCATATATATCCATACGGCCACTAGTACAAAACTGTCTGATCCTGATCCGTGCAATACCGCACGTATCTGATCGGACCCTGCCATATCTCCATACGGCCTCTACAGCGTTTCGCCCGAAACTTGAGTAACTGAAAGTGTGGCGGACTCTAAAGACTCGTCAATACAATGGCTGTGGATTTAACCACTAGCCCGTCAGAGGTATAAGCCAATACGTAACGGGCCACCAGCTATTGACTAAAAGGGACGTCGATGAGCGAACTCATCCTGACACCCTACTGAGCCTGTCAGTGACAAAATCCGTGCAGTCCGGTCCGTTCGTCTATGAGCATCGCATGGCGGGCCTAGGGGGTTGGTAAAAGTCAGACCCCCAAAAGCGGTACAAGTCGTGTCGGAGTGTAGCCCAGAACACCCTGAGATACTACTGGAATACCTACCAGTAAATCTCCTTGCCTTGGCCAAGGACTTTGTGTAATGGCTCTCCTAGACACAGCACGACCTCACCCCCAATACCGGGAGAGACGAACCCCTGAAGATACGCTCACTGCCTCCATGTGGCTCGGGACTGTACCCAACTAAAACCTGTTTGCACGACTCCTTTGAGCCGTGGTAGGGTAGTAATCAAAGTACAGTGGGAACTCACACGAGACAAATGACGATCCCCAGGTCGATGAACTAACCTGCACACATGTCACCAGGGAACTGCCATCTGACGTCTGGTATATGACCAACTAGCATGTTCCCGGCGAGTCCTGTCCGGTGTACTCATAACCCAATGAGCACCTGTATACATCTTAGGTGATCCAACTGACACCAGTGGCTTGTGAGACCGGCCACCGCCCCTCGTCGGGGTCTCGACTGTATACACTAGTCTACTAATGGAGTATCGATGCCCGGTCTCGAAACTCCCACGACTAGGGACCTTTTAAGGATATGCTTGTAGACCCCCAGCTCCCACTTATATGATCGCCCTCATACTGCTGGTGGTTAAGCAAGAATCCTAGGGGCTCTATCAACGTGTAATAGCGACGTGTCAGGTCACCTAAAGCAGTACACGATGATAAAGGTAAACCAGATAGCATACTATCATCTCGAGTAAGACTGTCCTACCGGGATAGGTCCTCCCTCAATCATTACAATCACGTACCTGTGACCTAAAAATTGACTATGAGGGCACTATCTCCAACACTATTCAACAGCGCAAAGCTGTTCCTGGTTGGAACAGCAGCATTAATTTCCACCGTTGGAGCTAGTGGAGTTAGCCCAGAGGGGAAGTTGCCCCCAGCCTTCCTTATCCGGCACCAGTGGCGACGTCGGGCGTGACGAGTTGTTGGGATTGGTTCAGCGACGGCTTTGTCTTGCCCCCTGTTCAGGTGAGGGGCTGTTTCCGGTGTCAGCCTCTTGAAGACTGGCGTCCGTTGAGAAGCCGTGTCCAACCGGTCAAAGACAGAATTCTGAGCGGGAGCGGGAATGGGAGCAGTCAGTCTTGCGAAGACTGACACTCTGGCAGGAGAAGTCGCTTTGACGACTTCAGGAGCAGGGATGGCAATCTTCTTTGGGATGGCCGCTTCAGGTATTATGGGCTCCTTGGTAGGCCCTTTGGAGCTCGAGTTCAGCCTGGTGAAGACCGAGGAGTTGGAATTGGACGACCCATTGAGAGGGGCCGTGGTAGTAGCAAGCCGATCGAAGAACGACTTCTTATGAGCTTCCGGTACGGGCACTGGGGCAGTGAAGCTCATTGGCGGGAGCATAGTCCCGAAAAATAGTCCAGTAGTAGCCTGGGTGATTTGTTCCACCGGCATCGTGAACAGTGATGCCGCCTGAGGTCCATAGGCTACACTCCAGGTGAGGCGGAGAGTCGGTTGCAGTTGCAGTTGGAGCAGTTCGAGCAGTACGCCATTGCTGTTTGCTTTTTGCACCAAGCAAGAGACCGAATCTTAGTAACTTGAAACCCGAGGGCAACCGTTAACAAATCGCGATTCGTTCGCGAATACGACGCACGAAGTGTGGAGTGGAAAGAGGAAAAGGTCCCACCGGGCGTGCCAGAATCTGTTACCCTTCGAATGACGGCGCGAAAGAGACGTCTTGCCTGTGATTCGGGGCAGATGCTATTTGGTTTTATCCATCCACCTCTCCGAAGATGCCAAGTTGATTTATGACACCATGTATCGGAGGTTTAGACGAATGCGGCCGATGTAGCAGACTTCGTCAGATTCCCCCTCATCTGAGGGGTTTTTGATTGTGGGGACGCTCTTCCCTGCAGGCGCAAACCCCTGCAGTTAATTATGCTACCGCATCGCGGTAACAACTTTCTCCTTCTCCAGCTGGTCACTTCGTGTCGTGTGTGTTTGTTTTGTTTGTGGTTGCCCGTGGATTGTATACGGAGACTAATTTATGTCGTCGCCCGTAGGACGTGGATTAGTCCAAATCCGTATTTTCTTAGATTTGGGTTTGAGGTTTTGGTTTAAGGATACGTTAGCCTTATTTGAGACTAAGATCAACTTAAACGTTTATTGAGGATACGTTAGTCTAATTTTAGACTAAGATCAACTTAATGGGATCGTTTAAATCCGACAAAAGAGCATTTGGAGACTCTATTGTTCTAGTTTAGGGACATAGTAGTCCATTGCCAGTTTAAGGACATGGTGGTCCATTGCCAGTTTAGGGACATGGTGGTACAACATTCCCATTTTGAGGACGAATATTGGTTTAAGGACATCATAGTCCATGAGTTTAAGGACCCCACAGTCCGTAGCAATATATGGTTGTCGGGACCCGTCACCTCTCTGATGACGTTGAAGGATTACAACGATAAATATCAGAGGAGTTCAGAGATGTACCCTTGAACCGGGTGTAAATTGATTTGAGAGAGCAGTTGTGCTCAGTTCAATTTAATTTGAGGACTTATGGCCAGAATTGGGTTAAGTCCAGTTAGAAAATGTCTAACATTTTATTCACATTTGGCCTGTTAGGCCTTTGATTGGGCTCTGTCCTTTTTAAAACAATGCATAGCATTGGACCTTTTTATTTAAATGCGCAACATTCAGATTAGGCCTGTTAGGCCTTTTAACTGGGCTCTCCCCTTTTTAATAATGCATAGCATTTGTTTTGGTCTATTAGACCTTTTAATTGGGCTCCGCCCCTTTTTAATAATGCAGAGCATTTAATAGTCTGACAGTACGCCACGTGGCCTGTCAGGCGCTCTGCGCCAATTAAAGAGCGCAAGGCGCCAGCGCATGTGGAGGTGACACGTGTCACGCTCTGGTGAGCGCAAGTCTGTTAGCACAGTGCGCTGCGCCAGTGCGCTACGCTAGTGCGCTGCTGACACGTGGCGCGCTCTGGTGCAGTGCGCCAATCCAAGAGCGCAACAGCAAAAATCAAGAGTGCAAGGCACTGTACAATAGCGCAGAGCGCATCTTGATCTAATTCAGATCAAAGAAAAGAATCTTTTTAGAGGTTCTACCTCAAGATTCAAGAACCGATGGTTCATCAAAAGGCTGTGCCTTTATATAGATCAAGAGATCAAATGAAGTAAATTACTTCTTTTTTTTTATGATCGGATCTCTTCTTCTTTTTTTTTATTGATCGTTTTCTTCTTTTTTATGGAAGATCTTGATCTTGTTCTTAGATCATTGATCTTTTTAGAAGAAATTCTTCTTTTTTCAAAGGTTTACCTTTTTTCTCTTCGAGTTCTTCTCAAAGTTTTTAGAGGAGTTCTCTGTATATATCAAACTTAGAGTCTAGGGGCCTTTATATAGGGCCAATTAGTTACAGAGATCTTTCTCTGATTGATTTGGGGATATTTCCCCACCGTTGGATCTTTGATCCTAAGGCTTCTGTTTTACAGAAGATAATTTTCTTATTTTAATAAGATTTAAAAAGATCTTTCTAGAATTTTAATTCTGATTTAGTGCTGGCACAGTTAGCGCAAGCACACCTGCGCTTGACACGTGTCGTGCAGCGCAGAGCGCAGCGCAACTGCGCTAGCGCAACTGCGCTGACACAACTGCGCTGACACGCAGAGCGCAGCGCAGAGCGCAGCGCAACTGCGCTGACACGTATCGCGCATGTTAGGTCCACGTTACCTCTCCCGGTACTTTCGGGGTTGCGGAAACGGTAAAACAAAAATTTTCTAAGGTTTGTAACATGGACCGTAAAAGCCGGATCTTTGCTAAACTATAAACTAGCAACCTAACAAGAGATGTATCTACTCGGTTAGGGGTTATACCTCAACTTGAACTCCTTCACTTCTAGTTGTTGTTCTTCTATGATGTTCTTCTCTTCTTGTTGTTCTTTTCATGGCTTGCTCAAAGGTTGATCCGGACTTCGGTCACCTCCGCGGCCTCCTTGAGTCGAAGACGATCCACCCGAGAGATGTACGCCGAGCTCCACCTCAAGCCGAGGTAACTAGGGCAAGGAGATTGCTAATCTAGAAGCCCTAGGTTGTGTAGAGAGGATGTATGGATGTGTTTGTCAAGTGAAAACCTTTTTCTCTCAACACATGAGATCAAAGGAGAAAACAAGAGGAGGAAGAAGAAGGAGGTTTTTAGCAACCATGGAGCTTCTCTTTTCAAGAGAGAGAAAGAGAATAATATTATCATCCAAAAGAAAAGAGCCATGGTTGCAAATAATGCAAAACAACATCATTACCAATTCCATCAAGATAAAGTTGATGGCTACAATTGAAATGACCATTATCATAATCCAAAAGAAAATGGAAAAGAAAAGAAAAGTGTAGAACCCTCTTGAAAGTCCATGGTCAACCCGGTCAACCGGTCAACAAAGTCAAGAGAGGTCAACGGGGTCAAATGGTCAATGCAATTAGCCATCATAAGATTATCACTAATAGGATTAGTAAATGATGTTCGCGGCTCATAATGGTTTTGACCAATACGAACTGTCAAAACCCTAATGAGTCCGCCTCAAAATGGTTTTGACCGAATCAACTATCAAAACCCTAATGAGCCTGCCACATAGCGGTTTTGGCCGAACCAACTGCCAAAACCCTAATGAGGCACCTCCTCCTTCATCGCTCCGAAAAACTGTGCATACACACCTGCATCCGTATTCCGTAGAACGCGGATGCGCAGAAGACAAAACAAATCCATCCGTGCAATACTAGGATCCGGCTTAAACCAAAGCCTACTAGTACTGCCCGCCCGAACACCATACGAACACAAGTATACGTAAGTGATCGCAGCCCTGCCGTAAAACCATACGGCCTCTACACGTTTCGCTCAGTGCAGGGAAACTCTCTGTGTGGGACTCTAAAGACTCGACACTACGCTGGCAGTGGGTTTAACCACAGACCGCAAGCGGCACTAGCTGTACGTAACGGTCCCCAGGTAGATGTCGATAAGAAGGCCGATGAGGTACACCCATCCGAACTCCTACTGAGCCTATATGTGACAATCTCCGTACAGTCCGGTCTGTTCGTCTGATACATCGCATGGCGGGCCTAGGGGGGCGGTAAACGTCAGTCCCCTAATAGCGGTACAAGTCGTGTCGGAGTGAAGCCCAATACACCCTGAGATAACACTGGAAACCTACCAGTATATCTCGCTTGCCCTGGCCAGGGACTACTCGTGTAATGGCTCTCCTAGACACAGCGCGATGTCAACCCCCAATACCGGGAGAGACGAATCCTGTCTAACCGTCACTGCCTCCAAGTGCTTCGGGACTGCTCCTGACTACTACCTGTTTGCACGACTCAGTAGAGCCGTGGTAGGGTAGCAATCAAAGAACAGTGGGAACACACTCGAGGCGAAGTGACAGTGTCAAGTCAGCGGACTAAGCTGTACTCATGTCACCTGGGAACTGATAACTGACGATAGGTATAATACCAACCATCAGTTCCCGACGAGTCCTGTCCAGTGTACTCGTAACCTAACGAGCACCCGCATACTATCTCAAGTACGACGTACTGACGGCTGTGGGACAGACCGTCTCCCGTGCTGGGATGAGAAGCGCATACGCTAGTCTACTCTGGAGTATCGATGCCCTATCTCGATACTCCCATGACTAGGGACGTGTATAAGGATGTGCTTGTAGATTACCCAGCCCCCACGAGTGTGATCGCCATCACAACGCCGGTAATCAAGCAAAGATCCTAAGGGCTCTACTAATGCGTATAGGTGATATAATAAATAAACACACATGTACACATTAAAGCAGAGACAAACCAAGTAGCATACTACTATATTGAGCAAGATTGTCTGTACAACTGTGAATATCCCAAGCTTCCATCAAGTAATATACATACTAGTATGATACAGTAATGGCCTCTAGGGCATATACACCAACAATCTCCCACTTGCACTAAGGCCATGTACTGGCGTATCGAAGACCTATCATCTCGATCAGCCGCTCGAACTGAGTCTGGGGTAAAGCCTTCGTGAATGGGTCCGCAGTGTTGTCCTTTGTGTCCACTCTCCGCACCTCGATCTCCTGTCGATCAATGATCTCCCTGATCAGGTGATACCGCCTTAAGATGTGCTTGGATTTCTGATGGGACCTTGGTTCCTTCGCTAAAGCTATAGCCCCATTGTTATCGCAATACAAAGGTATTGGGTCAACAATGGACGGAACCACCTGAAGTTCACTAATGAACTTCTTAATCCAGACCGCCTCTTTTGCGGCATCGCTTGCAGCAATGTATTCAGCCTCCATCGTCGAGTCTGCGACGGTATCCTGCTTGGAACTCCTCCAACATACCGCCCCTCCGTTGAGGGTAAACACAAAACCCGAGACGGACTTGCTATCATCTTTGTCACTCTGGAAGCTTGAATCGGTAAAGGACTCGACCCTAAGGTCTCCATTACCGTAAACCAGGAACATCTCCTTAGTCCTTCTCAGGTACTTGAGAATGTTCTTCACTGCTGTCCAGTGGTCCTCCCCTGGGTCCGACTGATACCGGCTTACCGTGCTCAACGCGTAAGCTACATCTGGTCTTGTACATAGCATCGCATACATTATAGATCCTACCGCCGAAGCGTAGGGTATAGTGCTCATGCGAACCCTCTCCTCGTCAGTCTTAGGAGACATCTTCTTGGAGAGGGTAATTCCGTGCAATACGGGTATGTTACCGCGCTTGGAATCCTCCATACTAAATCTCTTTAGTACGGTCTCTATGTACCTGGACTGCGAAAGTCCCAATAGTTTCTTGGATCTATCTCTATAGATCTTGATCCCCAGAATGTACGAGGCATCACCCAGGTCCTTCATGGAGAACCTTTGTGACAAAAACAGCTTGACCGATTGTAGCATAGGAATGTCATTTCCTATCAAAAGAATGTCGTCCACGTACAAGACTAGGAACACGACAGTTCGTCCTACAATCTTCTTATAAACACAGGGTTCATCTTCGTTCTTGATGAAATCAAATTCCTTGATTGCCTCATCAAAACAGATGTTCCAGCTCCGCGATGCCTGCTTTAATCCATAAATGGATTTAAGCAACT
Source organism: Agapanthus africanus (assembly GCA_030015575.1). Lineage (NCBI taxonomy): Eukaryota > Viridiplantae > Streptophyta > Magnoliopsida > Asparagales > Amaryllidaceae > Agapanthus > Agapanthus africanus. Next base: position 458,580,977 of record JASDDO010000001.1, on the reverse strand, counting down.
TGCACACCTTTCCGCTGCTCCCACTGTCTACGAAACCTTCTGGTTGATCCATGTAAACGCACTCTTCCAAACAACCGTTTAGGAAAGCCGTTTTAACATCCATCTGCCAGATTTCATAGTCATGGAAGGCAGCAATGGCAAGTAGGATCCGAATGGATTTGAGCATAGCCACCGGAGAAAAAGTTTCGTCATAGTCCAAACCAGGTCTTTGACGGAAACCTTTTGCAACGAGTCTAGCTTTATAGGTTTCCACCTGCCCATCTACACCAAGTTTCCTTTTGTAGATCCATTTGCATCCAACGGGTTTTACCCCAGGTGGAGCAATATCCATGGTCCACACTTTATTGGCGTACATGGACTCCATTTCAGATTGCATTGCTTCCTGCCACTTATCAGAGTCCCTACTGATAATGGCCTGCCTGAAACTGGTAGGGTCATCTTCTTCCAAGATGCAATCCTCTCGATCCCCGTCAATGAGAAAACCGTAGTATCTCTCGGGCGGATGAGAAATCCTACCAGATCTGCGGAGTGGCTGAGGTTCGTCTGGGGTTATTGAATCCTGAGGTTCTGTCAAACTTTCAGTTTCAGTTTGTGGTCGCTGAATTTCTTCCAATTCTACCGTGCTCCCACTAATTTCTTTTGCAAGAAACTCCGTTTCCAAGAAAACGGCATGCTGAGCAACAAACACCTTCTGTTCCTCGGTGTGGTAGAATAGATATCCATAACCATTCTTTGGATATCCCACAAACTTACATAAAACTGACCGTGCCTCTAGTTTATCCGGTTTATGCTTTTTAACATAAGCCGGACAACCCCATATCTTAGATCTTTTAAGATATGGCCTCTTTCCATTCCATATCTCGAACGGAGTCTTAGGCACAGATTTAGACGGAACATCATTCAATAGGTATGCGGCTGTCAATAGCGCATGTCCCCAAAATGAAAGAGGCAACTCGGCATTACTCATCATGGAGCGAACCATATCCAGTAGGGTACGATTCCTCCGCTCCGAAACACCGTTGTGCTGTGGTGTATAAGGAGGAGTAAGCTGAGAGAGAATACCATTCTCTTTTAAGTAATCTAGGAATTCCGTGCTTAAGTACTCCCCTCCCCTGTCAGACCGGAGGATCTTGATACTTTTGCCTGTCTGGTTCTCTACTTCGTTTCTGAATTCCTTGAATTTCTCAAAAGCTTCAGATTTGTGTTTCATCAGATACACATATCCGAACCTAGAGAGATCGTCAGTGAATATGATGAAGTACGAGAACCCACCCCTTGCATGTATAGACATCGGACCACATACATCACTATGTACGAGTCCCAAGAGCTCTGCTGCTCTTTCTCCATGTCCGGTGAACGGAGATTTGGTCATCTTTCCTTTGAGACAAGACTGACAAGTTCCATAAGATGAAAACTCGAACGCATTCAAGAGTCCATCTTTATGCAACTTACTCAGTCTTTTCTCTCCGATATGACCGAGTCTACAATGCCACAAGTAGGATTCATTCGTATCTGAATTCTTCCTCTTGCGTGTGTTTTGTATGTTGAGAACTGTATTCTGATTTAGAACGTAGATACCATTAAACAGTGTACCCTCTGCAACCAGTACCTTATCAAGGTAAATGTTCATGATATTCTTTTCAAGAACAAAGTTATATCCATCTTTATCGAGTAAAGAAACTGATATGATGTTGCAAACCATGGAGGGTACATAGTAGCAATCGTTCAAAATCATAGTCTTGCCATTTGGCAATACTAGGTGATATTCACCGACGGCTGCCGCATTAACTTGTGCTCCGTTCGCTACTCTGAGCGACATATCACCCGGTGCAACTTTCCTACTTTTTCTCAGTCCCTGCAATAAATTACAGATATGAGATCCTGATCCGGTATCAAGTACCCAGGAGGTAGGGCTGACCGTAAAACAGTTCTCAATTACAAGAACACCTGAAGTAGATGCAAAACCATGCTTCTTCTTCAACTGGGTATCCTGGAAATCCATACTTTCCTCTTTCCCATTCTCATACTCATGACTGTTGTCACAAGTTAGAGCTGAACCATCTTTCCCCAGTCCCGAATAAGAATTCGGATCGGTCAAGCGATACATTTTATTATCTTGATTAGGGCGTGAAAAGGTTGCTGCCTGGAGAGAGAGAAAAGAAACACTCAGCGTATGCTCTTGCAAGATTAGATTGGTTTATTAATTTATCTAACCAGGATGTCTCCCACTGTTTCCTCAAATTCTTCTTAAAACCTTTTTAAAAGAAGAACTAGCCGGGTTTTAATTCACGTCACAATACTTGCTTAACCTTTCAGCCAGGCTAGTGTCGGTACTTCGAGGGAGGTTTTCCAACGCTTTCGCGAAGTTCCTTAATTAAAGAACCTCTTTTCCCTGGGGGCGTAACCCCGCTAACACCTTTCTAGACACCTACTAGGTTTATAGCATTGATCGTTAAGTGAAATAATCTCCCGAGAGTAAACCAACTCATCAGTGGGATCGGGATCCAACTGTCATTGTGTGATAACCTAGATGGAATCCACTCTAGTCACCACACTCCAGAAGGTATGCTATATCTGCAAGTTTCAGTTCTTTTGAAACTCCCGATGTGGTTTTTTGCCCCTAACTGTTCATGACCTTGACTAGGTCAACAAGCCACAAACTGTTAGACAAGTTCTACCCGTCATAATCCTGATTGCATTAGACCCACCCGTACGTGCCCTTGACTAGGTCAACAAGGCCGCACGACTGTCCTAACCAATCACATTTGCAATCCACAGAAAAATATTATTTAGCTACCGTTCACTACGCCTTGACTAGGTCAACAAACGCAGCACGAATACTGAATAATATTAATCCGAAACGACGGAGGGCTACGGCTGGGTTTTTGGCGAAAATCCCGTTAACGTAATGAACTTGATATCGTTGAAGGAACCTGATTGCACCTTTTTGAAAATCATAGTGGCGAAAACTTTTGCTAAAGAGGTCACTCCCTGTGAAGGGATCTCGGCTCTTTCCTCGTCGAGTGAGGTGCTGGGCATTCGTAAGATGAATACCTCGATGCAAAGCAAGAATAATCGACTATGGTGAAGTTATTACCCTGACGCAAAGTTTTGTCCAAGGGGTCACTCCCGGTGAAGGGATCTCGGCCCTTGCCTCGTCGACTGAGGTGCTGGGCATTCATAACCGAATACCTCGATGCAAAACAAAAAGATGAACGTCCTTGTAATAACAGCTTTTTGAAAAACTTGTTCCAACAACGTCTTTTAGGTTTATTTTCTTGCATTAGTTCTTTTAATACGTCCCATCATTTAAATCCTACCATTGCAGAAAACAACCAAAATATGACGTACGCTTATGCCATTCGCATTCGCCACGGGGCCCCGTCATCACCCGTTAGGTTACTTAACTAACGACAGAGCGGGGGCTGGGCTAGCGCGGCTGTAAAACATAAGCAACGCCTAAATAGTAAAGCAATGATAGACATTACAGATCACAGATGAACACTTTGGATATACTAGGAATCCGCAATTCGTTCGAGCCTGCAACGAAAAACGGATTACACGGTCGCGATGAATAGCCAATACCCCACCCAAGACCCCTACGGGTGCGGCAAACTACCCGCCAAGTACCCGAAGCGAAGCAACCTCCCTCAATGCCATGAGTAGGCCACTCGGCACTTCGAGCTACCCGGTAGTTTGTGCACCCCTCCATGGGTCTATCCTAGGAGCAAAAACAGTAAAAAGAATTATACAATGACGGCTACAACCCCGACCCGGTTGTGCGGCCAAACAAATAATATTACATCAATTTACAAATTTATTACATGAATGAAAGAAAAAGAAACTCTCATCTCACATCCACCCCGGCTATTCATCCGCGACAATCCAACGAGTTCATATACACAAACCATCAACAACAATCACAGATATGTATAACCCCGACTAATCGACATATAGCGATTAGCCGACATTCAATACATAAGAACATCACAGATATAACCAACATAGTCAAAGTATATTGAAGTTCGGAAAAAAAAAACGGATTTATAGGCCCCCAAAAACAAATTTCTATTCTGGCAAATCTGGGAACATATAATATATCAGAAAAATCCTAAAACCATGTCAGAAACACACTGCACCAAAAACGAGACAGCAACTCTACCAGACAGCGGCGCTTCCGCGGCAATAGCAAGCTATTGCCGCGGAAGCGCGGCCGATCTGGTGAGTTACTGTGTCGTTTTTGGTGGGTTTCTTCTAAAAAGCCTGAGATGATTTTTGGGATATAACAAATTTTGTTTCGACTAGAAAAAGTTTTAACAGAAACTCAGATTTTTTATAACTTGGTTTTTTCGATTTTACCGTTTCGAACTTCGATACACTTTACTACCAAGCTAGTTTATGTTTAGTTAGGCTCTGATACCACTGTTAGGTCCACGTTACCTCTCCCGGTACTTTCGGGGTTGCGGAAACGGTAAAACAAAAATTTTCTAAGGTTTGTAACATGGACCGTAAAAGCCGGATCTTTGCTAAACTATAAACTAGCAACCTAACAAGAGATGTATCTACTCGGTTAGGGGTTATACCTCAACTTGAACTCCTTCACTTCTAGTTGTTGTTCTTCTATGATGTTCTTCTCTTCTTGTTGTTCTTTTCATGGCTTGCTCAAAGGTTGATCCGGACTTCGGTCACCTCCGCGGCCTCCTTGAGTCGAAGACGATCCACCCGAGAGATGTACGCCGAGCTCCACCTCAAGCCGAGGTAACTAGGGCAAGGAGATTGCTAATCTAGAAGCCCTAGGTTGTGTAGAGAGGATGTATGGATGTGTTTGTCAAGTGAAAACCTTTTTCTCTCAACACATGAGATCAAAGGAGAAAACAAGAGGAGGAAGAAGAAGGAGGTTTTTAGCAACCATGGAGCTTCTCTTTTCAAGAGAGAGAAAGAGAATAATATTATCATCCAAAAGAAAAGAGCCATGGTTGCAAATAATGCAAAACAACATCATTACCAATTCCATCAAGATAAAGTTGATGGCTACAATTGAAATGACCATTATCATAATCCAAAAGAAAATGGAAAAGAAAAGAAAAGTGTAGAACCCTCTTGAAAGTCCATGGTCAACCCGGTCAACCGGTCAACAAAGTCAAGAGAGGTCAACGGGGTCAAATGGTCAATGCAATTAGCCATCATAAGATTATCACTAATAGGATTAGTAAATGATGTTCGCGGCTCATAATGGTTTTGACCAATACGAACTGTCAAAACCCTAATGAGTCCGCCTCAAAATGGTTTTGACCGAATCAACTGTCAAAACCCTAATGAGCCTGCCACATAGCGGTTTTGGCCGAACCAACTGCCAAAACCCTAATGAGGCACCTCCTCCTTCATCGCTCCGAAAAACTGTGCATACACACCTGCATCCGTATTCCGTAGAACGCGGATGCGCAGAAGACAAAACAAATCCATCCGTGCAATACTAGGATCCGGCTTAAACCAAAGCCTACTAGTACTGCCCGCCCGAACACCATACGCACACAAGTGTACGTAAGTGATCGCAGCCCTGCCGTAAAACCATACGGCCTCTACACGTTTCGCTCAGTGCAGGGAAACTCTCTGTGTGGGACTCTAAAGACTCGACACTACGCTGGCAGTGGGTTTAACCACAGACCGCAAGCGGCACTAGCTGTACGTAACGGTCCCCAGGTAGATGTCGATAAGAAGGCCGATGAGGTACACCCATCCGAACTCCTACTGAGCCTATATGTGACAATCTCCGTACAGTCCGGTCTGTTCGTCTGATACATCGCATGGCGGGCCTAGGGGGGCGGTAAACGTCAGTCCCCTAATAGCGGTACAAGTCGTGTCGGAGTGAAGCCCAATACACCCTGAGATAACACTGGAAACCTACCAGTATATCTCGCTTGCCCTGGCCAGGGACTACTCGTGTAATGGCTCTCCTAGACACAGCGCGATGTCAACCCCCAATACCGGGAGAGACGAATCCTGTCTAACCGTCACTGCCTCCAAGTGCTTCGGGACTGCTCCTGACTACTACCTGTTTGCACGACTCAGTAGAGCCGTGGTAGGGTAGCAATCAAAGAACAGTGGGAACACACTCGAGGCGAAGTGACAGTGTCAAGTCAGCGGACTAAGCTGTACTCATGTCACCTGGGAACTGATAACTGACGATAGGTATAATACCAACCATCAGTTCCCGACGAGTCCTGTCCAGTGTACTCGTAACCTAACGAGCACCCGCATACTATCTCAAGTACGACGTACTGACGGCTGTGGGACAGACCGTCTCCCGTGCTGGGATGAGAAGCGCATACGCTAGTCTACTCTGGAGTATCGATGCCCTATCTCGATACTCCCACGACTAGGGACGTGTATAAGGATGTGCTTGTAGATTACCCAGCCCCCACGAGTGTGATCGCCATCACAACGCCGGTAATCAAGCAAAGATCCTAAGGGCTCTACTAATGCGTATAGGTGATATAATAAATAAACACACATGTACACATTAAAGCAGAGACAAACCAAGTAGCATACTACTATATTGAGCAAGATTGTCTGTACAACTGTGAATATCCCAAGCTTCCATCAAGTAATATACATACTAGTATGATACAGTAATGGCCTCTAGGGCATATACACCAACAGCGCAGCGCAGAGCGCAAGTTATCTGAAGCGTTGCTTCTTTTATTTTTTATTTTAAAATAGAGCCTTGCTCTGATTGGGTGCGCTGTCTTGGGCGCAGCGCTGGCATGTCTGCTTTTGACACGTGGCGCGTTGCGCACAGCGCAAGGAATCTGAAGCGTTAATTAATTTTTTTAATTATTGAAATTTAAACAGAGTTTTGCTCTGATTGGGGGAAACACCGGGCAAAAGGTGTAGAGGCCGTATGGTTTTACGGCAGGGCCGCGATCACTTACGTACAATTGTGCACGTATTATGATCGGGCAGATAATACTAGCGGGCTTTGGTTTAAGCCAGATTCTAGTATTATACAGATGGATTTATTCAGTCAAAGATTATCCGTGTTTTTCGGAAATACGGATGGGAGGGCCAGTCTCGTAATTTGTCGGGAAGCTTTTAGAAGAGGATGACTCATTTGTATTTATTTGTTTTGGATTAAACACTAATGAGGTGGAGAGATAAGGTGTAAGTTTTCATTAAATACTTAATGACTCATGAGGTGATTCACCATTTAGAATTAAATGAAGCTTATAAGATATTTCTAGATATTTATCAAAGAGATATTCGTATGCTTGATATTATTCTTTCATGAGTTATTATTCATATCATTATCACAAAAGCTTTCTTTTTCCTCACTTCTTCATCTTCTTCCTCAAACCCTAATAGCTCTCATGAGTTGAGAAACCTAGGGTTTAAGTGACTAACTAATCCATCTTATTACTCTACACCCTCTAGGACTTCTAGATTAGCGATCTAGAAGCCGTAGTTATCTCAGATTCGAGATAGAAGTTCGGACTATAGACTCTTGGGTGGATCGTCTTTGACTCGAGGAGGCCGTTGAAGTGCCGACGTTCCATAGAGCTTACGAGGTGTGGAGGACAGCGATGAAGACCCGAAGGATAAGTAACGTGAGGTATAACTTCGAATCCGAGTAGTTAAACCTTTCGTAGTTTGCTAGTAATGGTTTAGATACGATCCGTGTGCTCAAGTCCGTGTTACGAAGCTTTGATAATTGTTTTTAATATATTCCGCCTCCCCGCCAGCTCATGGGGTGCGTGACATGGACTTACAGTGGTTTCAGAGCCTACTAAACTTTTACTAGCTTGTTAGCAACTAATTAGAACTTCGATCGTCGGAAAAATACGAAAACATAACCCCGGACCCCTCAAGTTTCTGTCAATTTTAAACGTGTCGAAAAATTATTTGATAGGTATGAAAATTCACAGCAGGAAATTCTAAGAATACTGGAGAAATACGAGGAGGTAACTCGATTGGACTGCCGCAGAAGCGCGACGGATTAGTGCAATCCGCCGCGGATCCGCGGCCGAGTCAATTCAGAGTTGATTCGGATTTACACAGTAATTCTTGAATTTGGGTGTTTTGTTTTCCTATATATTTTGTTTCTGCCCAGGTTACTTCAGTGCTGGCTTGCATTTGGGGTAGACACGGAAAAATGTTGTCGATCGATATTCTAAATTATTTGCTAATCGGGTTTTATTTGTAATGTTTAATGTGTTCGTAAACCTCCTCTAATTGCTAGTATGTCGGTTAGCAGGGAGTTGCACATTTCTGTAATGGTTTTTACTGGCTTGTGTATATGAACTTGATTGGATCGTTGTGATGATTAGCCGGGGTTGAGATGAGATTTTATATTCATTCATTCGATGTAAAATGTAATATGATGTAATATTCTTTTGCGGGGCGCATCCGGGTTGAGGTTGTAGCCACCGTTGTATTATTTCATTTACTGTTTTTTGCTCCTAGGATAGACCCAAGGTGGGGTGCACAAACTACCGGGTATTTTGAAGTGTTTAGTGGCCTACTCACGTTGTTGAGGGAGACCGCTTCACTTCGGGTACTTGGCGGGTAGTTTGCAGTACCCGCAGGGGTCTAGGGTGGGGTAATGGCTATTCATCACAACTGTGTAATCCGTTTTTCGTTGCAGGCTCAAAGGAAACGCAGATTGCTTGTATATCCAATAATGTTCATCTGTGATATGGAATACCTATTATTGCATCTGACGAATGTACAATATCTATATATGATAGCTATTAGACGTTACTTATGTTTTACACCCGCGCTAGCCCAGCCCCCGCTCTGTCGTTAGTTAAGTAACCTAATGGGTGAATGACGGGACCCAGTGGCGAATGCGGATGGCTTAAGAGGACGTTGTATTTTCGTTGTTTTCTGCAATGATAGGTTAATTGATGGGACGCATTATATTAATGCAAAGAAAATAAACCAAAGTTGAATCGTTGGAACAAATTTAAAAGAAACCACTCGGTTATTTTAAAAGAGCAGAATTTTTAAAATTGCGGAGCTTTAACCACTCATTTTAAAAAGCTATCAGGTTCCTTCGATTATATCAAGTTCACTACGTTCACGGTTTTGCCAAAACCAGTCGTAGCCCTCCGTCATTTTTTATGGATGGTCAGTAGTATTCAAGCTATGTTTGTTGGCCTTCGTCAAGGCATAGTGTTTGGTAGCTGCTGGGGTATTCATTTGTTGCATAGATAGATGAGTTGGTTTGGGACAGTCGTATTACCTTGTTGGCCTTCTTCAAGGGTATGTACGGGTGGGTTCAAATTAACAAGATAATGATGGGCAGAACTTGGCATGTGACTTATGATTTGTTGGTCTTCGTCAAGGTCATAAGAACATGGGGCAAAAATCCACATCGGGATTTTCTAAAGAAACTGAAACTTGCTAGTGTTGCATACCATTTGGAGTTTGATGAATGTTGGTAGGATTCCTTCTGCATTATCACACGATGATATTTGGATCCCGATCCTACTGTGAGTATCCGCTACTCATCAGGAGATTCGTCACTTAACGATTAATGCTATAAACCAAGTAGGTGTCGAGAAAGGTGTCAGCGGGGCTACGCCCCCAGAGAAAAGAGGTTATTTAATTAAGGAACTTCACGAAAGTGTAAGAAAACCTCTCTCGAAGTACCGACACCGGCCTGGTTGAACGGTTAAGCAAGTATTGTACGGTGAGATCAGTCCTGGCTAATTCTTCTTTTATGGTTTGAGGAAGGATTCGAGAAACAGTAGGAGCCATCCAGTTTAGATAAACTAAAAACCAATCTAAACTTGCAAGAGCATCATGCTAAAGTGTTCCCTCTCTCTCTCATTGCAGCGACCTTGGGACCATGACTAGGTTACATCTAGATAACAAAATGACTGAATCTGACTTATATGATTGGCAAAGGTCTGTCCAGATGTCCATTGCCTATGACAAGCTGGACCACCCTATTACTACTCTAGCCCCCACCGTCCCAGGCCCAGTTTCCACCGTCGCGGATATGGATATCCGTCAGACAAGGGAAAAGGATAATGCGAAAGCCAAGTGCCTCGTGATAGCTTCAGTTGATGGTGTATACCAGAAGCAGCACGAGAAGATGGACTTAGTTTCCATCTTTCTCCATAACAAAGATTTATATGGAAAGCAATCTCGTATCATAAGATATGAGACCTCGAATGAATTACTTCAAGCGAGGTTGGCTGTCGGGTCATCTGTAGGGGACGACGTCCTTACGATGACTAGCTATATTGATGAGCTCAAGGACCTGGAGACTACGTTGGGAAACAGGTCATATGCTGACTTATTTCCACAGTCCCTACCCTCTACTTACAGCCTGAAATAAACCAGGGCGACACCCACTCTGCTTAATTGGGGACCTTCTTCTTCTACATCCAGGGCGAAAGCAAAGGGTGAGATGAAGAAGACCTCCACAAAGGCGATATACGTTGTCAGTGAAGTAGAAGGAAAGGGATGAGCAAAAGTTTCGGGACTTGGTGTAGGTAAGGAGGGAAGTTCCTATTGTTATGGGAACGGGCATTGGCAGAAGGATTGCATGGTTTTGGAAGCCAGTAGCCAGGATACGAAGCATGTTGTGGCTTCGGCCTTGAGTGTGTTTATGATTGAGAACTGTTTGTCAATTAACTCTACTTTCTAGGTACTAGATACCGGATCAGGATCTCATATCTGTAATTCATTACATGCTTTGAGAAACCGTAGAGTTATCAGGGTAGGTGATTTATCTCTCAGAGTTGCAAACGGAATGAGCATGGACGCTGAATCCGTGGGAGAATATCGCCTAGGTTTGACAAGTGGGCAGATATTGATTCTACGTAATTGTTTGTATATATCTAGTTTGACTTGTAATATTATATCAGTGTCCTCACTTTGGAGAGAGGGATATGACTTTACATTCGTAAGCAATATAGTTCACATCCACCTAAATCAAGTTCTGATTGGGTCCGGTACATTAGATAACGGTATATTCGTATTGAATCAAGCTCAGGTTTTCAATGTCCAGAACACACTTAAAAGAGAGTCTCCAGAAATAAATCAGGCTTTCTTATGGCATTGTAGACTAGGTCACATCAATAAAACACGGTTGACTAAGTTACATAGAGAAGGATATTTGAATCCGTTCGAATATCAAATTTATGCTACTTGTGAATCATGTCTCATGGGAAAGATGATAAAGACTCTGTTTACTGGACATGGAGTAAGAGCGAGCGAGCTCTTGGGACTCATACACAACGGTGTGTGTGGTCCAATATCTATACATGCGCGAGGTGGTTATTCCTACTTCATTACTTTTACGGATGATTTCTCTAGGTATGGACATATCTTCTTAATGAAGCATAAATCCGAGGTCTTTGAGAAATTCCAGGAATACAAGAATGAAGTGGAAAATCAAACAGGCAAAAGTATCAAGACACTGAGATCTGATCGAGGTGGTGAATACTTAAGTGCCGAGTTCCTGGATTACATAAAAGAGAATGGAATTCTCTCTCAGCTTACTCCTCCATACACACGACAACACAACGGTGTATCGGAAAGGTGGAATCGAACCCTATTGGATATGGTTCGCTCCATGATGAGTAAGGCTGAGTTACCGCGATCTTTCTGGGGTTATGCACTAGAATCAGCTGCATATCTTTTGAAAGGTTCCAACCAAGACTGTGCCTACCACACCATATCAGATGTGGAGTGGGAAGAAACCCTATCTTCAGTACCTGAAGACATGGGGATGTCCAGCTTTTGTAAAAAAGCAGCATCCGGACAAGCTCAAGGCACGCTCAGTACAGTGTAAGTTTGTGGGATATCCAAAGAACTCCAAGGGATATTATTTCTATTACGCAGAGGAACAAAAGGTTTTTGTTTCTCGTCATGCCCACTTCTTGGAAGCTGAATTTTTAGAAAATCAGAAGAGTGGGGGCGCAATAGAACTGGAAGAAATTCCAGAACCACAAGCTGTTACTGAAAGTATGGTATAACCAGAAGTTTCAGAAGAAAGGGACATACCAGCGCCTATCCGTAGAAGTAGTAGGCAGTCTCATCCACCCGAGAGATACTATGGTTTTCTCATAGACGGGGATCGAGAAGATTGCATCATTGATAGTGATGACTCTACTAGCTTCCAGCAAGCCATTCAGAGCGGCGACTCGATAAAATGGCTGGATGCAATGCGGACCGAAATGGAGTCCATGTACACTAACAAAGTATGGACTTTGGACATTACTCCAGATGGGGTAAAACCCGTAGGATGCAAGTGGATCTTTAGAAAGAAGATTGGTGTAGATGGACAGGTTGAAACCTATAAGGATAGACTTGTTGCAAAGGGTTTTCGTCAAAGACCTGGTTTGGACTATGACGAAACCTTTTCTCCAGTGGCTATGCTCAAATCCATTTGGGTCCTTCTTGCCAATGCTGCCTTCCACGATTATGAGATTTGGCAGATGGACGTAAAAACGGCTTTTCTAAATGGTAATTTGGAATAATGCGTCTATATGGATCAGCCAGAGGGATTCATTCAAAGTGGGAGCAGCGGTAAAGTGTGCAAGTTGCTTAAGTCCATTTATGGACTAAAGCATGCATCGCGGAGTTGGAACATCTGTTTTGATGATACTGTCAAAGAATTCGACTTTATCAAGAATCCAGATGAACCATGCATATACAGTAAGATTGTAGGGAGAGTTGTAGTATTCCTCGTCTTGTACGTGGATGACATTCTCCTAATAGGAAATGATATTCCTATGCTACAGTCAGTCAAGGGATTCTTGTCACAGAAGTTCTCCATGAAGGACCTGGGAGATGCCACCTACATTCTGGGGATCCAGATCTATCGTGATAGATCAAAGAGGATGTTGGGACTTTCGCAGTCCAGATACATAGACACCATATTGAAAAGATTCAGTATGGAAGATTCTAAGCGCGGTAACCTACCAGCTTGTCACGGAATCAACCTCTCCAAAGAGATGTCTCCCAAGACTGATTTGGAAAGGGCTCGCATGTCGATTATACCCTACGCTTCTGCGGTAGGCTCTATAATGTATGCGATGTTATGTACCAGACCAGATGTAGCATACGCATTGAACGTTGTAAGCCGGTATCAGGCAAACCCAGGGGAGAAGCACTGGATAGCAGTAAAGAACATTCTCAAGTACTTAAGGAAGACTAAGGAGATGTTCTTGGTGTACGGTGGAAAAGACCTCCAGATCGAGGCCTTTGCTGACTCCAGCTTCCAGAGTGACAAGGATGACTCTAAGTCCATGTCGGGTTATGTCTTTACCCTCAATGGAGGGGTGGTCTGTTGGAAGAGTTCCAAGCAGGACACCGTTGCCGACTCAACGATGGAAGCGGAGTACATAGCTGCTTGCGATGTTGCAAAAGAAGCTGTCTGGATGAAGAAGTTCCTAACAGAACTTCAGGTGGTTCCTACCAGTATTGATCCAATACCTCTATATTGCGACAACAACGGCGCTATAGATTTAGCGAAGGAACCCAGGTCCCATCAGAAGTCCAGACACATCTTAAGGCGGTATCACCTGATCAAGCAGATCGTAGATCGCCGGGAGATCGAGGTAAAGAGAGTAGATACAGAGAATAACACTGCTGATCCATTCACAAAGGCCATTCCTCAGACGCAGTTCGAGAGGCTATTCGAGATGACAGGTCTGCGATATGCCAGTACATGGCCCTAGTGCAAGTAGGAGATTATTAGTGTTTATGCCCTAGAGGCCATTACTGTATCATACTAGTTTGTATATTACTTAATGGAAGCTTGGGATATTCACAGTTGTATTGGCAATCTTGCTAAAAATGGTAGTATGCTACTTGGTTTGTATCTAATTTAATATGTGCATATGTTTCTTTTAACATATCGCTTATACATATTAGTAGAGCCCTTAGGATCTTTGCTTGATTACCAGCGTTACGATGGCAGTCACACTAGTGGGGGCTGGGTAGTCTATAAGCAACATCCTATACATGTCCCTGGTCGTAGGATTATCGAGACAGGGCATCGATACTCCGGAGTAGACTGGTGTATACGCTTCTCATCCCAGTTGGGGAGATGGTCTGTCCCACAGCCATCAGTACGTCGTACTGGAGATAGTATGCAGGTGCTCGTTAGGTTACGGGTACACCGGACAGGATTCGCCGTGAACTGCAGGTTGGATTTATACCCATCGTCAGATAGCAGTTCCCAGGTGACATGAGTACAGCTTAGTCCGTCGACTTGATACTGCTACTTCGCCTCGGGTGTGTTCCCACTGTACTTAGATTACTACTCTACCACGGCTCAAAGGAGTCGTGCAAACAGGTAGTAGTTGGGTGCAGTCCCGAAGCACTTGGAAGCAGTAGCGGTTAGACAGAATTCGTCTCTCCTGGTATTGGGGGTTGATATCGCGCTGTGTATGGAGAGCCATTACGCAAAGTCCCTGGCCAGGGCAAGCGAGATTTACTGGTAGCTTCCAGTAGTTTCTCAAGGTGTAATGGGTTTCACTCCGACACGAATTATACCACTATTAGGGGTCTGACATTTACCGCCCCTAATCCCGTTATGCGATAGTCCTAGACGAACAGACCGGACTGTACAGAGATTGTCACATCAGGCTCGGTAGGAGTTCGGATGGGTTTCCTCATCGTCCTTCTTATCGACATCTACCGGGGGACCGTTACGTACTACTAGTACCGCTTGCGGCATGTGGTTAAACCCACTGTCAGCGTAGTGTCGAGTCTTTAGAGTCCCACATAGAGAGTTTCCCTGCACCGGGCAAAAGGTGTAGAGGCCGTATGGTTTTACGGCAGGGCCGCGATCACTTACGTACACTTGTGCACGTATTATGATCGGGCAAATAATACTAGCGGGCTTTGGTTTAAGCCAGATTCTAGTATTATACAGATGAATTTATTCAGTCAAAGATTATCCGTGTTTTTCGGAAATACGGATGGGAGGGGCAGTCTCGTAATTTGTCGGGAAGCTTCTAGAAAAGGATGACTCATTTGTATTTATTTGTTTTGGATTAAACACAAATGAGGTGGAGAGATGAGGTGTAAGTTTTCATTAAATGCTTAATGGCTCATGAGGTGATTCACCATTTAGAATTAAATGAAGCTTACAAGTTATTTCTAGATATTTATCAAAGAGATATTCGTATGCTTGATATTATTCTTTCATGAGTTATTATTCATATCATTATCACAAAAGCTTTCTTTTTCCTCACTTCTTCATCTTCTTCCTCAAACCCTAATAGCTCTCATGAGTTGAGAAACCTAGGGTTTAAGTGACTCACTAATCCATCTTATTACTCTACACCCACTAGGACTTCTAGATTAGCGATCTAGAAGCCGTAGTTATCTCAGATTCGAGATAGAAGCTCGGACTATAGACTCTCGGGTGGATCGTCTTTGACTCGAGGAGGCCGTTGAGGTGCCGACGTTCCATAGAGCCTACGAGGTGTGGAGGACAGCGATGAAGACCCGAAGGACAAGTAACGTGAGGTATAACTTTGAATCCGAGTAGTTAAACCTTTAATAGTTTGCTAGTAATGGTTTAGACACGATCCGTGTGCTCAAGTCCGTGTTACGAAGTTTTGATAATTGTTTTTCATATATTCCGCCTCCCCGCAAGCTCGTGGGGTGCGTGACATGGACTTACACTTTCAACACAGAGGCCCCATCTTTAAAGATGTCTTGCAATGGCAGCACCGCTCTTACAGACTCCTGGCCGACGGTCAAAATTTTATCGGTGAAGGACATACCATCTCCAACCGTGTGGGAACGAAGGAGCAAACCCCTAGCCTCCCGCGGTGACGGACTTACGATGGAGGCGTCGACCAGCCGCATTATCCGAGGGAACTTGCATCTGTTATAAAAGGAAGGTCTTTTATGGATACCGAAGACCCCAAGCACGTGCAACTCGAGCCATGAGGTCAAATAATGCATTGAGAAGTTGGCAGGCTACACCCCCGGCTCAGTAGTATCCGCTGCCAAGCTGAGGCCGTGATACAGGTGGGCTAACCCAGCAATCCCGATGGCCACTTGTATCCTGGAAACCATTCGATGCGCAGGGTAGAAGACATAGAGCCTCATGTAGCGAGGGTGCATGGAAAGCGCGAACCAGCTTAACCATAAATCGAGGAACCCTAAAAAGAACGTTTCCTCATCGATGCCCGGAGCGGCGATTGCTGAAAAAAAGACGATCTCGACGTTTGGAAGAAAGAAATCCTTTTGATCAGCTTCCAATATTGGCCGGCGATCCAAGTCAAAGCCGAAAGGATTATCAAGTTTGGCAAACTTTTCACCTTGACGCGATAAAACTTCCGTACGGAGAAAACGAGCGATAAAATCCGTGAAAGTAACCCCACGGCCTCCGGATTTGAGAAAGAGGCTCTCATACATATTCAACATCTTTATCAAACTTGGGAATTGGTGCTGAACGGCGTTCTCTGGGGTAAGACCCATTACCACTGATTTGGTGGAAAAAATATACTCATCCGGAGGAAGCAGCTCCTCGTAGTGCTCTCCCCTAACGGGTAGACCAGAGACCTCGGCAAATTCCTCTAAGGAAATGGAGACCTCTCGATCCAATAGGAGGAAGGTGTGGGTCGGAATGTTCCATTGCTCTAAAAACGCCTTGATCCACCATGTAGTAGGTGCAAAATATTAGAACAAGGAAGCGTAAATCGTAGGGTACAATCCGAGCTTCAGTAGCTGCGACTTCTTCGCTGATAAAATATATCGGGCCCACTGTAAGTATCCGACCGGATGGCGGGGAGTTAGTCCTATGTTGTAGGGCTGTCCCCAAGGGCACGATTCACCCTGGCATATGCACCGCCCTAAAGTATCCAAAGATACTGGCGGCTGCACGGGTATTGCGGCTATAGAAGGCTGAAGAAGATCTTCTGAAGTCCAATTTACCTCCTCCACAGTATAGCTTATCGGGGGTGCATCTGCATAAGGGATCGCAGAGATAGGCTCCGAGGGTGTCGCACAAGAAAAGCTCCAGCGGCCTCTGATAATCTGATCGTACCATCTACCCCATAGATGACTCTTTTCCTCCGGGTCATGGTCTTTAATCAGCGCAAGAACCTCTCGGTCTATGGGCGCTTCGGGGAACCCGCCTTCCGAGCGGACGAACGGGAAAGAAGTATCGAAAGACATAGTACCTGCGCGGGAAAAGAATAAATTGTTAGCCGCCAATACTACAGTTTAAGTGCTGTCACTAGATACTTTAAATTTGTACCACACTGCAATGCAGTAAAAAAGGAACCAAAGGGGGACCCACAAAATCTAGATGACAGCTCATCATTAATAAAACAGCATCATCATTTGATGAGACTGTCAATTAAATGAGAAAATCCCCAATTGATTCTCATTTAATGAGAAATCTCTCGGGCTAAGGAGTAAATCTCCCCTTGAGAGCAGTGCTCTGTGACAGAATGACACCTGTCAAATTCTAATGATGAAGGAATAAAAATTCCTCAAGAGCCTTGCTCTGTAAAAAAACAATGGAATGACCATCAGAAAATTTAAAATAAGAGTTTTAATGAATAAAAAAATTCTGAAATCTTTGAACAAACTCTAAGAGTTCTTCATGAGCAAAGCTTTGTTCATTCATGGGCTAAGATACCCCAAGAAAGATCTCTTAGATCTATGGGTTCAAGAGAGCAAAGCTCTGTTGATGAAACCCTACAAGGGTTTTCTTTAGATCAAAGATCTATAGAGAGCAAAGCTCTGTTGATGAAACCCTAAAAGGGTTTTCTTTAGATCAAAGATCTATGAAGAGCAAAGCTATGTTAATGGGTAAAACCCTAGATTATTAAAAGGTCTTTTAAAAAGATTTAATCTTTACCTAAGTTTGGCAGAGTTCTGTCCTTAAGAAAGTTCTTAAAATGAAGAGCTATGCTCTGTGGAAGAATAAAAATTCTCAGAAAACGAGAAGGAAGATGAACAGGAATCATCCTAAGGGCCAAGGGTCCTATTTATAGGCACTGAGATACCGTTTCAACTTCTGAGTTGATCCAAGGGCGCAGATGCTGCCACCGTTGCACTCATGTGTGGGCCACGTGAGCGCAACGGTGGGGGGGCATTTGTTTCCCCCAATCAGAGCAAAGCTCTGTTCAAAATTCAAATTTTGAAATGAAGCAACGCTTCAGAAGCAGCGCCAAGTGCGCTGCGCCCTAAGTAGCGCACCACGTGCAAAGCACATGTGCGCTAGCGCTAGGTGCGCTGCGCTCTAAGCAGTGCACCACGTGTAAGACACGGATGCGCTAGCGTTGAGTGCGCTGCGCCCTAAGGAGCGCACCACGTGCAAAGCACGTGTGCGCTAGCGCCAGGTGCGCTGCACTCTAAGCAGTGCACCACGTGCAAAGCACGGGTGCGCTAGCGCTGGAACTAAAAGCTCCCCAACGTCAGATCAAAGATCCAATAATAATGATAAATCATTAATTAATCAAAATTGAATTCTGTTAAGAAAAGATTTCTCAAAATCTTTCCAAACAACAAGATTGTGATCTGTAAATCAGAGCACCGTTGGATCAATGATCCAATGGTGATTAAAAATCACCAAAAATACAGAATAAATTCTGTATGGAAAAGATTTCTCAATCTTTGTTAAAAAACAAGAAGGTTGCCTTCTGTAAATCAGAAGCCCTTGGATCAAAGATCCAACGATGGGAAATTCCCCAAATCAATTGGAGAAAAGATCTTCTTAACTGATTGAACAAATCAGCTTGCCCTATATAAAGGCCCCTAGAGTTCAAGTCTCAGACACAGAAAAAAAAAGGAGAGAAACCCCCCATAAGTTTTGAGAGATTTTACAAAGAAGAGCCAAGCTCTCAGAGAAAGAAGATTTTTCTTCAAGGTAAAAAAATGATGATGAACAGAGAGATGAAATCATCTCATGAATAAAATAAAAAAAAAAATTTATTTCTTTCTCACAGATCATAAATCTATAAGACCGAGGTCTTTCACAAAGAGATCAAAAGATCTAATCATAAAAAAAAGAATATAATTCTTCTCACAGATCATAAATCTATAAGACAAAATTGTCTTTCAGAGATCATCTCATTATAAAAGGGGAGAATAATTCAATTCTCTTAGGATCAAAGATCCATAAAGGCAAACCCTTTCACTAAAATAAGATATTGAAACATCTCTTATAAAATAATAATTTTGTTCTTAGAACTTTGAGACAAAGTCTCTTATAAAAAGAGAATTTAACTCTCAGGACGCAAACTGATCTAAGTTGTATAAAAGAAGAGCTATAGCGCTCTTAATTTAAAAGCGCTTCAGCGCTCCACATCTAGCGCAAAGCGCTGCAGAGCCTCAGTGCTCCAAACATAACGCACTGCGCTCATTGACTGGCGCTCAGCGCTCAGCGCAACACGTGTCCTTCACATAGGCGCCACCTAACAGTTAGCGCTCTGCGCTCTTGAAATAGCGCACTGCGCTCATGGGCTGGCGCTCAGTGCTAGACTCACCACGTGTCACTCACATGTGTGCCACTGAACTAATATCACAATGTGCTCATAAACTAGCGCTCTGCGCTTATAAACTGGTGCAATGCGCCCATCATCTGGCGCGTGTCCCTCACGAGTGCGCTACTCGGCAGAAGCGTACTGCGCTCTTTGACTGGCGCAAAGCGCCAAGCGCACCATGTGCTGCGCTGATAGAACATAAATTGTTCTTTAATAAAGCCCAGAGCTATGATGAATGCTCAGCATTCAGTAAAAGACAAAAACATTGTCAGAATCCAAATCAATGCTCGGCATTGTTAAAAGGGCTAAGCCCAAATGAATGCTCAACAACCCAAAATAAATGTTAAACATTTTAACTTGACTTGCCTTAGCCCAAGATTGGCCATAAGTCCTCAATTCAGATTAATTGAGCCCATATGCTCACAAATCTTTTGATCTTAGTCTCAAATTGGACTACAGATCTCTCAACCAAAACTGGTTCAAGGGTACATCTCTGAACCCCTATGATATACGTCGTTGTAATCCTTCAACGTCTTAGGAGAGGTGATGGGTCCCGACAACCATACATTTTATAGACTATGACGTCTTTAAACTGGACTGTGGGGTCCTTAAGCCCACGGACTATGACGTCCTTAACCTCGGACTGTGGGGTCCCTTTAAACCCACGGATTATGATGTCCTTAACTTTGGACCGAGATGTTCTTAAACTAACATTGGACCGTAATGTCCTTAAACTAATTATCGACCGTAATGTCCCTATACTAAACAATAAAGCCCAAATGCTCTTTTGTTGGATCTAAACGATCCCGTTAAGTTGATCTTAGTCTAAAGTTAGACTAACGTATCCTTAACAAATGTTTAAGTTGATCTTAGTCTCAAATGAGACTAACATATCCTTAAAACCAACTCCAAACCCAAATCTAAAAAGATACGGATTTGGACTAATCCACGCCTTACGGGTGACAACATAAATTAGTCTTTGTATACATTCCACGGGCAACCAAAAACAAAACAAACACCCATGACACGAAGTGACCATCTGGAGAAAGAGAAAGTGGTTACCGCGATGCGGTAGCGTAATTAACTTCAGGGGCTTGCGCCTGTAGGGAAGAGCATCCCCAAAATCAAAACCCCTCAAATGAGGGGGAATCTGACGAAGTCTGCTATATCGGCCGCATCTGTTTAAACCTCAGATATACGGTGTCATAAATCAATTTAGCATCTTCGGAGAGGTGGACAGATAGCACCATATAGCATCTTCCCTCGAAATTCAGGCAAGACGAACCTGCGCGGTCGCGTCTCCATGTTTCGGCGGAGAACAGACCCTGAGCTTGCGGGAGATCACCTTAGGGTCGATCCTGGGCATGTCCGTGGGAGTCCAGTCGAACACATCGGAGTTTCTTCGAAGGAACTGGATCAGGCTATCCCGAGCATCTTCGGTCAAGAGTGAGCCGATTTGGATAGTTCGGCCGTCGTCTCCCTACTTGAGAGGAAGCTCTAACAAAGCCTCCACCGAGGAACTGCGAGTATCATTTTTGTCGTCGCGCGTATCCAGAGATTCCCAAAGATCGTACACATCTTCAAAATTGTCAACATCTTTGTCCTTAGGTAACGTCGAGGCGAGACAGACCCTGGCGGTTTGCTGGTCTTCGTAGGCCCGGCCTATCCTTCCATCGTCCATAGGGAACTTGAATGCGAGGTGATAGGTTGAGATCTGATCCTGGATGGCGTATAGGGTGGGGTGACCCAAAAGGATATTATAGGACGAAGGAATCCTGGCAACGAGAAAATTCACTGACATGGTTCACGTTCTTCTTGCTTCCCCAATGTTGAGAGGGAGGGTGACCGATCCTTCGGCCAAGACGAAATGGTTTGTAAACCTGGAGAGGACATGGGAGGTCGGTTGGAGGTCGGATGGGTTTAATTCCACACACTGTAAATAGTCGTAAAACAGGATATCCGCCGAGCTCCTCGAGTCGACTAGGAATCTCCGGACTTCGTATCGGTTTGCCCGGGACGCTATCACAAGGGGATCATTGTGCTGGAGTGATATGCCATGAAGGTCATCGTCGGTGAAGGTGATTGGATCATCCTTCTTGCACTTCTTGTATGGGGGATTACTTAAGGTCATGACCAATAGGAAACGGTGGGTGTCCTCGTTGCTTGGAGTCAAGCTAACAGAGATGACCATGATCTTCCTGACTGTCAATTCTCCGGGAAGAGGTTGTGTCACTTGTTCCCGATCTTCCTGCCGTTTGTCTCGTAGGTACTTTACCAGGTGAACAGAGCAGATCAACTCCTCGATGTAGTCGCGGAGTTGTTTGCAGTTCACGGTCGGGTGGTCTTATGATCGATGGAAGGTGCAGTACGGGCTGCGGAGTCACTTTCTCGGCCTCTGAGTCACTGGAGGAAGTTTGAAAAGTCTCTCACTCTTAGCCTCCTCCAGTAGCTCGGCCTAAGAGATATTCAGGGGAGTGTACTCATGAAATCTCAGAGAATAGGGTTTCAGACAGTCGGCTTTTTTCTTCTCTTCCCTGTCCCGTTTCTTTTGGTCCGTTCGGTCGCTGCGGGGTAAGTTGGTGTTTACTTCCGATTCGAGTTGGGTTTCCCGCTCAGTCCAAACTTTTACTTCGGCCATGGTCTTAGGTTACGCTAATGCGAAAGAACGGAGCCACTCTTTGTACCTAAGACCCGTCCTTAAGACAGTGATAACCGTTTCATCGCCGTGCTCGGGGACTTCCAGAAGGGAATTATAGAAGCGGGTGACGTAACCATTGAAAGATTCCCTGTCTTCGCTCTTGATGGTAAATAGATAGTCGACTGTCTATTTTTGTTGTCGGTTACCGACAAAATGACCGAGGAACTGAGTCTCCAGCTCGTCAAAGGTCGAGATCGAGCATGGCACAGGGCTGCGAAACCAATCTCGACTGGCCCAGATGAGTGTGGTGGGGAAGGCTCGGCACTGAGCCGCGTTTGAGTTGTCTTGGAAACTCATGCCTGCCATAAACGCATCCAAGTGGTCCTGCGGGTCAGACTTTCCGTCGAAGAGGGCCACCTTGGGCGGTTTGTTCCGAGACGAGACCCGCTCACCTAGTAACTGCTCCGTGAAGGGCCTCGTGAGCGAATCTACAGAGTACTTTGCCACTCCTCCGGCCGAACGGATGGTGAGCTGCATGTCCTCAATCTTCTTCTTGAGGACTTTGATTCGTTGTTCGTACCCCGAGAATTCTCTATAGTTGGAGTGCCTGCTATCTCTGCTCCGGGCTTACGCAATGGAGCGGTTTCGGTTTCATTCTATCACGTTCCTCAGATCCTCGGGATGGATTTTTCGTGGCTGGCCCCGACGTTCGCTATGTGTGCGGTCTCGATGAGTGTGATGACATCGGTCTTGCCTAGAATCAAACGACCGTCTGATGTCTCTTCAGGGGGTGAGAGAGTGCGGTGGGTGTTAAAGCGATAGTCTGGTCTCTCCTGAGATCTCGGTGTTGAACTGTCTGGCGCCCAACGAGTCATGGAATCATTCCATGTATGGAGGTTGTGACTGCCGGAGTCGGCACACCGATGTTCGGTGACATCGAGATGGGCATGAGCAAGGTCAAAGGCCTAAATGCGTCCCTCCATTACCCCATACACGCCGTCGTTCCGGAGAGTGGGGACAGCGATTTAACGGGCATGGCCGGCTGTTTGAACACGAGTGAGCGCGTCCACTGTCGCCGTGAGCCTGTTGATCCGTGCAGATAAGGCGTCGACGATATTGGGAGGTGGAGTAGAACCGTCCCCGCCTCCGTTGTGGAGGACATGACGGCTCGTGCTGGGATCGCTGCGATTATCGCTGGACATTGAATCGAAGGCGGAAGATCAACTTTTTGGGTAGAAAAGTTTCTTTTTCCCACAGACGGCGCCAACTGACGGAGGTCGGAATCTCCCTCAGATGTTGTCCTTCGTTGATTTTGCTACCGGCGGGGTGAAACGATTGAGATTTGATGTGAGGATTGAGCGTGTGGGTCTCAATAGGTTGATGGTGGTTGTTGACGCTGAGCTACTTGTAAAGAAAGTCCTGGGATGAGAAACCACCGTAGGACCCTCCGACGATCAAGTAAGTACGGAGGAGTAATTGGGTAGAGTAGCGATGTCTTGGAAATGAGTTCGACGTACCTGAGTCGTTTGGAGGAGGGGTTTATATAGGGGTCGCATTGGAACGAGCCGATGCGAGATTCTCACCGTCTGTTACGCTCCTGCGTCACGTTCGCGTTGATGGCGGGATACGCCCATTAATGGCGAGATACACTAGCGTAGGATGCGAGACATGGAGCGGCGGAGATCTTGTCGTGGCGAGATACACGGAGCCGTTATGGGTGCGCTTGGGCTTCGTGCTCTTGGCGGGACAGAAAAGCCGAGGAAGCACAGCTCGGTGAATAGCTCGGTGACAAGCGAGGGGGCTCCGCTCTACAACAGCTCGGTGACGAGCAAGGAGGCCGAGGTTGCTTTGGCTGTACGATAGCTCGGAGGCGAGCTTTTGGCTGGTTGTTGGACGAATATGTAAGGTACTCCGGGGAGGTCTCCAAAAAGTCGGATGCAACCTTGAGACAAGGTGCCTAAGAATGTCCCCAATGCATCGTACTTACTCCATCTCCGTAATCCAGGGAAATCTGACGGGCTTACATGGATAACACGTCATCTGCTATGTGTCCTAATCTGGGGAATTCCCATTTACGATTTTTTTTTAATGGTAGAGGACATTTTATCTATATATTGTTAGATAATTACATATAAATTAAATGAAGGTTCAGTACTGCAGGTAGTTTGCTGGTAACTCAGTGTACTCTGGGCTATTTATAGCCAAAGAGAAAACCATTGTGGTACCAAAGTGCAACATGGTTGAAGCTTTAAGCTTTGGAGGATTATATAGCAATATACCCATAAAATAAGGTTATCTAGGGCCTAGTGTGTAGTCGGGTTGCAATACATCATAATTAATTTTAGGGAAATTTAATTACACTAAATTGCCATGAACTTTTGTTTTGTTTTTAAGATTTATCCCTTATCCTTATAAATTACATTTAAACACCACGAACCCTTGGTTGCTGCACACAAACACCATCCGTCTCTTATGTTCAAAAAACCATTGCTATAAAGCCATATGACTTTTAGGAGAACGATATTATCTCGTTTTAACCTTATACGCTTCTTTAAGAATCCATATTTTACTTCGCCTTTTCTTCTAATCACCCGCTTTCTAAATAATAATTCATTACCCTAGGGCATAGGCATACACACAAAATTGAGATATTAGAAGGAAAAGAGAAGACCGGTTCTAAAAGAAAGGTTACTGACTAATACAATAATAATTTTGGTAGAAGAAATAATGTATGGGTTTTTCATGCTACAACTAAATTCAGTTCATGATATTTAAATGTAATCTCTAATTTACGATGATGACGTTGAATTTACAAATATGTCTAAAGTAACCGCGATATGTAAATCTGTACAAATACAAAGTTTTGTATGCCATATCCACATGTATCGGCTGCTTGAAACTCAAAAACACTAATAAAAATTGTACGCACCGTTTATTAGGGACCGTGTAAATATATACGTGTCCCTAATAATTTATTAGGGACCGTATATATTATACGGTCTCTAATGAACGGTCGTCAATACATTGGCGACCGTTCACATGATATTAGCGGCCATTCTGAACGGTCGCTAATATGTCGATCAGATAAAAGCCGCGATGGCTCCTTCTTCCTCCTCATTCCCCTAAAAATTTTCCTGAGAGAGTATTCTTTTCCTCATTTTTCTCAAAATTTTCGGGAAAATTATGAAATCTAACCTCAAATTTTTTTTGTAGGTGTTATCATTACAGTTGGTGGTGTAGGAGCTTGCAATCACTCTTTTTCTATTCAAATCCGGACCAAAGTTGGTGTTTTCCCCTCCTAATCCTAATTTTTTCAATTAGATTATTAAATTTGGAAATTAGGTGATTATAATATGTGCGTTAGTTTTGATATATTAAATATGATTAATGATAAATTGAATCGGTTGTAGAATGATGGATTTGAAATTCGGGTTTGAAATTTATTTTGATTTTGGGGGTTGATGGGTTTTATCATTAAAATATAATTGAAGAAAATTGTTTTAGGGGGGGTTTTAAAATTGAAAATAGATGAAAAATTGAAATCTAAATTTGGTAATTTAGATTTAGAGTTAAGGATATAAGGATTATAGATAATTGATGAATTTACTTGTTAGATTAATTTAAGATAAGATGGATTATAGAATTATATTAGATGAATTTAAGTAAAATATATTATAGTTAATTGAGGGGGTGCGCGTGCATACGTGTTTGTGAGTATGTGGAAATGGGTGTTCACGCAAACGTATATGAGCGAGTGTGTGTGTGTATGAGCGAGTGTATGTATGAGTGTTTGAGTGCGCGCACGTATGCGTGAGAGTGCGTGAGTGTATGTGTGCGTTCTTACGCGTCCCCATATGAAATATTTAAAAAATATATTCTTCCTAAATTCTAGCTTGTATTTTGTAAATTTAATAATTCGATATCTTTTATTTTCTAAATTTAATAATTTGATATCTTGTTGCTTAGATTTTTTAAATGTAGTATAATTTATAAACCAAATCAAAATAAAAATCAAATCCTTTAATACCAATTAAACTATAGTAGATACATAAATCAAAACTAAAATCAAATTGATTAAGAAAAATTAACACTAATTAACCTATAATATTAATTATATTAATTAAGAAATCTTAATTAAAACAAGATAATAGTGAACCAAGACTCTGATTAAAAAACAATTAAATAGAAAGTTAAAAGATACCTTAAAATTTTGATTAGAAATATAACTGGGGTTTTATGTTTTCATTTAATTAGTAAGTTTAAAATCGAAAGGTCTTAAACTTGTTTAGAATCGTCCTCTAGTTTCCTGTCTGACAATTAGTGTATGTCAAATTTTTTCCCGTCGAATTGAAAGAATCACATTATATATTTGTGAGAGTTGAACGCCATGTTCAATTTTTTCAGACATTTGTGTAGTATTCGACGAGAGAATTTGACATACAGTAATTGTCGGATTTGTCCAGTTTTGACATGTTACGAATGCAACAAGACTCGCATCTCACATCTTCCTGTATTTTCGTCCATTTCGAAAAGTTTCAACGGTGCTTTCCATTTATTCCCTGTGTACAGATTTATGTACGAACACGGGAAACATGGGGAAAGTGCTACCAACATTTTCTCGAAATGGACGAAAAACAGGAAGATGTGGGATGCGCGTGTTGCATTCATAATAGAAATTAGGATCTTTATCCCTAACAGCCGTGAAACTAATTATTCATCCCGATCTTTTTCCCCGTGTACTTACGACAATCTTAAATAATTTTAGATATTTTGATGCGTCCACATCATAAAATCTAATTTAAGACCTGAAAATTTATTTAATGATGAGTTTGTAATAAACTCATAAGATATCTTAAACTCATATTATCATCTGTGTTTTAACAGATAAGAATTCTTCCAGATAAATCGCTTATGCACATGGGGAAAAAAGATAGGTATAGTTTGAGAGACACCTGATTTAAAGATGGGCTTAAAGCCTTTTTAAATTACGCAGATATGAACCCAAAGCGTAGCCGAGACGGACTCTTGTTCTGTTCTTATAAGAAATGTTAGAATAGAGCCCATTTTCTACGTGAAGTAATAGAAGCACATGCGTTTGTAGAAGGTTTTGAACCGAACTATATACATTTGAATTATCATGGCGAGAGAATATGTGACGAAGAAATAAGGATGGATAATGAGACCGCAACTTCGCAAGCTGAATTGCCGACGGATGACATGATAGATAAAATGCATGAGATATTGGAAGATTTATTTGCTGGAGAGAAAATGAATGATGTTGAACTGTCTGAAAATACCAATGAATTAGAAGAATTAGAGAAACATCTAGAGAAAAACAAATATGATCTGTATGAAGGCTGTACGGAATTTAGTAGGCTGTCATTTGTAATAAAGCTCCTCTATCTGAAGATGATCAGCGGGATGGCTAACAAGCACTTTGACTTGCTTCTTGATCTCCTACGCAAGATAATTCCTGAAGGAAAACAAAACATTCCAGAGAATCATTACCAGCCAAAAACGATTGTTAAGATATTTGGTTTCTCGTATGAGAAGATCGATACATGTCCCAATGATTGTGTACTGTATCGCAGGGATTACACGTCTCTTGATGAGTGTCCCACTTATAACGTGTCTAAGTGGAAAAATGTTAAGGGACATTCAAATGCAAAAACGTCCGATGTCAGGAAAAAGAGCAAGAAAACTTCAGCAGAAGTCCTTCGTTATTTCCCTCTAGCTAAGAGGTTGCAAAATTTATATATTCCAAAAAACATGGAGAAGAGCATGCGAAGGCATTCCGAACGTCGGATCAAAGGCGAGAAGTTAAGGCATCCGGCTGATACAGAAGTATGGAAGCAATTAGACAATGTTGATCATTTTGAGAATGAGTCGAAGAATGTACGTCTAGGTTTGGCAACCAACGGTTTCATGCCTTACAGACTCACGAGCTCTAATTGGTCCACATGGCCGGTATTGTTTATGCTTTACAATTTGTTTCCTTAGATGTGTATGAAGCAACCGTATATGATTCTTTCCTTATTAATTCCTGGAAAATATTCATCTGACTAGAACATCGACGTCTATATGGAACCTTTAATTGAAGAGTTGATAGAACTCTGGGGACATGGAGTAGATGTTAGTTATATGTATACCCTAGAGGCTATTATTATACATGTGATGTATATTATAATGGATGCTTGGACATATATAGGGAGGAATTTCTTGCTCGACATGATAGTATTCTATCCGGTTGCTCTTTATCTTAACATGTACACTTATTGTCTCTCTATTACATGTTGATAAAGCACTTAGGATGAGTACTTGACTACCAGGATTATGATGTAGATCATACTAGTGGGGCAAGGGTAGTCGGTAAGTAGATCCTTCAAATGTTCCTAGTCGTGAAAGTATTGAGACGGGGTATCGATATTTCAGAGTAGACTAGCATATACGCTTCTCGACCCATATGATGGGCGATGGATGATCCCATATCCATTGGTGTTTGACATCAGAGATGGTATACGGGTGCTCAGTGGAGACTGGGTACACTGAACGGACTCGCCGAGAACTCCTAATTGGTATTATACCTATCGTCAGATAGCAATTCTCTGGTGACACCGGTACATGTTAGTCTGTCGACCCGAGATCGTCATAGAGTCTTATGTGATTCCCACTGTTCTTTGATTTCCACCTTACCATGTTTAAGAGATCGTACAAAACGGTGGTTTTTAGGTACAGTCCCGAGTCACATGGGGGCAATGAGTGATAGGAGGGGATTTCGTCTCTCCCGGTATTGGGGACTGATGTTGCGCTATGCTTGATTGGCCATAACAGGAAATCTCTGGTCAGGATTGCTGAGATCTACTAGTAAGTGTTATCAGTAGTTTCTCGAACCGTTATGAGCCTCACATCGGCATGACTTATCGGGATATTGGGGTTTGACGTTTACCACCTCCAGGCTATGATATGCGACATATCAGACGAAGAGACCGGACTATACAGTAGTATTATTGATTGAATTCGCAGGAGTATGAGCAGGCTTGCTTATTAATCTTCTGATCGCTTAATACCCGGATGGCCGGTACGTTTAGCAGACTGCTTGCGGCTTGTGGGTGACTGATATGATCATCACCTACTGCCGGCGTATTGATGAGTCTTTAGAGTCATACACAGAGGTTTCCTGGCTCAAGCGAAACGAAGTAGAAGCACATATGTGATATGTGCGGGACCGAGATTAATACGTGTATATGATACCGTATTCTATTCTCACGATATGTGATATCAGACAGTTATATGTGATATAGCCGGGTTATCGAATCAAGTGTTGATTCGATAAGTTGATACATATGATATTAGTCGGTTATATGTGATATAGCCAGATTATTAAATCAAGTGTTGATTTAATAATTTAATATATAATTATATATGTGATATATTAATTTATATTAACTAATATTTGCTCACTTAAGCATTTCTTTTTCTCACTTGTGTAAACTTAGTATATATGTGAGATATATTAATATACATTATTTTGTGTCATGCTAGATGCCATATGCTACATGGGTGTATGAGACTCACACCATGCTTATGATAATCCTAGGGTTTTTATTTATCAAAGTAAATCAAAATTGGTTGGAAATTTGTCATGGCTCGAAGCTTGTTATGTCCATTGACTTAGTCTACTAATTTGTTTTACTTAAGATATTTATTAACCTAACCATTATCCTTAGCCATAGTTTAGTCTCTATATGAGTTAGTATATGATACAAACTCGTCCATGGTTGCTATTCTCACCTCATGAGTTTAATTCTCTTCTCCACTTCATCTTCTTCTTTCTCAAGAGAAAGCTTTCTAGCTTTTCCCAAAATGAAGAAATACTGTGAGAAAAATAAATCCAAAGTGAGAAAAATTCTTACTTCATCATCCTCTACTAGATTAGCCATTTAGTTTAGGGTGTTTGCTTCCCTAAACCCTAATTTAGTGAAGAGGTGGCTTGGGTTTGAGTCTCCTCGACGTAGATCATCTTCGGCCTCGAAGACTTCAAGCAATCCTGTTCCGTTCATCCTGTGGAGCCTTTCTAGAGTCCGGGAGTTCACTACTTAGAGCGAAAGGACTACTACACGGAGCTATTGAAGTGAATGACCGGTCTACAAAGGTTGTATTCTTTGTTCACTTAGATGTAAAGATGTTTACATGAAGTATTGTTTAATTCTCTAGTTAAGATTCTTTGTTAGGGTTGTTTAGCATGGCAAATTTTTGAAATTAGCATGGACGATGCCTCCTGAAACCTTGCTGTCGTGCTACACATCCCTACAGTAGAGACATATGATGCGTAAGCCGAGGAGAAGTTTAGAATGCGGGCAGCTGTTATTTGGACAATCAACGATTTTCCAGCATACAACATGTTATCTGGATGGTCTACCTACGCGAAGTATGCATGTCCATCATGTGGTCTTGATTACAGTGCACTACAACTTAAGACACATGTTAAGTTTTGCTACTGGTTTCATCGTAGGTGGCTATCGGCGAATCATCCGTATAGAAAGATGGCAAATAAGTTCGATGGAACATTGGAAAAGGGCGAAGCACCAAAACAATTGTCAAGGATAGAAATTTTTGAGCAGATTTCATCGTATCAATTCCAGCAAGATTCTAATCATTTTAACTAAGATTGTTCCTTCAATAAACAAAAAAAAACCGGAAGCGATTCGAAAATAACGAATTGTTGAGTGTGTAGAAGAAGAAAAGTATATTATGGAATCTTCCTAACTGGAAACATCTGTTGATTTGATACAATATTGATGTCATGGATGTAGTGAAGAATGTGTTTGATAATATTGCTGGCACATTGTTACAGGATGATTCTAAGTCCAAGAATAAGTTGAGTGCTCGTGAGTGCTTGGAGGAGTTTAGAATCCGACAGGAATTGTATTCGGTACTTCGTCATGATGGTGTTTATAAATTACTAGTTTCGAGCCACACAATATCGAAATTGGCTATGAAAAGATTTTGTGAGGGGCTAAAGAGCATCAAAACCCCATATGGGTACTCCTCTAACATCGCAAAGAATGTGCAGGTCGAGCCACCAAAGCTCTTGAATCCTAAAACTCACGATTGTTATATCTTTCTGCATCAATTGCTTCCAGTGGCTCTTCGACATAATTGTCAGCCGATGTCGCTGTTAGGGATATGTATGCCCTAGAGACCATTATTGTACATTGATATATATTATAGTGGATGCTTGGACACACACACACACACACACACACACACACACACACACACACACACACATATATATATAGGACATTCTTGCTCGACATGATAGTATGCTATCTGGTTGTCTTTATCTTAACATGTTCACTAAAATTAATATACTGTCTCTCATATACATGTTGATAAAGCCCTTAGGATGTAGGCTTGACTACCAGGACTATGATGCAGATTATACTACTGGGACCTGGGTAGTCCACAAGCACATCCTTCAGTTGTTCCTAGTCGAAAGAATATGGAGACAGGACATCGACATTCCAGACTAGACTAGTGTGTACGTTTCTTGACCTTGTATGGGGCGATGGTTGATCCTATATCCATTAGTGTTTGACATCAAAGATTGTACACATGTGCTCATTAGAGAATAGGTACACTGAACAGGGCTCGCTGAGAACTCTTAGATGGTACTATACCTATTGTCAGATAGCAGTTTTCTGGTGACACTGGTACAGGTTAGTCTGTAGACCTGAGATCGTCATAGAGTCTTGTGTGGTTCCTACTGTGCTTTGATTTGCTCCCTACCACGGCTCAAATGAGTCATGAAAACAGGTGGATTTTGGGTACAATCTCGAGTCATATGGAGGTAATGAGCGATAGGAGGCGTTTCGTCTCTCCCAGTATAGCGAGTTGATGTTGCGCTATGCTCGATTGGCTATAACAAGAAGTCCCTAGCCAGGGCTGTTGATGAGATTTACTGGTAAGTGTTATCGGTAGTTTCTTGTACCGTTATAGGCCACACATCGGCATGACTTATCAATTTATTAGGGTCTAACGATTCCACCCCCAGACTCGATATGCGACATATCAGACGAAGAGACCAGACTGTACGGTAAGTGTTGCCTATAGGCTTCATGGGAGTTTGGACAAGCTTGCTTGTTGATATTCTATTCACTTACCTGGGTAGCCGTTACGTCTAGCTGGTACCGCTGACGGCTTGTGGGTGACTGATGTGATCATCACCTACTGCTGGCGTATTGACGAGTCTTTAGAGTCCCACATAGAAGTTTCCTGGTTCAAGAGAAACGAAGTAGGGAATATATGCTGATATGTGCGGGGGCCTGATTAAATACGAGTATGAGATACCGTATTGTAATCTGGCGGCTATTTGTTATCGGTTAGGTTATATGTGATATAACCGGATTATTGAATCAAGTGTTGATTTGATAATGTGATATACAAATAAATGATATTAGTCGATTATATGTGATATAACCGGATTATTAAATCAAGTGTTGATTTAATAATATGATATATATTTATATTTGATATAATTGTATATTGACTAATATTATTGCTCACTAATTATATTCTTATCTTTATATATATATATATATTATATGAAGCATGGCATGGTTTTTTCTATTTTTAGAAAATAGAAATTGAGGTGGAAAATGGGGAGACTTTTTTGGTATGGAGCAAAGCATGACTTTTTCTTTTTTATATTCATTTTCTTGCACTATTGAAGCATGGCTATAATTTTTAATTGTTGAAAATTGTATGCTTCAATAATGTGTGAGCTTAGTTGAGCCATTCTACACTTCATTCTTGACTTGATGTCATGACCCGAAATTTAGTTCGTGACCGGCACTTAAATCATGTAACGTCTAAAGGCGTAACGTAACTTAAGTAAGCCGAAACCCAAAAATCTAAACCTTTTTAAAAGAAATAAAAGAGGTAAAGTTTTGAAATAATGGTATGATGAAATCAAAAGTTTTCTTAAATGCATAGATAATGGAACATGAAGATGCAAGTGGGTTATACTAGTTGAAAACATGTTTCTTTTTTTTTTTAAATTTGGGCAGCACCTCCCTTGTATATTTTGAACCAAAACCATATATACATGATAATATAAAAGGCATCCCAAGTGGGAGCTAGCTCTTCACCAATCGGCGGAATCACAACCACGCAATTCAGAAATATATGTATATGATGCCCAACGGCGAAGATCAACACAAAAGAATAATGTAAATAAAGCAAGAAATCAAATCCCCCAATAGCGAACATAAAAACCGCCGCTCTAAGTCTTGCAAGCACAAGTCTTTCTAAGTCTTGCTAGTTATACAAATACTAGTTTCTGAATGATGGAGTTAACTAGATACAACAGGAATAATAATACAAGAGTGAGCACGATCCAATATGTCCCACCTACCAAAACAAATCACCTGAAAGTAAGCTGTTTGCCAGCGATACCGCTACTGATCCATGCGGTCAACCTGCAAGAACTGTGGCACAACGGGGGTGAGTTGCCAACTCGTGGATAGAAAACATCAGCAGGTAGAAATCAAATAAAACAACGATTCCTAGGTCAACTATATCATGAATATAATACTATGATATCTAGGGTGACCGTGTCTGCATATATGCCAACAATATAATCAATGCCTGTATACATGTGGATATCATCCACGTGTCCATCAATGACACAAACCATATCATGAAAACGTATGTATGAGGATATCAACTACGTGTGTCTATCAATGACACATCAAAATCATAGAACCTGAGTGTCCAACACCGACACTCGAAAACATCATGAAAACCCGTGTCCAGCATCGACACGTAAATCCTCATATCTCAGGCGCCGCATCTTCAGATCGGCTCTTATATCTATCTCATCTCAGGTGCCGCATACTTTGATCGGCCCTCATATCCATCCCATGACTCTGGCCGGTATCCTCCGAACAACCGCCGAGTCCAACCAGTCACCGGTAGGTAGTACTCTCTCTGCCAGACTCATCGTCTACACCACGAAAATCATTTCTTGCCCCGGGGTACCATGCCGGGTCCACCATATACCCGCAGACGGTGCCTACCGCTCCTCGAATCGGGTATACTCATAGCTCAGAACCGAGAAAACTCATGGTGGACGTCTCGAAATATCATATCAAGAGAAACCGAGTTTTTAAAACAATACATGATTTCCTTTGAAATATAACCACGGTTCTCAAATCCAGAATCTCATGAAAACAACATCTCAATGCGTATAATCATAAAGCATGATGTATACAAACATAAAACAGAAGTGTGAGCATATCCAGTATATCATGCGATATAGAATAATGGTGTGATATCAGTATATCATGCAAACGAGTCATGTGATGCTACTAAACAATCAAGAGTAATAGCATGATATAGAACTTTACTGTGTAAGTGACATAGCAATTATCGATGATGAAAGTGTGTGAGCCGGCAAATCTGTGTAATCATCGATAATTATGCATGTGTACTAGCAGACGATATCATAACCATAATGGAAGCACAGGTGCATACCATGCAATGAAAATATCATAAATGTAGCAGAAAGTAAACTCTAAGCGCTGCATCGTAAAAGATACGTATCTAATCTAACATCTACCTAAGGATTAAGATATCTATAATATATCCGAGTCGATGAATCTATCAATCGACAATCCAGCCTTATAACATCACGTATGGTATAATCCATCGTACGACATCCACTAGTCAAGGGTATGGACCAATCATCAGGTAACACTCATCACGTACGGTAATCTATCGTACGGCGGCATTAAACAATTAGGGATTCTATCAACCTATATACAATGAGGGTATTTGATTTAGCGTCTCGTACGGTATATCACTCATTATTCTCATAAATATATATATATATATATATATATATATATATATCTCAAGTCATGTCTTGGTAAAAGTATCTATATTCTCATATCGCCTCGCATCCATATATCGACATAATCAACCAAGTCATCATATTTCATCATATACTCTTTTCATCACATCAATATCTCACATCAAGTCATCTTACATATACATTCTATCTTATTAATCTCATGTCGTATTTATCGATCTCATATCATGCTACTATAAATCTCATACTTATTCTCTTGCACTACATATATATATCACGATTCACATTCACATTCACATTTCATATCCTCATATATCAATTCACACTAAAACCTTTAATCCTATCCATAGGTTCCTAGTATAGGTTTCTCCGACTATATTCTATATATCGGTTTCCATTTTATAATTGCGGGAGTGCTATACGCCATCCACCCGACTTCCCCCGTAGATATAAATTTACTCACCTGCAATACTCCCTCGCTAGGCTGAATATCCAGCACCTTATTCAATGAGGAAAGAGCCGAGATCCTTTCACCGGGAGTGACCTTTTTAGAAAAACTAGCAAATGCTACAAACCACTCGGTTTTGTTTTAATAGCTTCTCTAGTTCTTGTTTTGCATTGTGGTATTCCTTGATGAATATCTAGCACCTCATTCGATGAGGAAAGTGCCGAGATCCCTTCACCGGGAGTGACCTCTTTAGCAAAACTAGCAAAAGCTACAAAAAACACTCCTTTTCAAATCACTAAATTCTACAATGATATCAAGTTCATTACGTTAAAGATTTTCTTAAAAACGAGCCGTAGCCCTCCGTCATTTAAGATAAATGCTATTTAGTATTCGTGCTGCATTTGTTGGCCTGCGTCAAGACGTAGTGTGCAGAGCTAATTAGTGCTTATCTACAGCATGTGATGCGATTGGATTAGGGTAGTCGTGCGACTTTGTTGGCCTGCGTCAAGGGTCGTGCGGGTGGGTTTAATTCAATCAAGAAATGAACAGGTTGAACTTGACTAGCGGCCTATAGTTTGTTGGTCTGCGCCAAGGTCATAGGACGTTAGGGGTAAAAACAATTATCAGGAATTTCAAGTGTTGAAATTTGCAATGAGATTGCATACCTTCTATATGATAGTTGGATCCCGATACCCACTGCGAGTAAGTGTTACTCCTGAGAGAGTTTTCTACTTTACAATTAGCCGATCAAGTAGATATCTAAGAAAGGTGTTAACGGGGTTATGCCCCTGCGGAAACGAGGTTATTTAATTAGTTCCATACGAAAGCATGGGGAGACTCCCTCGGAGTACCAATACCTGCCTGGCCGAACGATTAGTGAACTTGTAGGGTGTAATTAATCCCGGCTAATCTTACCTTTTATGGTTTGAAGGAAAATTTGATAAAAATAGTGGAAGCTATCCTGATTAGATAAGATAATAAACAATCTAATCTTGCAAGAGCGCACGCTAAAATGTTTTCTTCTCTCTCTTTCTAGGTAGCGACCAATGACACATCTTAATCAAGATAATAATATGGATGTATTGACCGAACCCACTTATTATATTGGGCTAGGTTCCGCTCTACCTTATGACTGTCATAAGTCTGAGTAAGGAATAGGGGAATACCCAGATTCCCACGTCACCCGAATGAAGATGGAGTATACTGATGCATCTTCTTCGGGTGTGTTCGTTACCGAGAACTATTTCTCAGTTTGCTCAACGTCCTAAGTATTGGATACCAGATCAGGATCCCACGTATGTAATTTGTTACATGGGCTAAAAAGAGGTAGAGAACTGGGAAAGGGTGATAAGTATCTAATAGTAGGGAATGATGCAATTGTTGCAGCCAAAACAGTTAGCGAATATCACCTAGTGTTACCAACTGGTAATACATTGATTCTGAACGACTGTTACTACGTACCAAAGATGATATGCAATATTATATCAGTTTCTTTGTTAACTAAAGAAGAATATAATTTCACATTAGAGGATAATGTTATGAACATTTTTCTCAATCAAGTGTTGATTGGTTTTGGTACGTTATGTAATGGTATATACGTTATAAATCAAACGACAGTTCTAAACGTACAGAACACACACAAGTGGAAGAGTTCAGAAATGAACAAAACCTACTTGTGGCATTGTAGACTAGGTCATACCAATGCGACAAGACTAGCCAAGTTATATAAAGATGGATAATTGAATCCGTTCGAATTTACATCTTATGAAACTTGCCAGTCATGTCTCAAAGGTAAAATAACCAAAACTCCGTTTATATCAAGTTATCGAATCAACAAATGATTCAATAACCCGGCTATATCTCATATAATTGACTGATATCATATATCGCGAGATTATAATACGGTATCACATACACGTATTAATCTCAGTCCCGCGCATATCACATATGTGCCCTACTTCGTTTCGCATGAGCCAGGAAACCTCTGTGTAGAACTCTAAAGACTCGTCAATACGCCAGCAGTAGGTAATGATCATATCAGTTACTGTTCAGTCGAAAATATTGCACTTTTGATATAACATTTTCCTTACTTTTCTTAAATATTTAAAGGTGTTTATTATAAATATAGAACATATTTGGATTTATCTGCAAAATACTATTTACCATATGTTTATTTATTATAATTAAAATTATGAAGGAAAATATAGGCATTTTATATATATATAATATTTTGGTAATTGCAAAATATGCATATCATATCAAATATTCTAATCACAATTCTTAAAAGATATAATATCATACAAATGGTTAGAATAATATTTCAAAATATATGCATAATATTTTAGTAATTAAAAGATGCACAGCATATCGAATATTCTTAATCATGTTTCTTAAAGATTTATTACCATATAAAGTAAATAGCATATTAAATATTCTTAATCAGTTTTTTAAAGATTTATTACCATATAAAGTAATTAAGATACTCTCTTTTATTTAATAAATATTACTAACATTATTCATGGATATTTTGTGCAGATTTAGTTCAGGTCAAGAGATCAAGATATTCAAAATGACAGGATCAAAAATCTGCCAATAAAATCATAGGATCTGAAAACTTGGAAAGTGGATCTTTATGGCAAGTCTAAACCTATGAGATCTAGGATTTCTAATTTGAAGGCTATATAAAGGACCAATGGCTAAAATTAAAACTCACCACTTTTACTACAAAGCCAATCACCGTCAAAGAACAAGTGATCCACGACAGGTCCATGATTCGACGTGATAGGACGACGTGAAAATCGACGGAGCATCTACTTCCTACGGGGCAGAGATCGAGAGCAACTTCTTCCTCTTGTAATCTAAATTCATAGGATTTGTAATTGTGAAGTTGATTAATAAAGGTAGATCATTTTGTTTAATTATTTATTTTCTGTATTATTTCTGCATTATGATTTCTTTATCCTTTCTTCTTCTATTCCCAATATGGGCGAGTAATTCTCCGCTTGTTAGGGTTTGTAGAATTAGAGTAGAACAATGGATGAGAAATATTTTAACTTCTTTTAAGTCTTATAAAGTTTATAAACCTTAGCAAAAGAATCGTTAACATTCTAATTGGGCGCGCTACTAATTTATTGTTAGTCTCGACGTCGATTTGAGATCAGATTAACAATTGTTTTGTTAAAAGCTAGACATGAATAGAGATCAATGAAAGGACAAGGGTCAATAGTGAGGAAACCCTAGTTTCTTCCAAGAACCCTAATTCTCATTCATCACTATCGATCTAGTTTTAAATCTAATAATAGATAAAAGGAGTAATTTTTATTAGTCACCCATAACTACTAAATCCTAACGAACCGTACAAGCCTTTTTCTTATATAATTTACATCCGTAATTAATTTAGATCTTAAATAAACTATCCACTTCTCTTCTTTTATTTTATTCAACACGTCTAAATTAAGATAAAAAGATTCCACATTTCCCTGCGGACGACCCGTACTCATCTCGGCTAGCTACAAGCGACACCATTATTGATTGCGGTTATTCTACAAATACTTTTCACATCAATCAAATGGCGTCGTTGCCGGAGATACGTGCGTAATTTTCTTTTCTTACTATTCTTGTTGAAATTCGATCTATATCATAAAATAAACAAAACTGCAAATTGTGTATTTAACGATTATTGTGTGAATTTTGCAAGGAGATCTGGAGTCACAGATTTGAGAAAACAGAGATTCAGAGACATTCATCAAGATCCAGAGGTACAAGGGAGGCCACATAGCAAAAATCTTCAAAAGATCCTTCAGATTGGCGGCGGAAACGCGGTATAAAGAGTAGATTGGCAGCGGATCCACGGTGCATTTGGGGATCTAGGGCTGTAAACTTCTCTGGTATCTTTTCTATATCTTTCTCTCCTCTAAAAAATCCAATAATATATTTTCTGCAGGATTCTTTGCAAAATATCGCCGCTCTAAAATCTTTTTGAAAATTTTGTTTTGTGGTTTGTTTTTGCATATTTTAATACGGGCATTAAGGGGCAAGACCAAAATTCAGATTAGGTGGGATTTAATCACCCTTCCTAAGCCCCACAAATCACAAAACGAGCATCCGCATCAACCCTACTGTTTCCCCCATTCAGAGCAAAGCTCTGTTTTAAA
Organism: Agapanthus africanus; assembly: GCA_030015575.1. Classification (NCBI taxonomy): domain Eukaryota; kingdom Viridiplantae; phylum Streptophyta; class Magnoliopsida; order Asparagales; family Amaryllidaceae; genus Agapanthus; species Agapanthus africanus. Next base: position 458,541,382 of record JASDDO010000001.1, on the reverse strand, counting down.
ATTCAAAATTTAAAAGTTGAAGCAACGCTTCAGATCTAGCGCTAGGAGCGCCGCGCGCCACGTATCAAACACGGGTGCGCTAGCGCTGGAATTAAAAATTCCCCATCGTTAGATCAAGAGATCTAATAATGATAAATCATTAATTAATCAGAATTAAAATTCTGTTATGGAAAGATCTTTCCAATCTTGTTAAAAACAAAAAGATTGCCTTCTGTAAAACAGAAGCCCTAGGATCAAAGATCTAATGGTGGGGAAATATCCCCAAATCAATTAGAGAAAGATCTCTTTAACTGATTTAACAAATCAATTTGCCCTATATAAAGGCCCCAAGACTTCAAGTCTGATAGAGAGAAACCCCCGTACAAACTTTAAGAAAAACTCAAAGAAAGAAGAGCAAGCTCTTAGCAAAAGAAGATTATTTCTTCAAGATAAAGAATGATTCTTGAACAAAGAGATGAAATCATCTCATTAAAACAGAAGAATTATCTTCTTAAAAGATCATAGATCTACAAAAAGACCAAGGTCTTTTATAAAAAGAGATCAAAAGATCTCATCATAGAAACAAAAGAAGTATTTACTTCATTCACAGATCATTGATCTACAAAGGAAAAGCCCTTTCAAAATAAGAACTGTTGTTCTTGAATTTTGAGGCAAAACCTCCTTTAAAAAGAACATAAATTTGTTCACAGATCATAAATTTGATCAAATGCGCTTTGCGCTATTGAAAAGTGCCTTGCACTCTTGAACTGCGCTTTTGCGCTCCTTGGACTGGCGCTCAGCGCGAAAACGCGCCGCGTGTCAACCACGTATGCAACTTGCGCTTTGCGTTTCTGAAACAGCACACTGCGCTCATGGGCTGGCGCTCAGCGCCAAGTGCACCACGTGTCACTCACTTGTGTGCCACTAAACTAGCGCAGCGCGCTCATAAATGGAAAGTGCAATGCGCTCATAAATTGGCGCAATGCGCCCATCATCTGGCGCTTAGCGCCAAGCGCGACACGTGTCCCTTTCGTGTGCGCTACTTGGCAGAAGCGCAATGCGCTTTTTAATTGGCACAAAGCGCCTGGCACGCCACGTGGCGCGCTGTCAGAACAAACATTGTTCTGATGAATTCTATGCATTCAATACAAGACAAAAAAATTTCAGGATCTAATGCTCAGCATTATTAAGGGCCAAGCCCAAATAAAGGTTCAACCGCCCAGAACAATAAAATGTTAAACATTTTAATCTTATTGGACTTAACCCAATATTGGCCATAAGTCCTCAACTTATATTGAACTGAGTCCATCTGCTCATGAATATTTAGCAGATCTCAGGCCCAAACGGGACTACAGATCCTTCAACCAACTCACACCGGTTCAAGGGTACATCTCTTTACTCCTCTGATATCTGTCGTTGTAATCCTTCAACGTCTTCAGAGAGGTGACGGGTCCCGACAACCACACATTTCACGGACTACGATGTCCTTAAACTTCATAGACTACGATGTCTTTAAACTACGGACTGTGGGGTCCTTAAACTCATGGAATACGATGTCCTTAAACTTCATAAACTATGATGTCTTTAAACTACGGACTGTGGGGTCCCTGTAAACCTACGGACTACGATGTCCTTAACCTCGGACTGTGGGGTCCCTTTAAACCCACGGACTACGATGCCTTAACCTCGGACTGTGGGGTCCCTTTAAACCCATGGACCGTAATGTCCTTAAACTAATATCGGACCGTAATATCCTTAAACTAATCGACCGCAATGTCCCTAAACTAAGCAATAGAGTTTAAATGCTCTTTTGCTGAAGTTGATCTTAGTCTAAAAGTTAGACTAACGTATCCTTAACAAACGTTTAAGTTGATCTTAGTCTCAAATGAGGCTAACGTATCCTTAAACATAACCCCCAAACCCAAATCTAAGAAGATGCGGATTTAGACTAATCCACGCCCTACGGGCGACAACATAAATTAGTCTCCGTATACAATCCACGGGAAACCACAAACAAAACAAACACCCACAACACGAAGTGACCATCTGGAGAAGGAGAAAGTTGTTACCGCGATGCGGTAGCGTAATTAACTGCAGGGGCTTGTGCCTGCAGGAAAGAGCGTCCCCACAATAAAAAAACCCCCTCAAACGAGGGGGAATCTGACGAAGTCTGCTACATCGGCCGCATCCGTTTAAACCTTCGATACATGGTGCCATAAATCAACTTGGCATCTTCGGAGAGGTGGACGGATATAACCAATTAGCATCTGCCCCGAATTTCATGCAAGACGAACCTGCGTGGTCGCGTCTCTGTGTTCGGCGGGTTACAGATTCTGGCACGTCTGGTGGGACCTTTTCCTCTTTCCACTCCACACTTCATGTGTCATGTTCGCGAACGAATTGCGGTTTGATAATGGTTGCCTTTGGGTTTGAGGTACTAAGATTTGGTGTTTTGCTTGGTCAAGAAAGCGAAAAATCAATGGCATCTACTTGCGTGAAGTGTTCCAGCTGCAACTGCAACTCACGTTCCGCCTCATCTGGAGGCATAGCTTATGGGCCTCAAGCGGCCTCCTTGTTCACAATGCCGGTGGACCAGGTGACTCAGGCCACCACTGGATTGTTTTTTAGGACCATGCTCCCACCGATGAGCTTCAGCGCCCCTGTACCATCGTAAGAAGCTCCCAAGAAGTCGGTCTTTGATCGGTTTGCAACTACAGCGGCCCCCCTCAACGGGTCGTCCAGCTCCAGCGCCTCAGTCTTCGCTAGATTGGGCTAAAGTTCATGCGGGCCCATGATGAAGCCTGCAGTTCTAGAAAGGGTTATTCCAAAGAGGATAGCCATCCCTTCTCCCGAAGTCGTTAAGGCGGCTTCTCCTGCCAAAGGGTCGGTCTTTACAAGACTGACTGTTCTGGCTCCCACTCCGGCTCCCGTCCCTATTCAAAAGTCTGTCTTTGACAGATTAGATACTTCTACTCAACGGACATCAGTCTTTAAGAGGCTGGTACCGGCAGCGCCTCACCTGAACAGGGGGTAATACGAAGTCACCCCTCAAGCTGAAATCATCCCAACAGCTCGACGCGCTCGACGTCGCCACTGGCGCCGAGTAAGGAAGGCTGGGGGCAACTCCCCCTCTGGGCGAACTCCACCAGCCCCAACGGTGGAAGTCAATGCTGCTGTTCCAACCGGAAACAGCTTTGAACTGCTGAACAAGGTGCGCAGGAACTCTCCTACCGCCGTACTGAAAAGATCTCCTCCACCGGTGGAGAATGTTACAGAAACAAAGCCGGAGCAGCCCCCTCAGCGGCTGTCCTCCAAAGTTTACAAAGTCCGGTGATGGGTCCAGGAGTCGGTGATTGATCAAGATTACCATCGCCGACAGAAAAAGGTAAAGGTTCAGCAGGAAGAGAACCGTCCTGTCAAGCCGCAAAGGACAACAACTACCTGGGTGCCCGCTGCAACGGCCCCGTCAACGTCAACTACTCAAAAGAGAAGGAGGCCAGAGAAAGCCCTTGTGACTACGACAGACCACAAAGACGCTGAGCCTAAACGCCCCAAGTCTGGGGGCATAACGGTCCATACTGTTTACATGGCTTCCGGAAAAGAGGAAATCCGCGCTTCGACGGGTCACCGACCGCTCACCCGATCCGTGACTAAAGCCTAAGAGCAACAACAAAAGTTTCAGGAAATGCTGACGCAAATGGCCGCACTCACCGGGCCAAAAGAAAGCCCGGAGGCATCATCAGAGCAGCGTCACGAACAAGAAACCCCGGAGGCATCATCAGAGCAGCGTCACGAACAAGAAACCAATTCTGACTTCCTATGCAGAGTCCCCGAAAAGAAGGACAGAGAAGCTGCAGAACAAGCTGCCAACATAAAACGAATGGCGCTTCTCTTCCAAGACATGGTCGGGATGATGTTACAGCCGGATCCTCCAGCTGAAGACCCTCCGATCATTATTGAAGACGACAGAGGGGAGACATCGAACCCTCCTCCGGCTCTTTCAGCAGCCAAAGAAGAAACTATTTCCAAGGCCGCTCTGGATGACTATATTGCTCAGCAAATACGAGCTCACCAGGCGAATGAAGAGGCCGGCCAAGTTGTTAAAACTGGGCGACCGTATCCAGGCTGGTATGACCAAATAAAGTACCCGCCGGGATACACAATCCCCAAATTCCATGTGTACAAGGGGACAGACAATCCCCATCAACATGTCGCTCAGTTCAGGGCTCTTTGTGGCAACACCGGGGGTGATGATAAGCTTTTGCTCCGCCAATTCGTCGGCAGCTTGTCGGAGACGGCATTTGAGTGGTACTCCGAACTTCCAAACGACCCCGTCAAGAATTTCGTAGAAATGGAGTTGTTATTCACCCAGCGATTCACGAGTGCTAGTGAACACACCCCAATAACGGCATTGATCAATGCCAGGGTGAAGTCAGGTGAGACGTGGGTTCAATACGCAATCCGATGGCGGAATCTGTAGTCGAAATGCGAACAGTGCATCGAAGAAGCACCGGCGGTGGGCATGTTCATGGGCACCCTAGACCCTCATGCAACTATTTCACAATTCATGATGTTCTTTAAGTCGACCACATTCCAAGCCTTGATCGACAAACTGGCCCAAATGGACCAGATGGGTCATAGACCGTCTCCACCAAAGCTGGACTCTCGAAACGAGAAAGGAAAGGGGAAAGCGACCGTCATCGCTAATGCTCAACAGCAGCCCAATGGTCTAAGACCAGTTGATCGCCAAAATAATAGAACTCGATCTCTCGACGATAAAATGAGACGCCCTTCCTCATTCCCTCGAGATAAGACGAAGAGGTTATTTGAGCTCACACTGCGCAACAGGCTCATCAGTCTGCCGGAGCCAAGACGCCCAGCGCAACCAGACGACATTAGCAATCCTAACTATCACCCTTATCACCGAATCTTGGGCCATCCGATCGAAGATTGTTACATCTTCAAAAGCTGGATAGAAGATCAGTACCGGCAGGGCAAGTTCGTATTATCCGAGAATTGGAAGGTGAACCCGCCTTGGCCATACACTCCCAAGAATACGGATACACTGGGGGCATCATGCTCTTTCGTAGAAGAAGCTCCATGGGAGGTCGCTCTTTCAGTCAAGACAAAAAGAATGCTGAAGGATCTCCACACATGTTCGGCAATTAGGTGAAAGAATCCACTGGAGCCTGAAATCATCGAGAGGATGCTGAAGCCGCGACCAAATCCAAAAATCGGTGGTGATAGCCAAAGCACTCACACCCAGCCGTCAAAATTTTCGAAGAAAAAGAAGAAGACCAAAAAGCCCGTGAAGCCTGGTGACAAGCGCACGGAGCTGCAAAAACAGATTGATGCGTTGGAAGAATATAATCAAAAAGCGCGGATTCCAGTCACACTCCAAGAATTTCTCAGCCATGTTCTTGAGGACGGAGATGATGACAATGGAGAAGACTCGTCAGATGAATTTGAAGGTTATGTAGCAAGCTGCCATGTGATCTCTCACTCGTCGATAGACGATGAAGAAGCTCCTTGCACAAAGAAACTGGGGGCAAATCTTGAACTGGAACTTCTAGGGCCATCAGACGAAATGATTGATGCATTCCTGAACGAAGCTCTTTCAAAAAGCAAAGCTGATCGGGAGCGTGAGATGGTCATATTTGAAAAAGCCAAATGCCGGCGACTGGACGAAAGAGTTGAAACACTCCTGACAGATCAAAGTACATCCGTCGCAAATAAAAACAGGTTCAAGACGAGAAAAAGGTTCGCTAAAGCCATCTCGATGGGAATGAAGCTGCCACCCTTCGAAGCGAACGCTCTCAGTGAAGCGGAAATGCATCCTAGCTACTGCTTATATCATCGAAAGATTGCGCACCCCACCGAAGAGTGCAACGCTTTTAAAAGATGGTGGCAGGGATATGTTGCTCACCGGCAACATTTCAAGCGGTTGAAACGCAAAACTCATCGGGAGCAAAGAAGTACGACCGAGGAGCGTAAAAGAACTATCGGCAACTGTCGCATGGTCAACGCCGGGGGATCGCAAGTTCTCACCTTTAGGAGCGATTCTTATGAAGAAATAGCTCTTAGCCCTCTCTTCAATGAATCCACCTCAGGAAAAGAGGAAGAACCGAAGAAATGCGAGAATATTCAGCTGCGTAATCGCACGTTGCCCGAAAAGAATCTTGGGCCCTTGAACATTGGGTCAAATAGAAAAGATAAGGGAAAAGAAAAAGTCCCTGAGGATATCATCCTTGATGACCAAGCCGTCGAAAAGATGACAGCTTAGGACCCACTAAAGAAAAGTAAGGTGGACTACAACGTTTTGGCATACTTGAGAAAGCTACCTTCGCAGTTAAGCATTCTCGACGCCCTTCTGTTATCCAAAGAAGCAAGAGATTCTTTGATCAAGGCATTACAAGAGCCCGGGCAATTCCAAGCTTTCCTCGCCGAAGAAAAGATGAAGGACGAGCTGGAAGAAGTACATACAGCCGATATCACCTTCGGCAATGAAGATCTCCTCCTTGGGACATGCGAGCACAACCGTCCCCTATATGTCTCCGGATACTGTCATGACATCAAGATAGGTAAAATCCTGGTCGACAATGGGTCCTCCGTCAATCTCCTCAATGTGAGAGTGTTGAAGGAAATCTGCATAAGCGTTCAACACCTCGCTCGCGATAAAATCACCATCTCCGGATTTGACTCCCAGTCATCACAGACGCTTGGGTCTGTAATATTGACACTACACTTTGGGCTGCTTGTCACGGACATTAAGTTTCATGTCATTGACGCCAAGACATGCTACAATGCTTTGCTCAGCCGGCCCTGATTACACGAGTACAACATCATCCCTTCTACACAACATCAGTGTATGAAATATTTCAAAGATGGTCTCGAGTATACCGTAACAGGAGAGCTGAACCCATTCTCCGTGAATGAAGTCTGAAAGTACGAAGATACAAAATACTTCTTACCAGATTTCGAGGACACGGAAAGATGTCACAAACCAAAGAACAAAGTTATCACTACTATTCCGGTCTTCGGGAGTGATACCGAGGAGGAAGAAGAGATAGTTTACTCAGGTCCGCCCCAGTGCAACAAGCCGGGACCGTCCGCTCCTATGTTGATCTTCAGCAGCGACTCGGAAGATGAGGTCAATGCTATATTCTCTGCTCGACCATCAATATAAACCTTCGTTGATGAAGATCAAAGTTTGTAGGTTGCCATGGTTCCGTCCAAGCATCATAAAGAACTAGACGTGCTTGATACCTACAGTGTGGAAGAACTACAGACATTCTACGTCCCTCCCACGCGAAAAGGTGAAAAGGCAATCCTATTCTATCGATCCGAGGAAACCAAAGTGGAGAAAGAAATCTGGCATGGCGCGGATTCTACACTTGACAGGCTCCAGCCCATCTGTTTGCCCAGATGTTACACGAACGGACTAAAGAGACTCTTGAGACGCCAAGGTGTACCCCTTAAGCAAACTGCGCAACAAGCACGGTTCTATAACCGGATCTGGAACGTTCCCAGAACTCAATGAAAGTTGTCCAACGGGAAAATGGAAACGACCGGGCTTGGATATGTTCAATCCAAGAAACAGGAGCTATTCCGCGGCTGCTACGTCATACATGACTTTAATGAAGAAGGAGATGCTCTGTGGGAAGACGCTAACCCTGAACCAGAACGAGCTCCTGCCGTGAAAATGCCAAGTCCGTCGTTCGAAGAACAGATGGACAAGCTTATAAAGGAAGCAGGTCAAAAGGTTCGAGATGACCATAATCGCGAAATGGCCATCTATGAGAAAGCCAGGATGCAACGCCTCCTTCAACAGGCTGTAAAAAATGAAAATGCTCTTCCTTGTCAACCCGTTGTACAAAAGGCCTGACGCAGAGGCAGAAACAAACCAAAGAACGGGAAAGGCGTTCGACAGCGACAAAGCGGGTCCAAGAAGCCACGCGATCAGGAATCGAGTAGTCCGGATTCGTCTCTTATAAAAAAGATGGGTCGAATATATTCTTTTCCCCAAGACAAGACAAGGAAGATATTCGATCTTGTCATAAAACATCAAATGATGACACTCCCGGAGTCCAAGCACCCCGAGCAAGCAGGCGAAGTCTCTCACCCGGTCTATTTCTATTATCACAGGGCAATAGGACATCCTCTCGAAGAATGCTTCACATTTAATGACTGGGTAGAAGACCAGTATCAGCAAGGCAGGTTCGCTCTATCCAGCAGCTGGAGGATAACCCCGCCGCAGAAGTATGAACCAAAAGCCGCGAGAGTAGAACCAGATCAATATCGGTCTCGGAAGCGATCCCGTACTTGTCAAATGATAATGTTGTTAGAAGAAGAGCCCGAGAATATGAACGACCTCCCCCGGTGTTTCGAAAATGATGATAACGAGGTAATTTCAGAGTTTCCACCAGCACCAAAGGAGCTGGAAGATGGGATACATACTACTGCAGATAACCTCAAGAAAATTGATTTGGGAACGGCAAGTGACCCGCGGCCGACGTTCGTCAGTGAGCTATTGTCTGAAGAAAGGGTGGCTACGCTAAAGGACGTGCTCATGCAGCATAAAGATTGCTTCACATGGAACTATTCCGAGATGCCAGGATTAGATCCAGAGATTGCTGTGCACAAATTGGCGATATCCCCGGACGTCAAGCCAATCAAACAGGCACCAAGAAGAATGAGGCTCGAGCTTGAGATGAGCATCAACGCCAAGGTCAAGAAGCTAATCGACTCTGGCTTCATCCAGGAGGTCCAATATCCTGACTGGATCGCCAACATCGTCAGTGATGAAGAAAAATGGGACGGTGCGCATATGTGTGGACTTTCGGGATCTCAATAAAGCTTGCCCGAAGGAAGACTTCCCAGTACCAGTCACTGAGCTGATGATAGATGACACGTCCACTCACAAAGTTTTCTCCTTCATGGACGGCTCATCAGGATATAATCAGATAAAGATGCATCCCGAAGACCAGAAACATACTGCTTTCCGGACCCCTTTGGGCATATTCTGCTACAAGGTGATGCCCTTCGGTCTAAAGAATGCCGGTGCCACCTATCAGAGGTCCACGACGAAGATCTTCGATGACCTCATACATGAAATCGTCGAATGCTATATCGACGACCTTGTGGTGAAAAGCAAATCATACGAGGAACATTTAGAGCATCTGAAGATTGTATTTCAACGCCTTCGGCAATACAACTTGAAGATGAACCCCCTTAAATGCGCGTTCGTAGTTTCCTCGGGCAAATTCCTGGGATTCATCATTCGACACCGAGGCATCGAGATAGATCCGTCGAAGATCAAGGCGATCATGGAAATGCCTCCGCCAAGAACTCTTAAGCAACTGCGATCTCTCCAAGGAAAGCTCGCATATATCTGGCGATTCATAGCCAATCTCTCAGCTAAGTGCCGTCCTTACAGTCACCTGATGAAGAAGGGAACCTCTTTCGTCTGGGATCGCAAATGCCAAAGCGCACTGGACGAAATCAAGCAATACCTGCAGAATCCGCCAGTACTGGCCGCTCCCATTAAAGGAAAATCTCTCGTCCTATACACAACAGCTCTTGAAGGTTCTTTAGGCGTGCTGTGGGCATAAGAAAATGACCAAGGGAAGGAGAGAGCCCTTTATTATCTGAGTCGAGTTCTTCTGGGGGCAGAAAGCAATTACTCTCCCATTGAAAAACACTGCTTGGCGTTGATCTTCGCAATAACGAAGCTCAGACACTATGCATTGGCACATGAGGTCCATCTCATATCAAAGGTTGATCCCCTCAAATATTTGATGTCAAAGGCCATATTAACAGGACGACTCTCTAAATGGGCCCTGCTCTTGATGGAATTCTCGATAACTTATCGGCCTCTTAAGGCAGTAAAAGGTCAGGCTATCGCCGACTTCCTCGCTGAGCACCCGATACCCGCCGATTCTCCTTTGAACTGCGAATTGCCAGACGAACATGCGTTTGACACGATCGACGGGAATGATACTTGGTGGGAACTCTATTTTAATGGAGCATTTTCCATGAAAAAGCGCAAACAAAGCACCCCCATAATCAAATCAGGGATAGGCCTCATCTTCGTGACTCCACGAGGAGGGATAATGCGCTTTGCCTTCTCCTTAACAGAGCCGAAGACGAATAATGAAGCCGAGTACGAAGCTTTGATAGCAGGTCTCGAGATCGCTATCGACATGGGAATTGAAAACCTCCTCATATACGAAGACTCCCAACTGGTCGTTAGTCAAATAAACGGCGACTATCAGACGTGCAAGCTTGAGTTGGTGAAATACAGCGAGAAAGTACAACGACTGTTGACTCAAATTCCTTCCTACACCTTAGAAAGCAAACCGCGTGCGGAAAATAGCAAAGCGGATGCATTAGCCAAACTCGCTAAAGAACTGGCTGACGGGAACCTCGATGACGTAAGGATCGTTGTACAAAGCCGTCGGGTTCTTGCACCGGCAGAAATATCTCCGGAGTCGTCCGAAGAAAAGGAAGCGACTGAGCAAATGACTCTGCAAATAAAAGACCAGGAAAAGGTTACGGATTGGAGAGAAGTCTTTATAGACTACTTCAAATCCCGTCGAACACCGGAAGATGCGTCCTCAAAACATTAGCTCATGAAGCGAGCTCTATCTTTCGCCTTTGTTAATGATACTCTGTATAAGAGATCGTTCGATTCTTTGTGGCTAAGATGCCTGGGACCTGAAGAGGCAAAGAGAGTCGTCCAAGAAACTCACGACGGACTCTGCGGTTCTCACCAAGCCGGCCTGAAGATGAAGCTGAAGATCAAATGGATGGGTTATTATTGGCCCACGATGATCCAAGACTGCCTTGAATACGCGAAGCAGTGCCACATGTGCCAAATTCACGGAGACTTTATCCATCAACATCTAAATCCACTACACCCAACAGTGGCTAGCTGGCCGTTCGAAATGTGGGGAACTGACATAATCGGCCCCATCGAACCAACATCGTCCAGAGGACATCGATTCATTTTGGCGACAACTGATTACTTCTCCAAATGGGCAGAAGCAATACTGCTGAGGGAAGTGAAGACAGAGAATATCCTCTATTTCTTCAAGACGCACGTCATTTATCGATTTGGAACTCCACGACGGATCATCTCCGATAACGGGCCAACCTACAGAAGCCACAAGATCAGCCGCTTCGCACAACAGCATAACATAGACTGGAGATACTCTTCAGTCTATAATCCCCGAGCTAACGGCCTAACTGAGGCTTTTAACAAGACCTTGACGAAGATCGTGAAAAAAATGGTGTCTCGAAATAAGAAGGACTGGCATGAGAGACTGCATGAAGCTCTCTGGGCGTATCGAACTACGTTCAAAACGGCCACGAACACAACGCCGTACGCATTGGTATTCGGTACAGAGGCGGTACTCCCCCTCGAGATAGAGTCACCCTTTCTATGAGTGGTAGTTCATTATGAGCTAACGGACGAAGAGAATGCTCACCTTCGGCTTGAGGAGCTCGATGCCCTCGATGAAACCCGGCTCGTCGCGCAACAAAATCTGGTGGCTTATAAAGCAAAGATGACGCGCTCATACGAATGATTGACTAGACCGAGAACATTCCGCCAAGGCGAACTCGTGCTAGTGGTCAAAAGGCCTATGATCCCCAATCGTGCCAAGCGGGGGAAATTCGAGCCGAACTATGAAGGCCCGTATATCATAGACAAGATCTACCAGGGTGGGGCCTATCTACTCATGGACATGCATGGCGAAAGGCCCTTCAGGACGATAAGTGGTCGCTTCCTGAAAAAGTACTACGCTTAACGAGTCACGGCCTAGGTCAATGATAGATGACGACGACTATGATCGCTCGCTATCTTTCTAAGCCCAAACTCTATAAGTAGTAGCCGGCTAACGGACCGAAACGTCCTTAAACTAACAGCGGACCGAAACGTCCTTAAACTAACAGCGGACCGAAACGTCCTTAAACTAACGACGGACCGAAACGTCCTTAAACTAACAATGGACCACTATGTCCTAAAACTATCTGTTGATCGAGACGTCGATAAACTACTGTGGGTTACAGCATCCCAAAGCTGATACGAAAAAAAGAAAAAAAGAGAGAAAAAAATGGTATGTCCATAAGCAAAAAAGGGCACGGATGAAAACCTGAAAGGGCTCCGTGAGTAAAAACAGCAGGGCTACCGGCTAGTTTTGTGAAAACCCGAAAGGGCGCATCCTCGTTAGAATAAAAAAAAAGAGGAAAAGAAAAAGAAAACGGTATGTCCATGAGCAAAAAGGGCACGGATGAAAACCCGAAAGGGCTCCGTAAGTAAAAACAGCAGGGTTACCGGCGAGTTTTGTGAAAACCCGAAAGGGCGCAATCTCGTTAAAAGACACTTGCAAGGTCCTCTCGACTTTGTGGGGAGAAACCACCTTCGTGAGATCCTTACGACTCACAAGGGAGCAACACACTTAGGGATCCCCACGATCCTTAGGGAGAAATTACACTTGCGAGATCCTCACGACTCGTAAGGAGAACCCTCTTGTGAGACCCTCACGGCTCATAAGATTTGAAAGTCTTAAGCTACAGGGATCTAAACCTGTTCTTAAGCAACCACCATAACCTCCAACAATGCCCTACAAGCGGCTCAATGCTGACCTTTATATACAATCCACGGGCGCGAATAAACATTTCCCTAACAAAATCCCATCCGTGACTAGGGATATGTCTACACGGTGAACAGCCCTTGTAAGTTCTCTCGACTTATAAGGAGAAAACACTCTTGTAAGATCCTTACGACTTATAAGAGACCACGCACTTAGGAATCCTCACGATTCCTAAGGAGAAAACGCACCTACGAGATCCTCATGACTCGTAGGGAGAAATACCTTTATGAGACCCTTACGGCTCATGAAGTCAAAAGCCTTAGTCGACAGGATCTTAACCCTGTTTGCTAAGCCACCTTTGTTCGACATCGACAGAGACAAATGATGATTCGCTTATGGTAATATTCCAGTTGTAGCGGTGCTGATGTCGAAATCGATATCTGATTCCAGGCTTGCAGCGAGAAGCTAGCGAGCCACACATGCATGTGAAATAGCCGAAATGTTGGGGCAACTTGCAACAAAATTAGCAAGTAAAAAAAATGTATGCATGCAAAATAGCTGAAATGATGGGGCAACTTGCAACAAAATCAGCAAGTAAAAAAAATGTATGCATACAAAATAGCCGAAATGATTGGGCAACTCGCAATAAAAAGCAGCGAGTAAAAATAAAATAAATAGCTGAAATGATTGGGCACCGCGAAAAATAGCCGAAATGATTGGGCAATCGTGACCTTCGCTATATAAAAGCAGAAATGATAGAGCATCGCGGAAAGAAATAAAATAAAATGAAATTTATTCCCTACAGGCGATATCATATTAATCCCTGTATACAATCCAGGGGCACAAACAAAGAATGAATCACACCTTCCCTCCCCAGGCTCCATCAGAAAACAAAGCCAAATCTCGACGGTTCAGGGATAGCCTAGAGATCATCAACGGCGTTCCTCCCCATTCCAGCAGGATTCAGACCCAGCAATCAACCCTGGAGCTACAGCAAAGCCCCTACTCCAAATCTCAATGGTTCCCAGACAACCTGGAGACTACTTTGATATTCGTCTCATTACAACAGACAATACGTCATCCACATGACCCCGTCTCGGAATTACGTCATCCACATGACCCCGTCTCGGAAATACGTTATCGACATGACCCCGTCTCGGAAATACGTCATCAACATGACCCCGTCTCGGAAATACGTCATCCACATGACCCCGTCTCGGAAATACGTCATCAACATGACCCCGTCTCGGAAATACGCCATCCACATGACCCTATCGCAGAAATACGTAATCCACATGACCCCGTCGCGGAAATACGTCATCAACATGACCCCGTTTCAGAAATACGTCATCCACATGACCCCGTCTCGGAAATACGCCATCCATATGACCCCGTCTCGGAAATACGCATCCACATGACCCCGTCTCGGAAATACGTCATCCATATGACCCCGTCTCGAAAATACGTCATCCATATGACCCCGTCGCGGAAATACGTCATCCACATGACACCGTCTCGGAAATACGTCATCCACATGACACCGTCTCGGAAATACGTCATCTACATGACCCTGTCTCAAAAATACGTCATCCACATGCCCTCGTCTCGGAAATACGTCATCCACATGACCTCGTCTCGGAAATACGTCATCCACATGACCCCGTCGCGGAAATACGTTATCCACATGACCCCGTTTCGGAAATACGTCATCAACATGACCCCGTTTCGGAAATACGTCATCCATTTGACCCTGTCTCGGAAATACGTCATCCACATGACCCCGTCTAGGAAATACGTCATCCACATGACCCCGTCTCGGAAATACGTCATCCATATGACCCCGTCGCGGAAATACGTCATCCACATGACCCCGTCGTGGAAATACGTCATCCACATGACCCCGTCTCGGAAATACGTCATCCACATGACCCCGTCTCGGAATACGTCATCCACATGACCCCGTCTCGGAAATACGTCATCCACATGACCCCGTCTCGGAAATACGTCATCCATATGACCCCGTCTCGGAAATACGTCATCCACATGACCCCATCGCGGAAATACGTCATCCACATGATCCCGTCTCGGAAATACGTCATCCACATGACCCCATCTCCGAAATACGTCATCCACATGACCCCGTCGCCGAAATACGTCATCCACATGACCCCGTAGCGGAAATACGTTATCAACATGATCCCGTCGCGGAAATACGTCATCCACATGACCCCGTCTCGGAAATACGTCATCCACATGACCCCGTCTCGGAAATACGTCATCCACATGATCCCGTCTCGGAAATACGTCATCCACATGACCCCGTCTCGGAAATACGTCATCCACATGACCCCGCGTGGAAATACGTCATCCACATGACCCCGTCTCGGAAATACGTCATCCACATGACCCCGTCACGGAAATACGTCATCCACATGACCCCGTCTCGGAAATACGTCATCCACATGACCCCGTCGCGGAAATACGTCATCCACATGACCCCGTCGCGGAAATACGTCATCCACATGACCCCGTCTCAGAAATACGTCATCCACATGACCCCGTCAAGGAAATACGTCATCCACATGACCTCGTCGCGAAAATACGTCATCTACATGACCCCGCCTCGGTAATACATCACCCAATGACGACGTGAAATGTAAATAACGTCAATCTTATTAAACACTTACGGGTCCTCTCGATTCGTATGGAAGAAAACTCTCTTATAAGATCCTTACGACTTATAAGGGAAAACACACTTAGGAATGCTCACGATTCCTAAAGAGAAATTACACTTACGAGATCCTCACGACTCGTAGGGAGAAAAGTTTTCATGAGACCCTCACGGCTCGTGAAGTTGAAAAGTCTTAAGTAGCAGATCTGAACCTGCTTCCTAAGCCGTCACTACCTCTCAGAGAGTTCAAGATGAAACGTTCTTTATTATCTACAGGCCACACTTGCCAGAATAACATACCAACAACACAGTAAAGAGAAGAAAACGACATTGGGAGATAAGAAAAATGTGTCTTTATTCATGAACTCAATTGAATACAAGATACATCATATAAAAGAATAAAAATATGGATACATGCTATTCAAAAGATTACAAGTGTTTAATTGATGCAAAGGCAGCTACTGAGAAGGAGGTGTTTTCAATAAGTCAGCCAGTTGTTCGCGCACTCCTCTCAACTCCTTTTTGAGGTCAGCCGCCGCAGCCAGCTCTGCTTCAACTCGGGCCCGTTGTTGCAGACAGGATGAAAATTTTTCATCAATTTCTTGCTGAACAACCTCCTGACTCTGCGTGACTTGTTCAGTAAACTCAAGCTTCTTCCTCAGCACCAGCCCGTCGGAAATACATCGTTGAAGGCTTTCAAAGATAGAGTTCAGCTGCGCAGCATTCGCTTCGACCTGGGCACGCAGTTGGACAGACTCAGCGGAAGTCGCCTCATGTTTCTTTCGCTTGAGGATCGCCTCTTGTTCGAAATGATGAATGAACAGGGCACTTTGCTCAACCCACGCAGCCCGCTGGGAGTTCCCGGCCAGAATTTCAGGAGCAGAACGCCTAAGCTCAAGCTTATGCAGGCGGGGCTCAATCTTCCTGCAATGATTAACCCAAGACTCGACGACGCCTTCATTATGGAAGTTCACAAGCATCGCCAGCATTGGATTGACCTCGGCAGCGAAATCTACGGCGGATGTAGGAACCTCCGCGTCAAACTCCTCGACGTATTCGCTCAGCATACGCAGACTGGTCACAGCACCTTTCGAGGATGGACGTCTGGAAAAGGGCCCTGCCGGCATCATAATGCGAGACTCGAACGGGGCTGGAGTCGATGTGATTGTTGCAAAATAGATCATAGTCAGATGTCGGTGATTGATCTTTTTCTCGGTGTGTAGGTAGAAAAGTGTAAAGATCACAACCAAAGAAATTTGTAAACTGCAATTAATAACGGTGTTAATTGTAGGTTCGTTAGCGAGTGCGGATCGTCCACAGGAAAAGTGTGATTTGATCGTAATTGATTTAGTTGAATAGAAAATTAAAGAGAAAAGAAAAGAAAATTTGATTCAAGATTTATGAAATTGATTTTCAAGAATTATCAAAATCTAGATCTAATATCAAGAAATACTATAGATCAAGAATCAAGAATCAAGAAGTGTTGAAATGATATCCAAATTGAATGAGTTATCAAGATTTGTAGAGAAGCTCGTAGGAATCGATCGAATCGATAGTGAGAATGAAGACTTGTGATTACGTATTCTTATCTATTGATGATTTGTTGCTAGATCGATGATGATCAACGAGATTTAGGGATCTATCGAAGAAACTAGGGTTTCTTCATCATCATCCCTTGTCCTTTCGTTGATTATCATTCAAAAGCTAGCCTCTAGGAAATTCAATTATTGATCGTTGATCTCTAATTAAGAGCGAAAACATTCAAGAAAGAATCTCGCTCGAAACTAGATTGTCGATGATTCAGTTTTCTAAAGTTTATAAAACTTATAAGAATTAAGAATCGTTCAAGAAAGTAATCATCATTATCTATCTATTTTCTCGATTCCTCCACAAGCGGAGTTTTTACTCAATTATTATGACAAAGAAAACAATCAAGAATTGAGAACTCATCATAATGCTCAAATGTAAAGATAAGAAAGATAAAGAAATTTCACCTTTTATTATTCAACAATTTCGTTACAATTTGCTCAAAACTACATGAATTGAGGAGAGAACTCGATCGTCGAATTAGCTTTGCATCGTCTCCGTGAGTCGCGGATCGTCTTGGATCACTTGCTCGGTTGAAGATCGGCGTCGCTTCAAAAAGGCTTGATGGCTTCTTGCTTGATTTTGTACTCGGTGATCTTGAATTGGCTTTTGGGATTGGATTAGGGTTTGGATGCACAAGTTGTGTCACTCAACTTGTGGGTGAATTGATGTGGAATGATCAACAACTTTCAACAATCTTAGAATGAAGCCCCTTTATATAGCCTTCTTCTTTAGCTTCCCCTAGAAGCTTAATTAGGATTAGCTTCCTTTAGAAGCTAGGCTAGGTTTAGCTTCTCTTGCAAGCTTGGTAGTTGAATAGAAACTTCTAGAATGAGTTAGTTACCAAGCTTACAAGAGAAGCTTGGTTGTTATGAGAAGAAGCTTCTAGGTTAAAGTAGTTAGCTAGCTTGCTTGAGAAGCTTGGAGGTATTTGGCTTGTACAAGAAGCTGTAAGTGCACGGCGGCGCCCCGGCCTCCATCCCGAGGCCAAATGCGGAAGCGATGGTTAACTTTAATTTTCTTGAACCGGCACCACCGCGCACTAAAACCCGGATCGAACCATTAACTAGTCCTAGCTAACTACAAGATGGGGAAGAGAGATATACCGACTGATCCGTGTCCTCCGGTCTTCTCGTTGTCGTCCCGATCTTCCGCGGAAGCTCCGGTCTCCACCTCGTCGCCGGAAAGGCACCACGTCGCCGGCTTCTTTTACGGGCTCCCACCTCTATACCGAGGCAACTCGGGCACGAAGCTGGCGAGTCGACGTGCCCAAGGTTTGCTGCAGAATGGTGTAGAACCATGTCTCATTTGGGGTTATGGAGTTTGCCATTTGGTGGAGGAATGAACTATACTTTGGAGGTGGAACTATGGGATTTTTGTGAAGCTAAAAGACCAAAAATCCCCTTGCACAAAATTAGGACAGCCCCCTTGGAGCTTGGCCGGCCATGGCTATGGGAGAGGAGAGAATGAGAGAGCGTGGTGTATGGATGATGGAACCACTATCATAATGCAAGAGAAAAAAGAAAGGGTGATAAGAAACAATCATCACAAACAAACCCATACTCCACCAACAACCATCATCAAAACCATGATTGCACCAAAACCAACACTCCAACAAGCTAATCATCAACAACCATGATGACTCAAAAGTCAAGCCATGATGAGAAGAAGAAGAAGTCAAATGGTGGAGGAATAATCATGATACAAGAATATGCAAAGAACACCCTCCACAAATACTTATTTGCACAAATGCAAATAAGCCCTCCTCCACCAATCTTCGGCCATTGAAAGATACAAATGAAAATGGCCGAAACGGAAAGCAAACTGGCAACTCCAGAAAATGGTCCCATAATAAATTACAGGAAAACCCCGATACTGTGTATACACACCCGTATTTGCATTCCGACCGAATACAAATGCAATGAGACAAATCTACACTGTACTATACTAGGATCCGGCTTAAACCAAAGCCGGCTAGTATTATCCGTCCGATCCTGATCCGTGCAATACCGCACGTATCTGATCGGACCCTGCCATATCTCCATACGGCCTCTACAGCGTTTCGCCCGAAAACTTGAGCAACTGAATGTGGGGGACTCTAAAGACTCGTCAACACCTTGGTTGTGGATTTAACCACTAGCACGTCAGAGGTATAAGCCAATACGTAACGGGCTACCAGGTATTGACCAAAAAGGGACGTCGATGAGCGAACTCATCCTGACACCTTACTGAGCCTGTCAGTGACAATATCCGTACAGTCCGGTCCGTTCGTCTATGAGCATCGCATGGCGGGCCTAGGGGGTTGGTAAAAGTCAGACCCCCAAAAGCGGTACAAGTCGTGTCGGAGTGTAGCCCAGAACACCCTGAGATACTACTGGAATACCTACCAGTAAATCTCCTGCCTCGGCCGAGGGCTATGTGTAATGGCTCTCCTAGACACAGCACGACCTCACCCCCAATACCCGGAGAGACGAACCCCTGAAGATCCGCTCACTGCCTCCATGTGGCTCGGGACTGTACCCAACTAAAACCTGTTTGCACGTCTCCTTTGAGCGTGGTAGGGTAGTAATCAAAGTACGGTGAGAACTCACACGAGACAAATGACGATCCTCAGGTCGATGAACTAACCTGTACACATGTCACCAGGGAACTGCTATCTGACGTCAGGTATAAGACCAACTAGCATGTTCCCGGCGAGTCCTGTCCGGTGTACTCATAACCCAATGAGCACCTGTATATATCTTAGGTGATCCAACTGACACCAATGGCTTGTGAGACCGGCCACCGCCCCTCGTCGGGGTCTCGACTGTATACACTAGTCTACTCTGGAGTATCGATGCCCTGTCTCGAAACTCCCACGACTAGGGACCTTTTAAGTATGTGCTTATAGACTACCAGCTCCCACTTATATGATCGCCCTCATACTGCTGGTGGTCAAGCAAGAATCCTAGGGGCACTATCAACGTGTAATAGCGACATGTCAGGTCACCTAAAGCAGTACACGATGATAAAGATAAACCAGATAGCATACTATCATCTTGAGTAAGACTGTCCTACCGGGATAGGTCCTCTCTCAATCATTGCAATCACGTGCCTGTGATCCAATAATTGACTCTGAGGGCACTATCTCCAACAATCTCCCTCTTGCACTCAAGGCTAATTATTGCGATGTCGCATACTCACAGCCCGTGTGATACCGAACAACCAACTCCTCTACTAGTTAGTCTCACAAAACTCGTTTGCGAAACTATTGCGTTCGAGGAATAGCCTCAGTGAGTGGATCCGCTTTGATGTTTCTTTCTATGTCTCTCTTAATCTCAAGTTCGCGGAGAAACCCATCTCCCGAAATGAGCAATACCTGTCTTAGAATGTGTCTGGATGTCTGATGGGACCTAGCTCATAAATGAACTCCAAATCCAAACTTCTTAGACTGTATTGTCCACTGAACTTAATCAGTATCCTGCGCCATGCCTCCCTCAGTATTGTCTTGGATCACCTGTCCAAAATACTGCCCCTCGTCAGAAGGAAAACTATAACTCTGACAACCTCCTTGTCGTCCAGGTCACCTTGGAAGCCTGGAATGATAACTGTCTCCTGAAAGAGGCTGTCGTTATCATATCCCTAGAACATCCACTTATGTTCTAAAACTGCTTCCGACTGTTTCTCCAGGATTGGATCAATATCAACTTATTGCATCTACCGCAAAAACAACATCTGGTGTGGTTCTTGACATCTCATGATTGACTCAGTTGCCTAAGCAAGTGATCTGCCAATCATGCACATCCCTCTCCACTTTAGTCTGTAAGACACCTTTAGAGAGGGTGACTCCATCACCTGCAGGTACACTACCGTGCCAGGAGTCGTCCATTCTAAATACTCTTAGAATGCTGTCTAAGAACCCTTAATTTGGAAACCACCCAAATCTAGATCTAAAACCATAGATCTAGTAACCAGTATGTCTGATATAATGTCCAAGTCCCATGTGGAGAAACCACTGTGTGACGACCAAAGTATAACCGATCGTAGTATAGGAGTTTTCTTTCCTACTCTGTGAATGTCATCCAAATACCAGGACATCACATCCTACTATCTTCTCAACAGATCCATCCCCTATTCTGATGAAGTCAAACCTATGACTGTCACATCAGAAATTGATGATCTATCTCCGCTATATCTGCTTTAGTCTATAAATAGACATAAGCTACCTGTCCACCAATGCTTCCGCTGCTCCCACTGACTACGACAACCATCTGGCAGAGTCATATAGACGTACACTTCTAAAGCCAGTTTAGAACGACGCTATACTCATCCTCCCGCCGGGTCTCGCAGCCTGGAACAACAGCAATGGCAAGTGTGGGTAAACAAGAACTTCCCTGTCACCGTCCTTGAGGCTACCGGAGTACCTCTCGGGTGCCTGAAGTTACCCACCTTATCTGCGGAATGGCCAATGGAATGTCAAACCAGATTGAATCTTTAGGTTCTTATAAAATCTTCAGTAATCGTTTGTGGTTCTGGAATCACTTCCAGTTCTACCATACTCCCACTACTGTTTTCTGAAAAGATCCATTTTTATTAAAACTGTGGCGAGTCTAGAACAATATCACTATTGATCTTCCAGATGGTAGAAAGTCGACCCTCGTCATAGCCTGGGTCAACCCACAAACTGCCATCACAGAAACGTGCCTTGAGTTATCCAGAGTCTGGTTTTAATCATAAGCCGGACAACTCCCCGTACCTTAACAACGTTAAGATATGAACTGTTCTATATCCAATATAGAACCAGAGGCACTGATTTAATTGAACCAGATTCAAATCATGCAGCTGTCTCCAGTGCATGTCAACTAAATGGAAGAAGGCAGATCAGCGTTACTCAACTTAGGAATGCTTCCAATCATGAGTAACCTGAAAGAGAAGCAAGATCTCTTAATCATTACTATTAACTGAATACCATACACAAGTATCTACATCTTCGATCAACTTGAAGAATCCCGATACTTGCAACACCTGGTTCTCTACTTTATTCAAATACCTATAACTTTTGAAAATTCAGACCCTGTGTTTCCGCGAAACACTTGTCTAAAAACTAGAGAAGTCATAAGTAAACCGAATATAGTACGAGGACCAACCCCTCTGTCCTGATGGACCCTGGACAACATACAATACTCTGTATAAGTCCCTTGAGTCTGATAACTCATTCACTGTGTGTCGTAGGTTGAAAACTGTATTTATGGTTAAGAAGAATTACACCGCTGTTTAATGCTCCTTACCTAACCATCCACTGATATAGGTAAATGTCATAGACATAATTTCAAAAAGGTATATCTCACTCTATGAAAATAGACGTACAGATATATCGATTTGAAATTGGTGCATAACAGCGGATATTCAAAACCAAATATTTGCCGACCGGCAAACAACCCAGGCGATTTCCTCAACTATCACCAATTACGACGAATTCCGATACAATGAGGAAGATCACCTAATTCCCAATAACTTACTCCCACTCATCATCTGTAAAACCATACAGATGTGAGAATCATATCTGGTAAATACATACCCTGGAGTAAGTATCTAATCGGGAAATCAGTTTTCCTTTAACAGTATACAGTGAAACTGAAACATTGAAATGTTTCGATGGGGTATCCCGGTATTCCTAGTAATGCTTCTTCCAGATTCACGACTGTAACCGTATAATTCATTGCCACCTCTCCAAATCCCTTTATATGTCTTTAGTCATTACGTTCTGCACACCCCTTAGGCCAAATGGTTTTCTTCCTTCCCTACCGTTCGGCACCAGCCTATGGTTTGGAAGAAGACTATCCAATAAGCGTAATGGGTGTACTGTCCTAATCCTAGGAGCACTCGCAATGCGAGAGAAGGTGAAGATAAAAAACAACCGAATAAATCTTATTCCTATTTCTCCTGAACCAGAATCCATCCCCGAACTGGAACAAGTTCCTTTCGAGTTCGTATATAACCATACGATGGAGTATCCAATAAACTGTGGATCTTCTAGTAATACGGAGTGTCCTGGAGAAATACAAAGGTGAAGTGAGAGTGGTAATGAAATACCTGGTTTGGTCGTGAATATCAGTCGCAATTTACTTTGCCCTCCTTCTAATCCCTTTCTTTGTCTTTACATAATACATTCTGTACACCATCGTTAGGCTAATTGGTTTTCTTCATTCCCCACCGTTCGGCACCAGCCTAAGGTTTGGAAGAAGACTATCCAATTTACGTAATAGGTGTACTATCTCCTAAACCAAGGAGTACTCGCAACCTGAGAGAAGGTAAAAGGAAAATACAACTGAATAGTCCTATCCGTTTTCTCCAGAACCGGAAACCATCCTCGAATAAATTCTTTCGAGTTCGTATCTAACCATACGATGGTTTTGTCCAATGGAAGTGGACATTCGTAATAACACAGAGTGTCCTGGAGAAAAGGGTAAAAGTAGGAGTGGTAATGAGGTTTGCAACTTTGACAATCCAAAAGCCAGTGTTTTAGAAGGTTCAGTCAACTTGGTCACTGAGTCATAGTTTTAGGGTCGGGTCAATGGTCGCTGCCAAAGAGAGAGAGAAAAGAAACACTCAGCGTGCACTCTAACCTAGATCAGAATGGTTACCAATTTATCTAATCTGGAAACCTCCCACTGTACCGTCAAATTCTCCTCCAAACCTGAAAGAAGAATTAGTCGGGGTCACCCGAGGAGTAAACTAACTCATCAGTGGGAATCGGGATCCAACTATCATCGCATGATAACGTGACGGAATCCGCTCACATCATCACACTCCAGAAGGTATGCGCATATCTGGCAAGTTTCAGTTCTTTTGAAACTCCCGATGTGATTTTTACCCCATGTTCTTATGACCTTGACGAAGGTCAACAAATCATAAGTCACATGTCAAGTTCTACCCGTCATTGTCCAGGTTAATTTGAACCCATCCGTACAAGCCCTTGACGAAGGTCAACAAGGCTATACGACTGTCCCAAACCAACGCATCTATCTATGCAGCAGAAAGGTAACAAGCAGCTACCATTCACTATGCCTTGACGAAGGTCAACAAACATAGCATGAATACTATGTGCTACCCGTCTGAAACGACGGAGCGCTACGAATGGTTTCTGGCGAAAACCTTTAACGTAATGAACTTGATATCGTAGAAGGAACGGATAGCTTTTTAGAAATATAGTGACGAAAATCTTCGCTAAAGAGGTCACTCCCGGTGAAGGGATCTCGGCTCTTTCCCCGTAGAATGAGGTGCAGGATATTCCAACTGAATACCACGATGCAAAGAAAAAGTAATCGGCTATAATGAAGTTATTGCCCTGACGCAAACTTCTGTCCAAGGGGTCACTCCCGGTGAAGGGATCTCGGCCCTTGCCTCGTCGACTGAGGAGCAGGATATTCCAACTGAATACCACGATGCAAAACAAAAGTGAACGTCCTTGCAATAACAGCTTTTTGAAAAGTGTTCCAACAACATCAGATTAGGTTTGTTTTTAACTTGCATTGATCCGAATCAACGCAGTCCCATCAATTGATCACACCACAAAGAACTAAAATATACTGATGTACGTATATGCCATCCGCATTCGCCACTGGGTCCCGTCATTACCCGTTAGGTTAGCTAACTAACGACAGAGCGGGGACTGGACTAGCGCGGATGCAAAACATATACAACATCTACTAATATATATACCAATATATTATATTTCGCTCAAGGCGTGATAAAATGCAACATCACAGAAATGTACAGCATCACAGAACAATACAGATATCTGGGATCCCCGGGTTTCACAGAGCCACTACGGAAACCCGACGTTCCCCTGGTCGTGTGGATAGCCTGTGCAATGAAATCCTAGACCCCTACGGGCGCGGCAAGTTACCCGCCAAAACCTGAAGCGAGGCAGCCCCCTTCAGTAACGTGAATGGACCACCCACCACTTCACGGAATCCGGTAACTTGGGCACCCCTCCTGGGTCAACCTGTACCCCCTACGAGTGCGGCGAATAGCCCGCCAATTCTAGAGTGAAGCCCCCTCCGTCTCAATGCCATGAGATGCAGGCTTGTTGCCCTCTAGAACCCGGCCATCCGTGCACCCCTCCGCGGGGCAATCCTAGTACAGAAAGTAAAATATACATACAACAGGTACATCGACCGCAACCTGGTCGTGCCCCAAAAGAATAATACAAACAGGAAGTGACGGCAGTCCACATGTCGGACGCTCGCCCCGCAATATCAAATGTACATAATACAACAAAACTGTACTAGCATTGCAACCAGGCTATCCCCCACGACCAATCCGCAACATCACAGCAAAATCACAGAACATCAACGTGAAAGTCACGTTCGCAAATCCGTCTAACCGGGCTATAGCAGTTAGACTGGATTTACCGATCAAGTGACATTCACGGTCGCAGATATAATGTAAATACTGTGAACCAATGTGTTTAATTTATCCGATCGATCAAATTTTACTAAGTGGGCCCCCAAGTACTACTGTAGCACATCAAGAAATTCTGGGCCCAAAAATAATATTCCAAAACCCTTATTTCCAAGTCAGGAGCTTTCTGGAAAATTTTGGTACACTGAACAGTTCAAGTAGTGGCGGAACCGCGGCCCAAGCATGGGTTTGGCCGCGGTTCCGCGGTCGTTTAGACTGTTCACGAGACCAAATTTTTCCAGAACTCTTAGAATTCCCTGCACATCATTCTGAGACAACCTGAAAAATTTTTGGACTTCAAAAAATTTCAACAGAAACTGATGTGAAGAAAACGCGGGTTTTTGGAATTTTGTTCGATCGGAAATGTAAAACACAATAGACAAAGCTAGACTATGTTAATGGCGAGGCTCTGATACCACTGTAAGTGCACGGCGGCGCCCCGGCCTCCATCCCGAGGCCAAATACGGAAGCGATGGTTAACTTTAATTTTCTTGAACCGGCACCACCGCGCACTAAAACCCGGATCGAACCATTAACTAGTCCTAGCTAACTACAAGATGGGGAAGAGAGATATACCGACTGATCCGTGTCCTCCGGTCTTCTCGTCGTCGTCCCGATCTCCCGCGGAAGCTCCGGTCTCCACCTCGTCGCCGGAAGGGCACCACGTCGCCGGCTTCTTTTACGGGCTCCCACCTCTATACCGAGGCAACTCGGGCACTGTTAGTTATATGTATGCCCTAGAGGCCATTACTGTACATAGGATGTATATTGTAGTGGATGCTGGGACATATATAGGGAGGACTTTCTTGCTCGACATGATAGTATGCTATCTGGTTGAACTTTACCTTAACGTGTATGCTGATTGTTTCTCTGTTACATGTTGGTAAAGCCCTTAGGATCTGTACTTGACTACCTGGACTATGATGCGGATCATACTAGTGGGGACATGGTAGTCCATAAGTACATCCTTCAAAGTCCCTAGTCGTGGGTATATCGAGACGGGGCATCGATATACCAGAGTAGACTAGCGTGTACCTTCTCGACCCATACAGATGGGCGATGGATGATCCCATATCCATTGGTGTTTGACATCAGAGATGATATACGGGTGCTCAGTAGAGACTGGGTACACTGGACGGACTCGCCGAGAACTCCCAGATGGTATTATACCTCACGTCAGATGGCAGTTCTCTGGTGACACTGGTACAGAGTAGTCTGTTGACCCGAGATCGTCATAGAGTCTTGTGTGGTTCCCACTGTGCTTTGATTTCCATCTTACCACGTCCAAGAGGGCATGCAAAACGGTGGTTTTTGGGTACAGTCCCGAGTCACATGGAGGCAATGAGCGATAGGAGGGGATTCGTCTCTCCCGGTATAGGGAGTTGATGTTGC
This sequence comes from Agapanthus africanus, assembly GCA_030015575.1. Classification (NCBI taxonomy): domain Eukaryota; kingdom Viridiplantae; phylum Streptophyta; class Magnoliopsida; order Asparagales; family Amaryllidaceae; genus Agapanthus; species Agapanthus africanus. The sequence goes on along the minus strand of JASDDO010000001.1, from coordinate 458,514,712 downwards.
GCTGTGTTCGATTGGCTATAACAGGAAATCCCTGGCCAGGGTTGCTGAGATTTACTGGTAAGTGTTACCAGCAGTTTCTCGAACAGTTATAGACCTCATATCGACACGACTTATTGAGCTATTGGGGTCTGACGTTTACCACCCCTAGGCGAGATATGCGACATATCAGACGATCAGACCGGACTGTACGGTAGTGTTACTGGTCGGATTCACTGGAGTATGAGCGGGCTTGCTTGTCGATCTTCAGATCGCTCAATACCCGGATGGCCGTTACGTTTAGCAGACCGCTTGCGGCTTGTGGATGTTTGATATGATCATCATCCGCTGCCGGCGTATTGACGAGTCTTTAGAGTCCTACACAGAGGTTTCCTGGCTCAAGCGAAACGAAATAGGAGCGCATATGAGATATGTGCGGGACCGAGAATAATACGAGTATGTGATACCGTATTCTATTCTCGCGATAAATATATCGAATGGTTGTATGCGATATAACCTAGTTATCGATTCAAGCGTTGATTCGATAAGCCGATATATTTGATACCAGTCGGTTATGTGCGCATGACCGGATCATTGAATCAAGTGTTGATTTAATGATTTAATGTATAATTATATATTTGATATATTACTTTGCATTAACTAGTATCGGTTCACTTTAGACGGATTTTCTCACTTGGTTCGTGCGCATTGCATATGCGATATGTTTTTGTGCACTTGTATGTATCATGTTTGATGATGCATACTAACTTGAGTTTGTGTAAAGATTAAACCATGGTTATTCAAATGGTTAGGGTTTTGTTTTTCATATCTATTTATTTATTTATTTATTTGGAAAATGAAATGAGAAGAATGGAGGCTTTCTTTGTTTTTTCATGAAGATTCATGAACCTTTGACTTTGTCCACCATTCTTATCTCATGCTTAACCTAACCATTTGAATTAACCCTAGTTAAATCTCTACACATAACCATGGTTATATTATGATAAGAATTCTTTTTCTTTGATTATTCTTTGAACTTATCATAATTCTATGCTCATCTTCTTCTTCTTCTTCAAGTGAGCAACCTTGATGCCATTCATGGCAACTTGTGTTCTAGTGAGCAAAATCCAAATCTAAAGTTAACCCACTTCCTATTTCTTCATCCTCTACCTCTTGCCAAGTAGTAGAGTGTGTTTACTTCACAAGTTTCATGACTTGGTGAAGTTGTGAGCTTGATCTAGCGATGTCTCGACGTAGATCATCTTCGGTATGGACATCGACGACCTAGCTTGCCCATTCTCCGACGAAACCGACTCTAGAGCCCGGATTAGATTTGGACAGCGGAGACGACCTCGTTGCGGAGCCGTGGAGGTGGAGGACCGGATCTACAAAGGTTGTATTTCCGTATTCCCTTAGTTAATTGTTAACTAGTTCATTGTTCGCCTAGACATCTAGTTATCGATCCGTAGTTTAGGGTTTGTAGGCACCATATTTTTTGAAATTGCCATGGTTGATGGCTTGGGAGACCTCACTAGTGTGCCTAGGAACCCTGCAGTGGTATCAGAGCCTAGCTAGAGCCTTAGGCGATGCGTAGACGGAATTTGAAGTCCGATCGAACCGAAAACCTACATCCAACTTGCTCTCTGTACTTTTTTCAAATTTGTGGATTTTTGCAAATTAAAAATATGCAGAAAAATAAGCAGGGAAATCTAAGAATTACGGTGCAAAAATTACCTAATGATCGCTCAAAAGTGCGGCGGAACCGCGGCATTAGCGTGCTAATGCGGCCCTTCCGCCGCCGTTTTGTCTTATTAGGCACTCAATTTTGCACAGTAACTCCTATTTTTCAGTGTTGGTTTCCCTGGAATATTTTTTTCTGAAATCAAGAGTTGAGTATTTTGGGTTGTATTGGGAGTTCATATATTCGATCGGATTGTCAAACTTTGTCTATGTGTCGTTCCGGATAATTTTTTGAATATGTTAAAAAGTTCGACCGGATATAAATACCCAATTTTTCCCCTGTCGGGAAATTTCCAAGTGTTGGATTTTTCCGTGGTTTAACGGCGTTCTAAGTAGTGCAAGTAACGCGATGGTCCCTCTAGAAGACACAAACCTTAACTCGATTATGTGACCGTCTTGAACTGCCCTTTGAACCTTCGGGTTTGGGGCAGTACGGCGTGCCACATGTGAGGCGTTGGCTTGACCCTTCTACGGCTGGACCGTCGGTACTGAGGCACGAACGGAATATTGTTAGACTTGTTTCATGTGTTGATCTGTATCGGGAAAACTTGGGTGTTCGATTGTTCGATCGGAAAGTTTAACATTTTCTATTTATCTGGAATGGGATACAATAATTGGAATTCACAAGTAGTTATGTGATAACTGAATGAATGTTATAAACGTAGCAATTTAGTCTCACTTGATCGGTTGCCACAGAATTTTGATGTGATCAAAAGTCCGTCGCAATCACGTAGCGTACGCGGATACTCGCCGGGTAAACTTAATAGACAACTTCACTCCATAGCCCCGACCAAGTGACTGTAGGAGAACCCCGTCGCCGAAAGCATCCGTTCGGGTGCTCGCGGTAGCGGTGTTCCGCCTTGGTGCACTTCGTCGACGGTATCGGGGGTGCGGCCGTCTACAGAAGTTTGCGACGAGCATTCGATCAGGATGTCGGGAATCCTGTTGAATTGCCCGACTTGATATTGAAAAGTGTTTTCGATTTTGAGACTAAAATGCGGGGTTTATAATTGTTAGGCATGCGATGTCTAAGTAATTCATTTGGTCAGGCATGTGATGTCTGAGGTGGTTGCGGATTCCAACTGTTGTAGTTTTATACTTTCTTTTCTGTGACCGTAAGTGTAATATGTGATATCGCCAGTTTCGTTGCTATATGTCAACGACAATTGGGATGCGCATATTTACTTACGTTGATGACATGTGATGTTATGTGTTGCTGGATATGTTATATTGGATCGTCGTGTTTGAATAGCCGGGGTTTTTTATGTGAGATGAGTGTTTTTCATTTTCATTCATGTAAAAACTTGTATGTAATATTCTTTTATTGGGGCACTTCCAGGTTGCGGAAGTCGCCACCTGTTGTATATTATTTACTTTTCCGCACTAGGATAGACCCAAGGAGGAGGGCACAAGTAACCGGGTTCTGGAGTCCAGTGGGAGACCAACTCGAGGAGTCGGGTCCGGGTCTCCTAACTCCAGAATTGGTAGGGTTGCTTGCCGCTCTCGTAGGGGTCTAGGGGTGTGGGTTTGGCTGTTCATCACGACCGTGGAATCCGTGTTTTATACTGGCTCGTATTGAAAACACGGACGTCCTAGTATATCCAATATTTCATATGATTCTTCTGCTGCGATATCTGTGATGTGATCATGTGATGTTCTTTGATAGATACAGTATATAGTATTTATGATATATTATATAGACGTTACTTATGTTTTACACCCGCGCTAGCCCTGCCCTGCTCTGCCGTTAGTTACCTAACCTAACGGTGCACGAGGGGACATCGAGGCGAATGCGGATGGCATAAGTGTACGTCGTATTTATCTGTGATGTTTAGGTACTTAAATGATGGGACTTTATTAATGTGATTAATGAAATAAAAGAAACCTAAAGATGTTGTAGAATCGAATTTCAAAATAAAACAGGTAGCTACAGTTCTTGCTTTGCAAAGTGGTATATGCGATATATCCTGCACCTTATTCGATGAGGAAAGGACCGAGATCCCTTCACCGGGAGTGACTCCTTTAGCAATAACTGGCAGATGCTACACACTCGGTTTGTCTTTTGATTGCTTTTAAGAGTTTTTGCTTTGCACAGTGATATATATGATATATCCCACACCTCATTCGACGAGGAAACGACCGACGATCCCTTCACCGGGAGTGACTCCTTTAGCAAAACTAGAAAAGCCTCAAAAACACTCCATTTCAAAATTCATTCGATCCTACAACGATATCAAGTTCATTACGCAATAGGTTTTCAGAAAAACCTGTCGTAGCCCTCCGTCATTTCAGATAAGTACTAGTTAGTATTCGTGCTGCGGTTGTTTGGCATGCGTCAAGGCGTAGTGTACGGTAGCTAACTAGTGCTTATCTGCCAGCATATGATGCGATTGGATTAGGGTATTCGTACGGCGTTGTTTGGCATGCGTCAAGGGTCGTGCGGGTGGGTTTAATTCAATCAGGAAATGACGGGTTGAACTTGACTAGCAGACTATGGGTTGTTTGGCATGCGTCAAGGTCATAGCGAGCTAGGGGCAAAATATTATCGGGAATTTCAAGTGTTGAAATTTGCAATGAGATTGCATACCTTCTATGAGATAGTTGGATCCCGATACCCGCTGCGAGTAAGTGTTACTCCTGGGAGAGTTTTATACATTACAATTAGCCGATCAAGTAGGTGTCTAGAAAGGTGTTAACGGGGTTACGCCTCTGGGAAAACGAGGTTTACATTAATTAGGTTCGTGCGAAAGCACGGGGGACCTCCCTCAAAGTACCGACACTGGCCTGGCTGAAAGATTGGCGAACTTGTAGTGTGTAATTAATCCCGGCTAGTCTTTCCTTTTAGGGTTTGAAGGAAGATTTGATAAAAAGCAGTGGGAGCCATCCTGATTAGATAAAATAATAACCAATCTATTCTTGACAGAGCGCACGCTGAGTGTTTTCTTCTCTCTCTCTCCTGGTAGCGACCATATCACGCCTTAATCAAGATAATAAAACGGAATATTGACTGAACCCGCTTGTTATACTGAGCTGGGGAACGTTGGTCCCGCTCCAACTTATAAATGTTATAAGACAGAGCAGGAAATTGGGGATTACCAGAATTCCCGTGCCGCCCAAACGAGGAGAGTGCATGATGATGCATCATCTTCGGGTGTGTTCATTATATAGAACTGTTTCTCAGTATCCTTTACGTCCTGGGTATGTGATACCAGATCAGGATCCCAGATATGTAATCTGTTACATAGGGCTGCAGAAAGGTAGAGAACTGAGAACGGGTGATAAGTTTCATGAGGCAGAAAACGGGGCAAGTGTTGCAGCCAAGTCTGTTGGTCACTGTCACCCTGTATTACCGATACATTGATTCTGAACGAATGTTGTTAGATAACAAACCTGATATACAAAATCATATCTATCTCTTTATTAGTAAAGAAATGATAAAATTTTGTATAGTTGGATAATGTTTTGAACATTTCCTATATCAAAAGTTGATCGGTTCAGGCACGTTATCTAAAAGCATTAATGTTCTAAATCAAACTACAGTTCTTAGTATACGGAACACACACAAGAGGAAGAGTTCAGAAATGAACGAATCCTTCTTGAGGTATTGTAGACTAGGTCAGATCAATGCGACCCGACTAGCTTGAGTTACATAAAGATGCATATTTAAATCAGTTTGAATTTACATCTTGTGAAACTCGCCAGTCATGTCACAAAGATAAGATGACCATAGCTCTGTTTATTGGAAACAGAGAAAGAGTTAGTGAACTCTTGGGATGATACATGTTGATGTATGTAAGGTCCCCTGTCTACACATGCCAGGACTGGTTCTTTGTACTTCATTACATTCTCTGATAATCTCTCAAGATTCAGATATATGTTCCTGTTGAAACATGAGTCCGAGCCTTTTGAGATATTCATAGAATATAAGCGAGAAGTAGAGAACCAGATATAAAGGTATAAGTATTATGTCCTTTGATGAGATCAAGGAGGAGAATACTTGAGCACGGAATTCCTGGACTATTCTAATGGAGAATGAGATTCTCTCTCAGCATTACTCCTCCGTATACACCATAGCACGATGGTACATCGGGGCGGAACAATCGCACCCTATGTGATAAGGTGTGCTCTATGATGAGTACTACTGAGTTACCTATTTCCTTTAGGGAGTTATGCACTTGAGAAGCAGCATACCTATTGAATAGGGTTCGAATCAAATCAGTTGCCTACCACTTCATATATGATATGGTAAGGGAAGAGCCCATATCTTAAGTTGGTTAAGATTTGGGGTTGTCCAGCCTATGTCTAAAAGCAAAATCCGGACAAGCTCGAGGCAATGTCTGTTATGTAGAACTGGAATTGTTCCAGCTATACAAACTACAGCACATGATTTGATAGAACCAAAGGATTCAGTAGAGACCAACAAACCTCAGCCTCTCCGCCGATCTAGTAGGGTTCCTCACCCACCTGAGAGATACTTCGGTTTCTCTATGACAGTGGGAGCGAGGATTGCATCATGAGATGATGACCCAACTAGTTTCGAGCTGGCCATCAGGAGTAAGACTCTGTAAGAATGGCTGGATGTTTAGCGATCTGAGATGGAATCCATGTACACCAACAAAGTATGGACTTTGGTTGCTTTATCTGAAGGGTTAAATTCCCATCAGGAGCAAGTATATCTTGAGAAGATTACTTGGTGTAGATGGAAAAGTTGAGACTTTCAAAGCTAGACTTGTTAAAGGTTTTCATCATCAACCAGGCGTGGATAATGATAAAACCTTTTCAAATAGCTATGCTTAAGTCCATCCAGATCCTACTTGCCACGGCTACATACCATGACTACGATATCTGGTGGTTGGGTGTCATGACTGCTTTTCTAAATGAAGTTTTAGAAAAGTGCGTCTGTAAGTACACAGCCAGAGGGCTTCGTAAACAGTGGGAGCAGCGGAAACGTGTGCAAGATGTTTTATCTGATAAAGCAGGCATCGCGGAGTTGGAACGTCTGTTTTGATGAATTAGTCAAACAGTTTGACATCATCAAAATGGTAGATGAACCTTGTATAAACAAAAAGGTAGTAGGGAGTATGGTGACGATCCTCGTAGAGTACGTGGATGACATACTCTTGATAGGGAAGGAGTTTCCTATGCTACGCTCGATCAATCTCCGATTATCACTAGGATTCTCCATATAGGATCAAAATGATACCTACTAAATCCTGGATTTTGGATCTATGAGATAGATCTAATTGGATATTAGGATTCTCACTAGTTATAGTGAGATGGTATCAACCGATCCTGGGGAGAATCACTGGAAGGGTTCCAGGGTGATAAAGACGACTGAATGTCAGTCGCAGGCATTGTCTTTACCCTCAGTAAAGGGACGGTATGTTGGAAGAGTTCCAAGCTAGATACCGTGACATACTAGACGATGAAGGCACGATACATCGCTACTTAAGATGCTACCAAAGAGACTGTTTGGGTGTATATTGGTTCATGAGATGAACTATGTTCCTACCATTGTGAGACAATGGAGTTGTGGCTTATGCCAAGGAACGCTGGTCCCATCAGTAATCCAGACATATTCTAAGGCAGTATCACCTGATCATGGAGATGGTTGATCTCCAGGGTGATCGAGATTTGGAGAGTAGATTCTGAGGACAACACAGCGGATCCACTCACAAAGGCCTGTTCCCAGAGAGAGACTTTTATGGGATGGTTGAGTATGAGATACTTCAAACCACTGCTACAGATGGCCCTAGTGCAAGTGGGAGATTGTTAGTTATATGTATGCCCTAGAGGCCATTACTGTACATAGGATGTATATTGTAGTGGATGCTGGGACATATATAGGGAGGACTTTCTTGCTCGACATGATAGTATGCTATCTGGTTGAACTTTACCTTAACGTGTATGCTGATTGTTTCTCTGTTACATGTTGGTAAAGCCCTTAGGATCTGTACTTGACTACCTGGACTATGATGCGGATCATACTAGTGGGGACATGGTAGTCCATAAGTACATCCTTCAAAGTCCCTAGTCGTGGGTATATCGAGATGGGGCATCGATATACCAGAGTAGACTAGCGTGTACCTTCTCGACCCATACAGATGGGCGATGGATGATCCCATATCCATTGGTGTTTGACATCAGAGATGATATACGGGTGCTCAGTAGAGACTGGGTACACTGGACGGACTCGCCGAGAACTCCCAGATGGTATTATACCTCACGTCAGATGGCAGTTCTCTGGTGACACTGGTACAGAGTAGTTTGTTGACCCGAGATCGTCATAGAGTCTTGTGTGGTTCCCACTGTGCTTTGATTTCCATCTTACCACGTCCAAGAGGGCGTGCAAAACGGTGGTTTTTGGGTACAGTCCCGAGTCACATGGAGGCAATGAGCGATAGGAGGGGATTCGTCTCTCCCGGTATAGGGAGTTGATGTTGCGCTGTGTTCGATTGGCTATAACAGGAAATCCCTGGCCAGGGTTGCTGAGATTTACTAGTAAGTGTTACCAGCAGTTTCTCGAACAGTTATAGACCTCATATCGACACGACTTATTGAGCTATTGGGGTCTGACGTTTACCACCCCTAGGCGAGATATGCGACATATCAGACGATCAGACCGGACTATACGGTAGTGTTACTGGTCGGATTCACTGGAGTGTGAGCGGGCTTGCTCATCGATCTTCAGATCGCTCAATACCCGGGTGGCCGTTACGTTTAGCAGACCGCTTGCGGCTTGTGGATGTTTGATATGATCATCATCCGCTGCCGGCGTATTGACGAGTCTTTAGAGTCCTACACAGAGGTTTCCTGGCTCAAGCGAAACGAAATAGGAGCGCATATGAGATATGTGCGGGACCGAGAATAATACGAGTATGTGATACCGTATTCTATTCTCGCGATAAATATATCGAATGGTTGTATGCGATATAACCTAGTTATCGATTCAAGCGTTGATTCGATAAGCCGATATATTTGATACCAGTCGGTTATGTGCGCATGACCGGATCATTGAATCAAGTGTTGATTTAATGATTTAATGTATAATTATATATTTGATATATTACTTTGCATTAACTAGTATCGGTTCACTTTAGACGGATTTTCTCACTTGGTTCGTGCGCATTGCATATGCGATATGTTTTTGTGCACTTGTATGTATCATGTTTGATGATGCATACTAACTTGAGTTTGTGTAAAGATTAAACCATGGTTATTCAAATGGTTAGGGTTTTGTTTTTCATATCTATTTATTTATTTATTTATTTGGAAAATGAAATGAGAAGAATGGAGGCTTTCTTTGTTTTTTCATGAAGATTCATGAACCTTTGACTTTGTCCACCATTCTTATCTCATGCTTAACCTAACCATTTGAATTAACCCTAGTTAAATCTCTACACATAACCATGGTTATATTATGATAAGAATTCTTTTTCTTTGATTATTCTTTGAACTTATCATAATTCTATGCTCATCTTCTTCTTCTTCTTCAAGTGAGCAACCTTGATGCCATTCATGGCAACTTGTGTTCTAGTGAGCAAAATCCAAATCTAAAGTTAACCCACTTCCTATTTCTTCATCCTCTACCTCTTGCCAAGTAGTTGAGTGTGTTTACTTCACAAGTTTCATGACTTGGTGAAGTTGTGAGCTTGATCTAGCGATGCCTCGACGTAGATCATCTTCGGCATGGACATCGACGACCTAGCTTGCCCATTCTCCGACGAAGCCGACTCTAGAGCCCGGATTAGATTTGGACAGCGGAGACGACCTCGTTGCGGAGCCGTGGAGGTGGAGGACCGGATCTACAAAGGTTGTATTTCCGTATTCCCTTAGTTAATTGTTAACTAGTTCATTGTTCGCCTAGACATCTAGTTATCGATCCGTAGTTTAGGGTTTGTAGGCACCATATTTTTTGAAATTGCCATGGTTGATGGCTTAGGAGACCTCACTAGTGTGCCTAGGAACCCTACAGGCACGAAGCTGGCGAGTCGACGTGCCCAAGGTTTGCTGCAGAATGGTGTAGAACCATGTCTCATTTGGGGTTATGGAGTTTGCCATTTGGTGGAGGAATGAACTATACTTTGGAGGTGGAACTATAGGATTTTTGTGAAGCTAAAAGACCAAAAATCCCCTTGCACAAAATTGGGACAGACCCCTTGGAGCTTGGCCGGCCATGGCTATAGGAGAGGAAAGAATGAGAGAGCGTGGTGTATGGATGATGGAACCACTATCATAATGCAAGAGAGAAAAGAAAGGGTGATAAGAAACAATCATCACAAACAAACCCATACTCCACCAACAACCATCATCAAAACCATGATTGCACCAAAACCAACACTCCAACAAGCTAATCATCAACAACCATGATGACTCAAAAGTCAAGCCATGATGAGAAGAAGAAGAAGTCAAATGGTGGAGGAATAATCATGATACAAGAATATGCAAAGAACACCCTCCACAAATACTTATTTGCACAAATGCAAATAAGCCCTCCTCCACCAATCTTCGGCCATTGAAAGATACAAATGAAAATGGCCGAAACGGAAAGCAAACTGGCAACTCTAGAAAACTGGTCCCGTATTAAATTACAGGAAAACCCCGATACTGTGTATACACACTCGCATTTGTATTCCGACCGAATACAAATGCAATGAGACAAATCTACACTGTACTATACTAGGATCCGGCTTAAACCAAAGCCGGCTAGTATTATCCGTCCGATCCTGATCCGTGCAATACCGCACGTATCTGATCGGACCCTGCTATATCTCCATACGGCCTCTACAGCGTTTCGCCCGAAAACTTGAGCAACCGAATGTGGGGGACTCTAAAGACTCGTCAACACCTTGGTTGTGGATTTAACCACTAGCATGTCAGAGGTATAAGCCAATACCTAACGGGCTACCAGGTATTGACCAAAAAGGGACGTCGATGAGCGAACTCATCCTGACACCCTACTGAGCCTGTCAGTGACAATATCCGTACAGTCCGGTCCGTTCGTCTATGAGCATCGCATGGCGGGCCTAGGGGGTTGGTAAAAGTCAGACCCCCAAAAGCGGTACAAGTCGTGTCGGAGTGTAGCCCAGAACACCCTGAGATACTACTGGAATACCTACCAGTAAATCTCCTGCCTCGGCCGAGGGCTATGTGTAATGGCTCTCCTAGACACAGCGCGACCTCACCCCCAATACCGGGAGAGACGAACCCCTGAAGATCCGCTCACTGCCTCCATGTGGCTCGGGACTGTACCCAACTAAAACCTGTTTGCACGTCTCCTTTGAGCGTGGTAGGGTAGTAATCAAAGTACGGTGGGAACTCACACGAGACAAATGACGATCCTCAGGTCGATGAACTAACCTGTACACATGTCACCAGGGAACTGCTATCTGATGTCAGGTATAAGACCAACTAGCATGTTCCCGGCGAGTCCTGTCCGGTGTACTCATAACCCAATGAGCACCTGTATACATCTTAGGTGATCCAACTGACACCAATGGCTTGTGAGACCGGCCACCGCCCCTCGTCGGGGTCTCGACTGTATACACTAGTCTACTCTGGAGTATCGATGCCCTGTCTCGAAACTCCCACGACTAGGGACCTTTTAAGGATGTGCTTATAGACTACCAGCTCCCACTTATATGATCGCCCTCATACTGCTGGTGGTCAAGCAAGAATCCTAGGGGCTCTATCAACGTGTAATAGCGACATGTCAGGTCACCTAAAGCAGTACACGATGATAAAGATAAACCAGATAGCATACTATCATCTTGAGTAAGACTGTCCTACCGGGATAGGTCCTCTCTCAATCATTGCAATCACGTGCATGTGATCCAATAATTGACTCTGAGGGCACTATCTCCAACAGAAGCTTGGCTGTTAGGACGGAAGCTTCCGGAGATCTCTGGAGATCGAAGTGCCTTGAAGAAGTTAGCCTATCACAAGGAGAATCCTGAAGTAACAATCCGCCGATGATGTGTCTTCTTGGCCGCGGATCCGCCGCCAACAAGCCCATTCGGCCGTGGATCCGCCACCAACAGGGCCCTTCGGCCGTGGATCCGCGGCCGTGTAGTGGGTTCGCTGCATGATTTTTCCAGGGTGATTTGGTGCTGTCTTTGTGGATGTTTCCTTATGTCTGGAATTTTATAATTCTTTCTATTTTACTGCCAGATCACAAGCCTTGGACTTGGTGTCTTTTTATCAGCACTTTTGGCAGTTTCGGCTCTTTTACCTGGAATTTTCTGCACACATTCTCGAGACAAGTGTTGAGATATACAAAGATTATGCGTGCAATAATAAACACTCAATTTCCCTCAAAATACCGGTTATAATGTATAACACATGTTATTTGATATTTTACAGAAGAATTGCTAATATGTGCTATATTCATACCGAATACCTTTAGATGATTGCAAATAGTAGGGAAATTGATGTGTTAAAAATGCAATATTTTCGACTGATCAAATTCCCCCAAACTTAATTTTGGTCGTCTCGAGCAAACTTGTTTTATTAGAAAGAGAAGGAGAAAATATAAGAAAAAGAAAAACTAACTAGCACACTTTCGTAGGCAACACGATTGCACTGAGCACGTGCAAGAAGCCTTTAAACCTCTAGGTGTCCCTAGTAGGAGGTATGTTGTCTCCTGAGGGTTTTCAGCGGATTGCACCCATAAAATCCCATAATAAAGGGAAGACCGTGAAAGTTACATATAAAGACAAGAATTATAAAAGAAAGACTTTGAAAATTAGAGTTTCCAACTACACTAGCTTTTCGGTTGTCATAAGCCCTATCTTAATAGTCATGAAAAGATGTCAGAAATCACGTCATCCCTCAATAAAACATTGTCTTTATTCTTCATTCCTATCTTTCTTTCAAACATCGATCATATAACCCTATGTGTGTGTAATAGACATCCCTACACCCGGAGAATTCAATTCAAGTTATCATACTCTTGTTCATCTGCCTCAGTATTTTTTAATTTGATGAATATTTAGATGGATTTGCTCACACATTTTTCATGCGACCGTTAATACTTCTTGAGGTACTAACAGAAGGATTACTCATGTGCTTGCTTATTAGGTGTATTTTCATCGTCTTGCACCACCTAAGGCTTAGCAGTGACTCGCAGACCAGTTGGTCTAAGGCACTAGGTGATGAAGCACCCTCGCTATATTTTTTTATTGCTGTCTTGGCGATAACAAATCCGGTGTTCATTTTTCTTCACCATTTTATCTTTTACATTTTTTATTTCCTTTATACTTTGGCTTTTAGACAAGAGCATTTCAAGGTATCCTCTACTATCCCGAGTTTCAAGACGTGTATAAGTACGTATAGTAGGATATCAACGTTCAAATGTTTGGTTTGCAGAATAGGAACTATTTTTCAGACTTATTTTTATCCTCAGATTAGTGACTTCTTTCATCTTACTAACTCTTGGGACAACGGCTCATAACTGCTTATTACTAATTTGTTTAAGAAAAATTCTAATTTTCTTGGTTTTCTTAAATTTTTCCGATCTTTTGGATGTAATTTTTCACTATCTAATCTTTTATTATCTTATTTATATACACAATTTTTTTTTATATAATTTTTTTATATGTTTTGTGCTTATGCAAGATATGATGCAAAGAATGCGCAAATAAGTACAAACCTCCCCCAAACTTGTTTTCAACAGTGTCCTCACTGTTGCCATCCGCTGGATCACAAAAAACCTGTAAGCCTGGGAGGAAATTTATTAACGGGGGCAATAAATATGATCGTGAAAATCCTCCCCCAAACTCATTCTTTTGAGTAAAATTTTTCTTTTCAAGAGCCAGATTATCCCCCCAAAACTTGAGTTAAACAATGTTAAGCTTTGAAAATCACAAGAGGGGGTAAAAATTACTGGTCAATGCCAAGCTTTGCAAAGACCAAAAGTCAACACCAACCATTCGAAGATTTTATTAGTGTAGTTCACCGGTTGGTGGAAGAACAAGTTGAAAAGAGCCAAGAAGAAGTAGGGAAAAGATAAGTGGTGTGAAAGAATGTGTTTGCGTCTCGTTTTGGAGAGACGACTCAGTGATTGTGATGGATTACTCGCATTCTCTTTACAGTCCAGAAGAAGGGGTGGAGGTTCAATTTCTTTGTATTGAGGTGGATTCATCTCAACACCCGTGTTTTTTAAAAATACGAGTTCATCAGCGAAAATTTCCTCAAAACTCTCATCGATACCCCGAAGAATAATGTCATCAAAAAGCGCGGGGTGATCTTCAGACTCCAAAAACGGTTCAAAATCAGTGTTAGTTGTTGACCCGGACAACTCGGTGAAAGAGTCCGAATGTGTATGATATATAGTTGGGTCAAACAACAACATATGAAAAGAGTCAAGATCAATATCTTGAGGATCGTTAAATTCGCTGCTGTCGACATCCATTAATTCGACAGAACAAACCTGAGCAGTAGGTTCGGAGGGTACACTTCCCAACTTGTAAATGTTTAGCTCAATTGATATCTTCCCGAAGGATAGGGTCATAGAGCCGTTACGACAGTTGATTATATTATTGGATGTAGCCAAAAAGGGGCGACTAAGAATCACCGGAATTTGATTCCGTGGGTTTGCTACAGACTGTGTATCAAGTACAATAAAGTCCACAGGGAATACAAATTCCCCGATTTTTATTAACACATCCTCTAATTTACCCCTAGGTTTGGTGATTGATCGGTCAGCCATCTGGAGAGTGCAGTGAGCTGGTTTCAACTCTCCGATCCCTAACTGCTCATAAACCGAGGAAGGAAGCAGGTTAACACTTGCGCCAAGATCAAGTAGAGCACGGTTAATGTGTTTATCCCCAATCGAAATAGAAATAGTAGGATAGCCAGGATCCTTACGTTTCCTAGGTAATTGTTGGGGGAAAAGCTGTGTCTACAGACTTTGACATGAATACCTTCTTTGGCACTTGAGTCTTCCTCTTCCTAGTACACAAGTCTTTGAGAATTTTCGCATAAGCTGGGACTAGTTGGATAGCATCTAGGAGAGGGATGTTGATGTTAACCTGTTTAAAGATTTCCGTGATCTTCTCCATTTGCGGACTTGGTCTGTTTCCCCTTAACCGATTCGGATAAGGAGCTTGAGCAATAAGATCGGGGTCCAACATTGGAGAAGATCGTGTGGGTAGGAATGATCTAAGAATAGGAGTGGGGAGCGTCTTTGGTGGACTAGAAGAGGTTTGCTGAGGTGTCGAGCCTTGGGGAAAACGGAGAATAGGCTCGGAAGAAAATGGTGGGGTAGACGAACTGGGGTCAGAAGTAAAAGCAGAAGTGGAAGGAAAGGTCTCAGCCGGGGTATCATCGATTGATTCTTCATTATTAGTATCAATCTCTTCACTGATATGATTGTCAAGCACTCTTCCAGATCTCAACCCGGTGATAGCATTCACATGATGTGAAGAGCCAGGATTGGGTAAAGGTTGAGCTGGAAGTTTCCCTTTTTCTCTCGCACTCAATTTGGCTTTTAATTGTGCAATTTATGCTTCCATCGATTTTATATTCTCACTTTGGGAGTCAGAGTTTTTCTGGATTTTATCGACGGAAGACTTTATTTCAGCCGAAACTTGCATGAGATTTGTCAGAAGAAAACTCATGAGTGAAGAGGATTCATCAGTACCGGTCAACTGCAAAGGATTATTTGGTGCAGGTGTGTTGACCGGATTTTGAAAGTTTTGTGATTGGTAGGGGTGCTGACTCAGTTGAAGTGGTTGTTATTGTGGTGGAGGAGCCCTTTGGAAATTGTTTTGATTTGGAACCGTATTTTGAGTTTGTGATTGGTTCCAAGCAAAATTAGGATGATTCCTCCAACCCTGATTATAAGTGGAAGAAAACGGATCGTTTCTAGGTCTTTGTTGGAAAGCAGCATTGGTATGCTCATGACCTTGAAACGGAGAATTCAATGGACATTCTTCCGTAAGATGTGATGGATCAGAACAGCATCCACAGACAGTTTTGGAGAGTGACATTTGATTTAGGGCGGCTGCTAAAAATTTATTTTCCATAGTTTCGAGTTTCTTTTGCATTGCTCTCATTTCAGCTCTAACTCCTATGGAAATATCAGATTGGTTATTTCCACCCCTAGACGATGATTGGTTTACACCCTCCCACTGTAAAGATTTTTCAGCGAAATCTTCTAAAAATCTCCAGGCTTCACCATCATCTTTAGTTATGAAGGTGCCTTGACACATAGATTCAAGGGTCTGTTTTGTGGTAGGATTAATGCCCTCATATATGATTCTGCACAGATCCCATCGGGATTCCGTGATGTGGACATTGAACTAACAGATCCTTAAAGCGTTCAGGACACTTCGAGAATGGTTCATTTGGAAGCTGGGTAAATTAATTTATTTCGCTACGGACTCGAGCTGTTTTATGATTGGGGTAGAATTTCTTTAGGAATGCTTTTACGAATTCTTCCCAGTTTGAAATAGAGTGTGCGGCTGTGTTATAAAGCCACTTCTCGGCTATATCGCACAAGGTAAATGGGAGAAGACGTAGACGCATAGCATCCACAGAAAGCTGTGAAGTACCCATCATAGCGCATACATTTTCAAATTTGGTAATAAAGACATATGCGTATTCAGACTCAAGACCATGATATTTGGGTAGAAAATTGATGTATTGGGGTTTTATTTCAAAATTGTCCCCGTTGGCTGGTGGAATGGTAAGACAGGTCGAAAGAGGACTTCGCATAGGGTAACATCTCTCTTGGAGAGAGATGCGGGTTGGATTCTGCGCACCTGCGGACGTTGGCAGAGTAGTGTTAAAGAAGTTCGATGGAGAATTGTCCATCGAAGTGGGTGTGGTGGTGGGTAAAGAAGAAGTAGACGTAGAAATACCGACTTCTGAGTTGATAGGAGGAACGCAGACAAGACGGGCACTAGAATCCCGTGTCCAGCCGAGCATGCACTAAAGGTTTAGTACAAGTGGCCGCGTTAAAATAATTAAGGAAAAGATAAGTTGGTGTTTGGTTTTGAAAAAGATACGGATTTTTGAAACAGACAAATCACAAACAATGCACAAGCAACCCTAAATCTAGTGGTCACCTAGGTCAAGTCTCTATACCGCTCCTAGACTTCCAGAAGACGAGTCGCAAGATAGATCCTCTACTGCCTCTTTGTCCCTCCTGTGGCCAGGTAAGTGCGAGGTAAGTGGGAGGTTCTCCACTACGTAAGTAGTGGGCCTAATTAAGTAACCACTTGCCTTAGACACACTTGCCTTAGACACCACAAAAGAAACGCGGATAAGCAATAGATTACCCATGACTTTCTCCTGTCCTAAGTGAGCGCGACGGTCCATAGAGTCATGTCTAGATATTTTTTAGTTAATGAGGGTAATGCAGATGCAGTTTTGTGATTTTTGGGGCTTAGGAAGGGTAATGAACTCCCCACCTAATCTGAATTTGGTCTTTGCCCCTTAATTTCCGTATTAAAAATGCAAACAACCAAGATCAAAACATGCACAATTTTTGCTTTTTGCGACGTTGCGAATTTTTGCAAAGAAACCTGCAGAAATTGGTTAATGGAGCAGATCAAGAAGGAGATAAGAAAGTGATAATTATACCAGAGAATTTTCGTGCACTGAAGCCCTCACTTCGTCGCGGATCCGCCGCGATTCGCACACTTTGACCGCGGATGCGCGGTGAGATGGTAAGATCCCTGCATAAATTTTTCAGGAGTTGTTCCTGTTCTCTCACCGAACTCTCTTGAATATTCAGAAAATTTTTCCTCTCGCTCCATAAATTCCATAATCCCTCGCAACAAATCACAACAAATCGTTTAGTTTTTGTGCGAATTTTGATCTAAAATTTTTGATGGAATAAATTTTTCAACTCAAATTTCAAAAACGAACAAATCAGCACACTATCCCCGGCAACGGCGCCATTTGATTGAATGATTCTCGGTGTGTAGGTAGAAAAGTGTAAAGATCACAACCAAAGAAATTTGTAAACCGCAATCAATAACGGTGTCAATTGTAGGTTCGTTAGCGAGTGCGGATCGTCCACAGGGAAAGTGTGATTTGATCGTAATTGATTTAGTTGAATTGAAAATTAAAGAGAAAAGAAAAGAAAATTTGATTCAAGATTTATGTAATTGATTTTCAAGAATTATCAAAATCTAGATCTAATATCAAGAAATACTATAGATCAAGAATCAAGAATCAAGAAGTGTTAAAATGATATCCAAATTGAATGAGTTATCAAGATTTGTAGAGAAGCTCGTAGGAATCGATCGAATCGATAGTAAGGATGAAGACTTGTGATTATGTATTCTTATTCATTGATGATTTGTTGCTAGATCGATGACGATCAATGAGATTTAGGGATCCATCGAAAAAACTAGGGTTTCTTCATCATCATCCCTTGTCCTTTCGTTGATTATCATTCAAAAGCTAGCCTCTAGGAAATTCAATTATCGATCGTTGATCTCTAATTAAAAGCGAAAACATTCAAGAAAGCATCTCGCTCGAAACTAAATTGTCGATGATTCAATTTCCTAAAGTTTACAAAAATCATAAGAATTAAGAATCGTCAAGAATGTAATCATCATCATCTATCTATTTTCTCGATTTCTCCACAAGCGGAGTTTTTACTCAAACATTATGACAAAGAAAACAATCAAGAATTGAGAACTCATCATAATGCTCAAATGTAAAGATAAGCAAGATAAAGAAATTTCACCTTTTATTATTCAACAATTTCGTTACAATTTGCTCAAGACTACAAGAATTGAGGAGAGAACTCGATCGTCGAATTAGCTTCCCATCGTCTCCGTGAGTCGCGGATCGTCTTGGATCACTTGCTCGGTTGAAGATCGGCGTCGCTTCAAAAAGGCTTGATGTCTTCTTGCTTGATTTTGTACTCGGTGATCTTGAATTGGCTTTTGGGATTGGATTAGGGTTTGGATGCACAAGTTGTGTCACTCAACTTGTGGGTGAATTGATGTGGAATGATCAACAACTTTCAACAACCTTAGAATGAAGCCTTGGGTCCCTTTATATAGCCTTCTTCTTTAGCTTCCCGTAGAAGCTTAATTAGGATTAGCTTCCTTTAGAAGCTAGGCTAGGTTTAGCTTCTCTTGCAAGCTTGGTAGTTGAATAGAAACTTCTAGAATGAGTTAGTTACCAAGCTTACAAGAGAAGCTTGGTTGTTATGAGAAGAAGCTTCTAGGTTAAGGTAGTTAGCTAGCTTGCTTGAGAAGCTTGGAGGTATTAGGCTTGTACAAGAAGCTTGGCTGTTAGGACGGAAGCTTCCGGAGATCTCTGGAGATCGAAGTGCCTTGAAGAAATTAGCCTATCACAAGGAGAATCCTGAAGTAACAATCCGCCGATGATGTGTCTTCTTGGCCGCGGATCCGCCGCCAACAAGCCCATTCGGCCGTGGATCCGCCACCAACAGGGCCCTTCGGCCGTGGATCCGCGGCCGTGTAGTGGGTTCGCTGCATGATTTTTCCAGGGTGATTTGGTGCTGTCTTTGTGGATGTTTCCTTATGTCTGGAATTTTATAATTCTTTCTATTTTACTACCAGATCACAAGCCTTGGACTTGGCGTCTTTTTATCAGCACTTTTGGCAGTTTCGGCTCTTTTGCCTGGAATTTCCTGCACACATTCTCGAGACAAGTGTTGCGATATACAAAGATTATGCGTGCAATAATAAACACTCAATTTCCCTCAAAATGCCTGTTATAATGTATAACACATGTTATTTGATATTTTATAGACGAGTTGCTAATATGTGTTATATTCATACCGAACACCTTTAGATGATTGCAAATAGTAGGGAAATTGATGTGTTAAAAATGCATTATTTTCGACTGATCAGTCGGCTCAGGAAATAAAGAAAATACATGAAAAATAGAGTCTACTATATCGGCTGCAACACGGGGCAGAGCTGGGAGTACTGGTGGCGCAATGATAGCCGCTTCGCCGCCTTCGATTTGTAAGGCTGCAAGCAATACAAAGAGGGATTAGCAATAATGTGACTGCCCGTTAAAGAGAGGACGTCGTTTAGAAGAGATACTCACCGATACCACTAGGCGGAAAGAAAGCCTCCTCGTCAATGCCCGGAGCGGCGATTTCTGACAGAGGGATGATCGCAGCATCAGGAAGAAATAAGCCCTTCTGATCAGTTTCCAGTACCGGCTGACGGTCCAAGCCAAAACCGAAGGGATCATCGAGCTTAGCAAACTTTTCGCCCCGTCGTGACAAAATCTCCAGGCGAAGAAAACGGGCAATGAAGTCCGCAAAACTGACCCCTCGGTCTCCGGATTCCAGGAAGAGGCTCTCGTACATGTTCAACACCTTTATCAGACTAGCGAACTGGTGCTGAATGGCGTTCTCTGGCGTGAGGCCCATCACTACTGGCTTGGTGGCAAATACGTATTCATCCGGAGGAAGCAGCTCCTCGTAATGCTCCCCCCTGACTGGTAGACCAGAAACCTCGGCGAATTCTTCCAAGGAAATGGAGACCTCTCTGTCCAGTAGAAGGAAGGTATGAGTAGGGATGTTCCACTGTTCCAAGAACGCCTTAATCCACCATGTGGGAGGTGCTGAATACTGGAACAGTGAAGCGTAGACCGCAGGGTATAAGCCGAGCTTTAACAGCTGCGATTTCTTCGCCGACAAGATGTACCGGGCCCACTGCAAGTACCCGGCCGGATGACGGGGAGTTAGCCCGATATTATAGGGCTGTCCCCAAGGGCGCGACTCGCTCTGGCATATGCGCCGCCCCAGGATGTCCAAAGCCGCCGGCGGCTGCATGGGTACGGCGGCAATCGAAGGTTGAAGAAGACCCTCCGAAGTCCAATTGACAACCTCCACGACATAGTTCACCGGGGGTGCATCTGCATACGGAATCGCCGAGATAGGCTCCGACGGCATCGCACAAGAGAAGATTTGACGACCTCTGATAATCTGGTCATACCATCTACCCCACAAGTGAAGATTTTTGTGTTCCGGGTCACGGTCTTTGATGAGAGCGAGAACCTCCCGGTCCACAGGTGCCTTAGGGAATCTTCCCTCTGAACGGACGAATGGAAACGTAGTATCGAAAGACATGTCGCCTGAAAAAAAGGGGGACAGAAGTCAACTGTCAGTACTATAATTTAATTTTAAATTTTAATGGTACTTTAAAATTTGTACCACACTGCAATGCAGTGGAAAGGGGACTAAAGGGGGACCCACAAAATCTAAATGACAATTCATCAATTAATAATTAATAAAACAGTCTCATCATTGGATGAAACTGTTAATTAATAAGGAAATACTCAAGAAAATTCTCATTGAATGAGAGATCCCTCAGGAAAAGGAGAAAATCTCCCTTTGAGAGCAAAGTTCTGTGACAGAGTGACACTTGTCAAACTCTGATTATGAAGGAATAAAACTCCTTAAAGAGCCTGGCTCTGTAATGATGATGGAAAAACCCATCAGAAAAGAAAATTAAAATCAATTAATTTTTAGGAATAAAAAATCCTGGGATCTTCAAGATCCATAAAAAAACTCTTAAGAGTTCTTCATCAAAGATTAAGAAATCTACACATGATTCAAAAGAGCAAGGCTCTGTTTATGGGCTAAGAAACCCCAAAAGATCTCTTTAGATCTATGGGTTCATGAGAGCAAAGCTCTGCTAATGAAACCCTAAATGGCTTTTCTGTAGATCAAAGATCTATAAAGAGCAAGGCTCTGTTAATGGGTAAAACCCTAATTTATTAAAATTTATTAAAATTTTTAAAACTTTACCTAAGTTTGGAAAGAGTTTTTACTCTTGAGAAGTTCTTAAACAGAAGAGCTGTGCTCTGAACAAACATTCTCAAAGAAGATGATAATCATCTAAGGGACCAAAGGTCCTATTTATAGGCATTGAACCGCCTCTTCAACTTCTGAGTTGATCGAAGGGCTCAGATGCTGCCACCGCTGCACTCACGTGTGCGCCACGTGAGCGCAACGGTGGGGGGGCATTTGTTTCCCCCAATCAGAGCAAAGCTCTGTTTTAAAATTCAAAATTTAAAAGTTGAAGTAACGCTTCAGATCCAGTGCTAGGCGCGCTGCGCGCCACGTGTCAAACACAGGTGCGCTAGCGCAGGCTGCGCTGCGCTCTGCGCTGTGCGCCACGTGTCAAACGTAGGTACGCTAGCGCTGGAATTAAAAATTCCCCACCGTTAGATCAAGAGATCTAATAATGATAAATCATTAATTAATCAGAATTAAATTCTGTTATGGAAAGATCTTTCCAATCTTGTTAAAAACAAGAAAATTGTCTTCTGTAAAACAGAAGCCCTAGGATCAAAGATCCAACGGTGGGGAAACATCCCCAAATCAATCAGAGAAAAATCTCTTTAACTGATTTAACAAATCAATTTGCCCTATATAAAGGCCCCAAGACTTCAAGTCTGATAGAGAGAAACCCCCCTACAAACATTGAGAAAAACTCAAAAAAAGAAGAGCAAGCTCTTAGCAAAAGAAGATTATTTCTTCTAGGTAAAGAATGATTCTTGAACAAAGAGATGAAATCATCTCATTAATGTTGGATATATGTATGTCCTAAAGGCCATTATGTGATAGTTGATGTATCTATACATGTATATATATTCAGTTTGCATTCTTGCTCGACATGATAGTATGCTATCTGGTTCTTCTTTATCTGACATGTTGATTTGATCATGCTTTTATTCATTCATACATGCTGATAAAGCCCTGAGGATACCGGCTTGACTACTCTGATTATGATGGAGATCATACTAGTGGGACATCTGTAGTCTATAAGCATATCCTGGAACGTCCCTAGTCGTAGGTATATCGAGACGGGGCATCGATATACCAGAGTAGACTAGCGTATATGATACTAGACCCATGTGATGGGCGATGGATGTTCCCACATTCATCGATGTTTGACATCAAGATCATATACGGGTGCTCAGTGCTGACTGGGTACACTGGACGGACTCACCGAGAACTCCTATATGGAATTATATCTACCGTCGGATAGCAGTTCTCAGGTGACACTGGTACAGGTTAGTCTGTAGACCCGAGATCGTCATGGAGTCTTGTGTGTTCTCCCACTGTACTTTGATTGCCACCCTACCACGGCTCTACTGAGTCGTGCAAACAGGTGGCCGTTGGGTACAGTCCCGAGACACACGAAGGCAATGAGCGATAGGAGGGGTTTCGTCTCTCCCGGTATTGGGAGTTGATACTGTGCTGTGCTCGACTGGTTATAACAGCAAGTCCCTGGCCAGGGCTGCTGAGATTTGCTGATAAGTGTTATCAGTAGTTTCTCGATCTGTTATAGACCATTCACCGACACGACTTATTGAGTTATTGGGGTCGACGTGACCATCCCTAGGCTTGATATGCAGCATATCTGACGAAGAGACCGGACTGTACTGTAGTGTTGCCGGATGGCTCGACGGGAGTTGTAGCAGGTTCGCTTGTTGTCTTCTGATCGCTCAATACCCGGGTGGCCGTTACGTTTAGCTGACCGCTTGCGGCTTGAGGGTACTTGATATGATCATTACCCTCTGCCGGCGTATTGACGAGTCTTAGAGTCCCACAGAGGAGTTACCCAGTCCAGGCGAAACGTTGTGGTGCGCATATGCGATATGCGCATGCACCCGATTGAAATGTGCGTATATGATACCGAACATTGATCGGGTGAACTGCTTTTGGTGGGGTCATATGAGATATGACCGGATTGATAAATCAAGTGTTGATTTATCATTTAACCATTAGTTTTCTCACTTAAAACCTTTCTAGGGTTTGATGGATGTATGCATGCATGCATGTGTTTCTTTCTTCTTTTCTAGTTTCATGCACATGTAGATGTGCATACATGTACACATACATACATCAAACCATCATGGTTGATTATATATGGAAATGGTGGCAATATAAGCCTCACACCATAGATTAAACAATGGATAATTATTTCATTTTGGGTTTAAAAAGAAAATGAAAAAGAGAGGATAATCATTCATGCTTCCACATTCTTCCATTGACCTAACCTATCTCAACTACCACTAAACTATGGTTATCCTTCTCTTTATCATTCTAAACCCAAGTTAAACTAACTATCCATCATTTAATCATGGTTGGAGTCAAGAAGAAAATAAATATATATATAGTGATATATATTTCTTTCTCTTTTTAACTCAAGGGTTATCTTTTATCTCTTGTTAATATTAGCCACCATCTTCATCTTCCTTCATCTTTTCTTCTCTAGTCTTTTCTAGTGAGTGAAATACAATAAAAGAAAGGTTTTTGAAGTGAGAAACCCAACCACAACATCATTCTACACAAGCTTAGCCGCTTTGTTTAGAGTGTTCTTTTCGGTTTGTGGAAATTGCGAGCTTGGACGGAGTGCTCCGTGGTGGATCGTCGTGGATACAAGGGGACATCAAAAGGACCTTCGTTCAACACCTTAGAGACCAAGGAGTCCAGCGAAGGGGAGCTACAAAGGTTGTAGCCTTCAAACCCTTAACTTTACTAGCTTAAAGTTTAATAACCCTAATTTTCTAGGATCGATCCACTTGCATGTTAGTTTAGCACCTTAAAAATTATAACTTTGGGTCATGTGATGCTTCAAAACACTTCATAGGGTGCTATACTAACCTTACATTGGTATCAGAGCCGACCTAGAACATTAGGCGACGTTTTGACGAAGTGAAAACCCCGATCGGACAAAAATACCGTATTTTTTGATGCTCTCTGGAAATTTTCTAAAACTTGACATTTTGCAGAATTAAAAATATGTAAAAATCATAGCAGGAAAATATAAGAATTACGGTAGAAAAATAATCCCATGAACAGTAGTTATAGCCGCGGAAACGCGGCCTAAGCTTGCTTAGGCCGCTGTTCCGCGGCCGTACATATGAATTAGGGTATACTGTTTCTACAGTAATTCTATTTTCTGCATGTATAATTTTTTGGGTATTTTTAAACTGAATAAAGTTTTGAAAAATTCTGGAGATGTTTTTGGATTCATCGATTCGATCGGGACTTTCATTTCGTTGCTTTTCCGGGTAAACTAGAAAGTATTGAAGTGTTTGAACGAATATCATTTACTCAATATTCACGGGGTTTAAATAGTTTGGAAATACGTGCAAGTCTTTTTGCGGTGGTCCCTCTAGAAGACAACAAACCTTAACTCGATTATGTGACCGTCTCGAACTGCCCTTTGAACCCTAGGGTTTGGGGCAGTACGGCGTGCCACATGTGAGGCGTTGGCTTGACCCTTCTACGGCTGGACCGCCGCTACTGTGTCACACTCCGGATCTTTTGAACCCTGCTCAAGTGTTGAGCTTTAGTGAATCTTGGGTGCTTGATTGTTCGTTCGAAAACTTTAATACTGTCTGTTTGTCTGGAATGTGATACAATATGTGGAATTCATATAGTGTGAGCATGAAATACGAAATATGTGATATTTCGCATTTATGATGTCTAAAGAGAATCTGGATTCCAAATATTGTAGTTTTACACTTTCTTTTCTGTGACCGTAAGTGTAGTATGTTAGATATCGCCGGTTTCGTTGCTATACATCAACGACAATCGGGGTACGCATACTTACTTACGTTGAAGATATGTGATATTTTGTGTTGCTGAGATATGATGTGCAGGATTGTCGCGATCGAATAGCCGGGGGTTTTTTGTGAGATGAGAGTTTTATATTTTCATTCATGTAAATTCAAATGTAATGTAATATTCTTTTATTTGGGGCACTTCCAGGTTGCGGTTGTGTCACCAGTGTTGTATATTATTTACTTTTCCGCATTAGGATGGACCCAAGGAGGAGAGCACAGGTGACCGGGTTCTGGGGTTCAGTGGGAGGCCATCTCGAGGAGTCGAGACCGGGTCTCCTAAACTCCAGGATTGGTAGGGTCACTTGCCGCTCTCTTAGGGGTCCAGGGTGTGGGCTTGGCTATTCATCGCGACTGTGGAATCCGTATTTTCTATTCTGGCTAAATACTAAATACGGACGTCCTAGTATATCCCACGTTATATCTATATTTATGCTGCCTGTGTTCTGTGATATCTGAGACGAATGACATATTATATATATGATATATAGTAGACGTTGCTTATGTTTTACACCCACGCTAGTCCCGTCCCGGTATGCCGTTAGTTAAGTAACCTAACGGTGCATAACGGAACATTGCGGCGAATGCAGATGGCATAAGCGTACGTGTTATTTTCGTTTCTTTTCTGTGATTGGCTTAAGGACTTAAATGATGGGATTACATTAATGTGATTAATGTAAATAAAATAAACCTAAAAGATGTTGTAGAATTGGATTTAAAAACTACTCGGCTATTTATGAAAAAGCTATATTTCAAAACTGCGGAGCTTAAGCCACTCCTTTTGAAAACCTTTTGATTCTACAACGATATCAAGCTCAAAGCGTTAAAGATTTTATTAAAAATCATCCGCAACCCTCCGTCATTTTAGGAAGTAGAGTACTTAGTATTCGTGCTACGTTTGTTGACCTTAGCCAAGGTGTAGTGTACGGTAGCTAAGTGATGTCTTCCTACAAACGCATATGATGCAGATTAATTAGGATGGGCATATGACTTTGTTGACCTTAGCCAAGGGTCATGTGAACGGGTCTAATTAATCAAGAAATGACGGGTTGAGCTTGACTAGTGCTCGTGATTTGTTGACCTTAGCCAAGGTCACGAGTATTAGGGGTAAAAACCACATCGGGAATTTCAAGTGTTGAAATTTGCAATGAGATTGCATACCTTCCATATGATGGTTGGATCCCGATCCCACTGTGGGCAATAGTTGCTCCTAGGAGAGTTTTACAGTTTGCAATTAGCTAACTCATTAGGTGTCTAGAAAGGTGTTAACGGGGCTCCGCCTCTGGGAAAACGAGGTTTACTCTAATTAGGTCCGTGCGAAAGCACGGGGAACCTCCCTCAAAGTACCGACACTGGCCTGGCTGAACGGTTAGCGAAGTTGTAGACTGTAATTAATCCTGGCTAGTTTTTCTTTTTAAGGTTTGAAAGAAAAACTTGATAAAAAGCAGTGGGAAACATCGATTAGACAAGATAATAAACCAATCTAATCTGTGCAAGAGTTTTCGCTGAGTGTATTCTTTTCTCTCTTTTAATGGCAGATACCAATGACTGGACTTAAGCTTCTACTAGATAAGAACAAACTGAATGGGACCAACTATAAAGACTGGCTAAGGAATCTGAAGATCGCCTTGACTTATGATAAAGTATCATATGTCCTCACGGCTTCAGCCCCGCCCGTCCCAGGCCCAAAATCCTCAGTTGCGGACATTGAAGTCCGCAAGACATGGGACGCTGACTGTGCCACGGCAAAATGCATCGCGCTTGCATCGATGGACAACACACATCAAAAGCAGCACGAGGACATGGACATTCACGGAATACTGCTCCATACAAAGGAGTTGTATGGGGAACAGTCCCGCGTATTACGATACGAAGCGTCAAAGAAACTGTTTCACATGCGGATGGCCCCTGGCACACCAGTAGCAGACCATGTTTTGAAGATGATAGCTCTTATAGAAGAGCTTGAGAACCTCGGATGGACAATGGACAATGAACAATATATAGATATTATTCTGCAGTCCCTCCCCTCCACCTTTGCTCAGTTCATAGTGAACTTTAACATACATGGCATGGAGAAGGAACTCCCTGAACTCCTTAATATGTTAAGGAGTGCAGAGAGCACTATGAAGTCAGCAAAGACTCCCGTTATGACTATTGGACAGTCTTCTTCTTCTCGCCCGAAAGCTAAAGCCAAGGGAAAGAAAAAGAAGAAACCCACTAATCCTAAGGGCGGAGTCAAAAAGGTGAAGGGAAAGGGAAAGTCCACGGCTGGAGACCCAGGGAAAGGCGAGTGTTTTCATTGCCACAAGACAGGACATTGGAAGCGCAACTGCACGGAGTACCTAAGTCTCAAGAAGAAGCATGGTGATGCTTCTGCTTCAGGTGCGTTTGTGACTGAAAATTGTTTTTCTATAAACTCTGCTTCCTGGGTATTGGATACCGGTTCAGGTTCTCACATTTGCAATTCTATGCAGGGGCTGAGAAATAGCAAGGTTTTGAAGACAGGTGACCATACTCTCCGCGTTGGAAATGGTTCCAATGTACATACAG
This sequence comes from Agapanthus africanus, assembly GCA_030015575.1. NCBI lineage: Eukaryota > Viridiplantae > Streptophyta > Magnoliopsida > Asparagales > Amaryllidaceae > Agapanthus > Agapanthus africanus. The sequence continues at coordinate 458,486,851 of JASDDO010000001.1, read as the reverse complement.
TCGCAGTGGGAGAGTATCACTTGGGGTTGCCGTCTGGATGTATTTTGATTTTGAATCCATGTTATTTTGTACCTGATATGCTATGTAATATAATATCCGTTTCTTTGTTGGACAATGAAGGGTATAATTTTGTATTGCAAAACAATGTTATGAACATTCACCTGAATCAAATGTTGGTTGGGTATGGTACGCTTAATAACGGAATATATGTCCTAAATCAACACACAGTTTTCAGTATACAACACACTAATAAAAGAAAACTTTCAGAATTAAATGAAGCTTTTCTTTGGCACTGTAGACTTGGTCATATTAACGAAACAAGACTAAACAAGTTACACAAAGATGGATATTTAAATCCTTTTGAATATAAATCTTATGCGACTTGCCAGTCTTGTATCAAGGGTAAAATGACCAAAACTCCGTTTACCGGACACGGAGAAAGAGCTACTCAGCTCCTGGGCCTCATACATAGTGATGTATGTGGGCCTATGTCTACACAGGCTAGAGGCGGTTTTTCATACTTCATTACATTCACTGATGATTTCTCAAGATTCGGTCATGTATTTTTATTAAAGCACAAGTCCGACGCTTTCGAGAAATTCATTGAATATAAACAAGAAGTAGAAAAACAAACCGGCTTGAGTATTAAGATGCTTCGATCAGATCGAGGTGGAGAGAATCTCAGTACAGAATTTGCAAACTTCCTAAAAGAGAATGTGATTCTCTCTCAGCTCACTCCTCCTTACACACCACAGCACAACGGTGTGTCAGAACGACGGAATATGATCCTATTAGATATGGTCCGGTCCATGATGAGTGACGTTGAGTTACCAGTCTCGTTTTGGGGGCATGCATTGGAGACTGCATCGTTTCTGCTAAACAGGGTTCCAACCAAAGCCGTGTCTACCACGCCATATGAGACATGGCATGGGAGGAGACCATCTCTTAAGAGAATTAAGATTTGGGGTTGCCCGGCCTATGTTAAAAAGCAGAATCCGGACAAACTCGAGACACTGTCAGTCATGTGTAACTTTGTGGGATATCCAAAGAATTCTTATGGATATCTGTTCTACCACAAAGAGGAACAAAAAGTGTTTGTTTCTCAACATGCCACATTCTTGGAAAAAGAGTTTTTCACAGATAAAGATGATGGCAAAGTGGTGGATCTAGAAGTGGTTCTAGAGACAAACTACAAATGACGATTTGGTTGAACCAACTGTTGCAGCAGAAACTGAAGAACCTCGGCCACTCCGTAGGTCTAGTAGGACTTCTCGCCCACCGGAGAGGTACTACGGTTTCCTCATTGATGGTGACAGAGAAGACTGTATCATGGAAGATGATGATCCTACCAGTTTTCAGCAAGCTATCACGAGTGGTGACTCTGTGAAGTGGCTGGATGCCATGAGATCCGAAATGGAGTCTATGTACACCAACAAAGTATGGACTTTGGACGTTGTACCCCCTGGGGTAAAACCTGTAGGGTGCAAATGGATCTTTAAAAGAAAGATTGGTGTGGATGGGCAGGTAGAGACCTATAAGGCAAGACTTGTGGCAAAAGGTTTTCGTCAAAGACCAGGTCTGGACTATGACGAAACTTTTTCGCCCGTAGCCATGCTTAAATCCATTCGGATCCTACTTGCTATTGCTGCTCACTACGACTATGAAATCTGGCAGATGGACGTTAAAACAGCATTTCTAAATGGAGATTTAGAAGAATGCGTTTATATGGATCAGCCAGAGGGCTTCATTGACAGTGGGAGCAGCGAGAAAGCATGTAGATTGCTTAAATCCATATATGGGTTAAAGCAGGCATCTCGGAGTTGGAACATCTGTTTCGATGATGTTATCAAAGAGTTTGATTTCATCAAAAATCCAGATGAACCTTGTGTTTATAGGAAGGCTGTAGGAAGAGCTGTCACATTCCTCGTATTGTACGTTGATGACATTCTTCTGATAGGAAATGATATTCCTATGCTACAGTCGGTCAAATCATTCTTATCACTGAGGTTCTCCATGAAGGACCTGGGTGATGCCACATACATCCTGGGCATTAGGATCTATAGGGATAGATCCAAAAAGTTATTGGGACTGTCCCAGACCAGGTACATCAACACCATCCTAAAGAGGTTTAGTATGGAAGACTCCAAGCGGGGTGCCTTACCCGCTTGCCATGGAGTCACTCTCTCCAAGGATTCTTGTCCAAAGACCGATGAAGAGAGAGCTCGCATGAGCATTATACCTTATGCTTCGGCAGTAGGATCTATAATGTATGCGATGTTATGTACACGCCCAGATGTAGCTTATGCACTTAGTGTTGTAAGCAGGTATCAATCCAACCCAGGGGAGAACCACTGGACAGCTGTGAAGAACATTCTTAAGTACTTACGAAGGACTAAAGAATTGTTCTTGGTGTATGGTAATAAAGATCTCCAAATGGAGGCTTTTACCGATTCGAGCTTCCAGAGCGATAAGGATGACAGCAAATCTATCTCAGGGTTTGTATTTAGCCTCAATGGAGGGGCGGTAAGTTGGAAGAGTTCCAAACAAGATACCATTGCAGACTCTACGATGGAAGCTGAGTACATTGCTGCAAATGATGCCGCCAAGGAAGCCGTCTGGATGAAGAAGTTCGTCTCGGAGCTAGGAGTAGTTCCAACCATTATTGATCCAATACCTTTGTATTGTGACAATAATGGGGCAATGGCGTTAGCCAAGGAGCCCAGATCCCATCAGCGGTCCAGACATATCCTGAGGCGCTTTCATTTGATCCGGGAGATTGTAGATCGCCGCGAGATCAAGATTAAGAGAGTAGACACAAAGAACAACACCGCGGATCCATTCACCAAGGCTCTCCCTCAGCCGCAGCATGAGCGACTTTTTGAGATGTTGGGTATGAGATACGCCAATAACTGGCCTTAGTGCAAGTGGGAGATTGTTGGATATATGTATGCCCTAAAGGCCATTATGTGATAGTTGATGTATCTATACATGTATATATATTCAGTTTGCATTCTTGCTCGACATGATAGTATGCTATCTGGTTCTTCTTTATCTGACATGTTGATTTGATCATGCTTTTATTCATTCATACATGCTGATAAAGCCCTGAGGATACCGGCTTGACTACTCTGATTATGATGGAGATCATACTAGTGGGACATCTGTAGTCTATAAGCATATCCTGGAACGTCCCTAGTCGTAGGTATATCGAGACGGGGCATCGATATACCAGAGTAGACTAGCGTATATGATACTAGACCCATGTGATGGGCGATGTATGTTCCCACATTCATCGATGTTTGACATCAAGATCATATACGGGTGCTCAGTGCTGACTGGGTACACTGGACGGACTCACCGAGAACTCCTATATGGAATTATATCTACCGTCGGATAGCAGTTCTCAGGTGACACTGGTACAGGTTAGTCTGTAGACCCGAGATCGTCATGGAGTCTTGTGTGTTCTCCCACTGTACTTTGATTGCCACCCTACCACGGCTCTACTGAGTCGTGCAAACAGGTGGCCGTTGGGTACAGTCCCGAGACACACGAAGGCAATGAGCGATAGGAGGGGTTTCGTCTCTCCCGGTATTGGGAGTTGATACTGTGCTGTGCTCGACTGGTTATAACAGCAAGTCCCTGGCCAGGGCTGCTGAGATTTGCTGATAAGTGTTATCAGTAGTTTCTCGATCTGTTATAGACCATTCACCGACACGACTTATTGAGTTATTGGGGTCGACGTGACCATCCCTAGGCTCGATATGCAGCATATCTGACGAAGAGACCGGACTGTACGGTAGTGTTGCCGGATGGCTCGACGGGAGTTGTAGCAGGTTCGCTTGTTGTCTTCTGATCGCTCAATACCCGGGTGGCCGTTACGTTTAGCGGACCGCTTGCGGCTTGAGGGTACTTGATATGATCATTACCCTCTGCCGGCGTATTGACGAGTCTTAGAGTCCCACAGAGGAGTTACCCAGTCCAGGCGAAACGTTGTGGTGCGCATATGCGATATGCGCATGCACCCGATTGAAATGTGCGTATATGATACCGAACATTGATCGGGTGAACTGCTTTTGGTGGGGTCATATGAGATATGACCGGATTGATAAATCAAGTGTTGATTTATCATTGAACCATTAGTTTTCTCACTTAAAACCTTTCTAGGGTTTGATGGATGTATGCTTTCATGCATGTGTTTCTTTCTTCTTTTCTAGTTTCATGCACATGTAGATGTGCATACATGTACACATACATACATCAAACCATCATGGTTGATTATATATGGAAATGGTGGCAATATAAGCCTCACACCATAGATTAAACAATGGATAATTATTTCATTTTGGGTTTAAAAAGAAAATGAAAAAGAGAGGATAATCATTCATGCTTCCACATTCTTCCATTGACCTAACCTATCTCAACTACCACTAAACTATGGTTATCCTTCTCTTTATCATTCTAAACCCAAGTTAAACTAACTATCCATCATTTAATCATGGTTGGAGTCAAGAAGAAAATAAATATATATATAGCGATATATATTTCTTTCTCTTTTTATCTCAAGGGTTATCTTTTATCTCTTGTTAATATTAGCCACCATCTTCATCTTCCTTCATCTTTTCTTCTCTAGTCTTTTCTAGTGAGTGAAATACAATAAAAGAAAGGTTTTTGAAGTGAGAAACCCAACCACAACATCATTCTACACAAGCTTAGCCGCTTTGTTTAGAGTGTTCTTTTCGGTTTGTCGAAATTGCGAGCTTGGACGGAGTGCTCCGTGGTGGATCGTCGTGGATACAAGGGGACATCAAAAGGACCTTCGTTCAACACCTTAGAGACCAAGGAGTCCAGCAAAGGGGAGCTACAAAGGTTGTAGCCTTCAAACCCTTAACTTTACTAGCTTAAAGTTTAATAACCCTAATTTTCTAGGATCGATCCACTTGCATGTTAGTTTAGCACCTTAAAAATTATAACTTTGGGTCATGTGATGCTTCAAAACACTTCATAGGGTGCTATACTAACCTTACAATTAAAAAAGAAGAATTATCTTCTTAAAAGATCATAGATCTACAAAAAGACCAAGGTCTTTTATAAAAAGAGATCAAAAGATCTCATCATAGAAACAAAAGAAGTATTTACTTCATTCACAGATCATTGATCTACAAAGGAAAAGCCCTTTCAAAATAAGAACTGTTGTTCTTGAATTTTGAGGCAAAGCCTCCTTTAAAAAGAACATAAATTTTTTCATAGATCATAAGTTTGATCAAATGCGTTTTGCGCTATTGAAAAGTGCCTTGCACTCTTGAACTGCGCTTTTGCGCTCCTTGGACTGGCGCTCAGTGCCAAAACGCGCCACGTGTCAACCACGTATGCAACTTGCGCTTTGCGCTTCTGAAACAGCGCACTGCGCTCATGGGATGGCGCTCAGTGCCAAGTGCGCCACGTGTCAGTCACTGGTGCGCCACTAAACTAGCGCAGCGCGTTCATAAATTGAAAGCGCAATGCGCTCATAAACTGGCGCAATGCGCCCATCATCTGGCGCTTAGCGCAAGCGCGACACGTGTCCCTTTCGTGTGCGCTACTTGGCAGAAGCGCAATGCGCTCTTTAATTGGCGCAAAGCGCCTGGCGCGCCATGTGGAGCGCTGTCAGAACAAACATTGTTCTGATGAATGCTATGCATTCAATACAAGACAAAAAAAATGTCAGGATCTAATGCTGAGCATTATTAAGGGCGAAGCCTAAATAAAAGCTCAACAGCCCAGAATAATAAAATGTTAAACATTTTAATCTTATTGGACTTAGTCCAATATTGGTCATAAGTCCTCAACTTATATTAAACTGAGCCCATCTGCTCACGAATATTTAACAGATCTCAGGCCCAAACGGGACTACAGATCCTTCAACCAACTCACACCGGTTCAAGGGTACATCTCTTTACTCCTCTGATATCTGTCGTTGTAATCCTTCAACGTCTTCAGAGAGGTGACGGGTCCCGACAACCACACATTTCACGGACTACGATATCCTTAAACTTCATAGACTACGATGTCTTTAAACTACGGACTGTGGGGTCCTTAAACTCATGGACTACGATGTCCTTAAACTTCATAGAATACGATGTCTTTAAACTACGGACAGTGGGGTCCCTGTAAACCCACGGACTACGATGTCCTTAACTTCGGACTGTGGGGTCCCTTTAAGCCCACGGACTATGATGTCCTTAACCTCGGACTGTGGGGTCCCTTTAAACCCACAGACTACGATGTCCTTAACCTCAGACTGTGGGGTCCTTTTAAACCCATGGACCGTAATGTCCTTAAACTAATATCGGACTGTAATGTCCTTAAACTAATCGACCACAATATCCCTGAACTAAACAATAGAGTTCAAATGCTCTTTTGCTGGATCTAAACTATCCCGTTAAGTTGATCTTAGTCTAAAAATTAGACTAACGTATTCTTAACAAACGTTTAAGTTGATCTTAGTCTCAAATGAGGCTAACGTATCCTTAAACATAACCCCCAAACCCAAATCTAAGAAGATACGGATTTGGACTAATCCACGCCCTATGGGAGACAACATAAACCAGTCTCCGTATACAATCCACGGGCAACCACAAACAAAACAAACACCCACGACATGAAGTGACCATCTGGAAAAGGAGAAAGTTGTTACCGCGATGCGGCAGCGTAATTAACTGCAGGGGCTTGCGCCTGCAGGGAAGAGCGTCCCCACAATAACAAAAAAACCTCAAACGAGGGGGAATCTGACGAAGTCTGCTATATCGGCCGCATCCGTTTAAACCTTCGATACATGGTGCCATAAATCAACTTGGCATCTTCGAAGAGGTGGACGGATAGCACCAATTAGCATCTGCCTCGAATTTCAGGCAAGACGAACCTGCGCGGTCGCGTCTCTGTGTTCGGCGGGTTACACCTACATTAATTAAAAAATATCTAGACAAGATTCTAAGAACTGTCGCGCTCAAATAGGACAGACGAAGGTCGTGGGTAATCTATCGCTTATCCGCATTAATTTTGTGGTGTCTAGGCAAGTGTGTCTAAGGAAATTGGTTACTTAATTAGGTCCGCTATTTTCGGTGATTCGTATAGTGGATACCTCCCACTTACCTGGCACTTACTTGGCCACAAGAGTAGTAAAGAGTGTAGAGGATTGATCCTGCGGCTTGTCTTTTAAAAGTCTAAGAACGGTCTAGTGACTTGACCTAGGTGACCTTAGTTCTAGGGTTGATTGTGCATTTTTGTATGATTTGTCTTAAGTCCGATACTTTTCAAAACAAACCAATTTTTAAATATCACACACGCTGCCACTTGCGCTAAACCCGAATAGTGCATGCTTGGCTGGACACGGGATTCTAGTGCCCGTATTGTCCGCATTTCGGCTATCGACTCCGAAGTCGGTGCTTCTTCATCCTCTTTTTTCCCTCCACCCACGACATCTCCCAAAATGGACAGATCTCCATCGGGATTGAATGATACCACTCTGCCACCACCCGCAGGTGTGTAGAACCCACAGCGCATCTCTATCCAAGAGAGATGCTATCCTATATGTGGTCCCCTTTCTACTTGTCCATCCATTCCACCAGCCAACGGGGATAATTTTAAAATTAAACCCCACTTCATCAACCTGTTACCCAAATTTCATGGGCTCGAGTCTGAAGACGCGTACGTTTTTATCACCAAATTTGAAAATGTATGCGCAATGATGGGTACATCATAACTTTCTGTGGATGCTATGCGCTTGCGTCTTCTCCCTTTCACCTTGTGCGACTTAGCAGAAAAATGGCTTTATAACACTACCGCACACTCTATTACCAATTGGGACGAATTCGTGATAGCATTCCTTAAGAAATTTTACCCCAATCATAAGACCGCCTGTGTTCGGAGCGAAATCAACCAGCTTACCCAACTTCCCAATAAACTATTTTGGAAATACTTTGAACGGTTCAAGGATCTGCTTGTCCAATGTCCTCATCACAGAATAAAGAGATGGGATTTGTGCCGAATTATACATGAGGGCATTAATCCTGCGACAAATAAAATGCTTGAAACCATGTGTCAATGTCATTTCATGTCCAAAGACGATGGTGAACTTTGGCAATACCTAGAAGATCTCGCTGAACACACTTTGCAGTGGGAAAGCGTTAGAACACAACTATCTAAAGGAGGTATCCATCAGCTCGATATTTCCATCACAGTAAAAACCGAAATGGCAGCGATACAAAGGAAACTCGACGCTATAGAAAGCAAATTCTCATCAGTCTCCTTAAACAAGGTTACGCTTCCTAAAACCATATGTGGTTGCTGTTCCGACCCATCACATTTGACGGAAGAATGTCCTATGAATGCACCGTTTCAAGGTCAAGAACACACCAATGCTACTTTTCAGTAGCGACCTAGAAACGATCCTTATTCTTCCACATACAATCAGGGGTGGAGAAATCATCCTAATCTTGCTTGGAACCAAAACAAAAATCAAAACCAGTTCCAAAGATTACCAAAGGCCTCCTCCACAACAACAGCAACCACCACAGCAGATTCATCACCCTTTTCAGTCACAGAATTTTCAAAATCCAGTCAAAAATTCTGTACCTTCTAATAATTCTTTCCAAACGACCGGTACCGATAACTCCTTTTCACTCGCACAAACTTTGGATTTGTTTATGAAACATTCCATCTAAATGTCGGCTGATATGAGGTCTTCTATTGATACCATAAAGAAAGACTCCGCCTCCCACGGTGTGAGTATTAAATTAATAGAAGTCCAAATTGCACAGTTGAATGCCGCGATGAGTGCAAGAGAAAAATGGAAACTCCCATCTCAACCCCTACCGAATCCTGGTCACTCACAAAATCATAATGTGAGCGCCGTTATCATGTTGAGATCGGGAAGAGTGCTAGATAACCAAGTGGGTGAACATGTTGATGACGTTGGTGATATTATTGATACTCCGGCTTCTACTTCTTCCCCTAATTTGTCTAGTCTCCCACCTTCTTCCGATCCTATTCTCCGTGTTCCCCAATGCTCGAACCCTTAGCCCACTTCCTCGAATCTATCTAAAATGATCTCCACTCTAATTTTGGGATCTATTCTATCCCCACAATCTTCTCTAATATTGGACCCAACCCTTATTGATAAAGCACCTTATCCAAACAAGTTAAGGGGCAACAGACCAAGTCCACAAATGGAGAAGATTGTGGAAATTTTTAAGCAAGTTAATATAAACAGTCCTCTTCTAGATGCTATTCAACAAGTTCCGTCTTTTGCGAAAATCCTAAAGGACTTGTGCACTAGGAAGAGAAAAGTTCAAGTACCTAAAAAAGTTTTCCTTGCGAGTAATGTGAGCATTGCTTTTACACAACAACTACCCAAGAAACGAAAGGATCCCGGAAGTCCTACAATATATATTTCTATTGGGGGTAAAAATATCAATCGTTCTCTACTCGATTTAGGTGCTAGTGTTAACTTGCTTCCATATTCTGTATATGAGCAATCAGGGATCGGAGAGTTAAAACAGGCACATTGCACTCTTTAGATGGCTGATCGATCTATCACCCAACCTAGGGGTGAGCTAGATGATGTGTTAATCAAAGTCGGGGAATTTATATTTCCTGTGGACTTTATTGTTATAGATACACAAGCTGTAGCGAAACCACGAAACCAAATTCCGGTGATTTTAGGTCGACCTTTTCTTGCGATTTCCAATGCAATAATCAATTGTCGAAATAGCTCTATGACCCTATCCTTCGAAAAGATGTCAATTGAGCTTAACATTTACAAGTTGGGAAGTGAACCCTCGGAACCCTATACTCATGTGTATTCTGTCGAAACAATAGATTCCGACAGTAGCGAAATTGAAGAGCTTCACGATACTGATCTCGACTCCACTATCACGTTGTTGTCCGGGTCAACATCTAACGCTAAATATGAACCTTTTATGGAGTCCGAGTATCATCCTATTCTTTCTGATGAGTTTATTATCCGGGATTTCGATGAAAGTTTTGAAGAAATCTTCGCTAAAGAACTCGCATTCTTAGAAGACATGGACGTTGTGATGAATCAACCCCAACTCAAAGAAGTTGAACCGCCACATCTTCTTCTTATCAAGAATGAGAATGCGAGTAATCCATCATCATTGTTTCGTCTCTATAAGCCAAACCGAGACGTAAACCTTTTCCATTACACCTCTTATCTCCTCTCTACTTCTTCGGGTCAATAGGCGACATGTTCTTCCACCAAGCTTGGTGCTTCATCGATAAAATTTTTGAATGGTTGGTGTTGACTTTTGGTCTTTGTAAGGCTTTACTTTGACCAATAACTTTAACCTCCCCTCATAATTTTAAATGCTTAATACGATTTTACTCAAGTTTGGGAAGGAATATTTTGGCTCTTAAAAGAAATTTTTTACAAAATTACGAGCCAAAAATAAGTTTGGGGGAGAATTTCGCTTTCATTATTTCTTGTCCCCTTTGATAACTTTTCCTCCCAAGTCTATAAATTTTGATATTTAAAAGATGACAACAGTGAGGACACTGCTGCAAACAGGTTTGCGGGAGGTTTGTGCTTATTTATGCGTTACTTTGCATTATACTATATATAAGAACAAAATTTTTTTGATAATGAAAGTTAGAAAGTGCAAATTTACTTATGAAAGATAGAAATAATTTGAGAAAAGCAAGAAAGTTAGATGTTTTCTTAAACAAAACTAGTAATAAGTAATTATGAGCTGTTGTCCCAAGGGTTAGTAAGATGAAAGAAGTTACTAAATCTGAGGATAAAAATAAGTCTGAAATATAGTCTTTATTCTTGAGGCCAAACATCTGAATGTTGATACCCTACTATACAGACTTACACACATCTTGAAACTTGGGATAGTAGAGGATACCTTGAAATGCTCTTGTCTAAAAACCTTAGTATGAAGGGAAATAAAAAAAAGTATAAGTGGTGAAGAAAGAAAATAAAAATGAAGGTTGGTTTTGTAATTGCTTAAGGAAACATAAAAAATATAGCGAGGGTGCTTTATTACCTAGTACCTTAGACCAACTGGTTTGGGAGCCACTGCTAAGCCTTAGGTGTTGCGAAACGAGAAATTATGCCTAAATGCGCGAGCACATTTTGCAATCGGTTGGTTAGTACCTCAAGAATTATTAACGGTCGCATGAAGAATGTGTGAGCAATTTTATCGAAAATATTCATCAACTATAAAGTACTGTGGAAGATGGACAAGAGTATGATAGCTTAAATTGAATTCTCTAAGTGTAGGGATGCCCTTTACACACACGTAAGGGTATATGATCGATATTTGGATAAAAGATAGGGAGTAAGAATAAAGGCGATGTTTTATTGAGAGATGATATAATTTCTAATACCTTTTCACGACCATTAAGATAGAGCTCATGGCAACAGAAAAGGTAGTATAGTTGGAAACTCTTATTTTCAAGTTCTTTCTTTTATAGTTCTTATCTTTATATGCAACTTTCACCATCTTTATTTTATTATAGGATTTTGTGGGTGTAATCCGCTGAAAACCCCCAGCAGACAATACTTCTTCTACTAGGGACACCTAGAGATTTAATGGCTTGTTGTACATGCTCAGTGCAGTCATGTTGCCTACGAAAGTGTGCTAGTTTGTTTTTATTTTCTTCTTTCTCCTTCTCTTGAATAACTAGTTTGCTTGGGACGATCAAAGTTAAATTTGGGGGTATTTGTTCAGTCGAAAATATTGCACTTTTGATATAACATTTTCCTTACTTTTCTTAAATATTTAGAGGTGTTTATTATAAATATAGAACATATTTGGATTTATCTGCAAAATACTATTTACCATATGTTTATATATTATAATTAACATTATGAAGGAAAATATAGGCATTTTATATTTATATAATATTTTGGTAATTGAAAATATGCATATCATATCAAATATTCTAATCACAATTCTTAAAAAATATAATATCATACAAATGGTTAGAATAATATTTCAAAATATATGCATAATATTTTAGTAATTAAAAGATGCATAGCACATCAAATATTCTTAATCATGTTTCTTAAAGATTTATTACCATATAAAGTGAATAGCATATTAAATATTCTTAATCAGTTTCTTAAAGATTTATTACCATATAAAGTAATTAAGATACTCTCTTTTATTTAATAAATATTACTAACATTATTCATGGAGATTTTGTGCAGATTTAGCTCAGGTCAAGAGATCAAGATATTCAAAATGACAGGATCAAAAACCTGCCAATAAAATCGTAGGATCTGAAAACTTGGAAAGTGGATCTTTATGGCAAGTCTAAACCTATGAGATCTAGGATTTCTAATTTGAAGGCTATATAAAGGACCGATGGATAAAATTAAAAATTATCACCTTTATCACAAAGCAAATCACGGTCAAAGAACAAGTGATCCACGACAGGTCCCTGATTCGACGTGATAGGACGACGTGAAAATCGACGGAGCATCTACTTCCAACGGGGCAGAGATCGAGAGCAACTTCTTCCTCTTGTAATCTAAATTCGTAGGATTTGTAATTGTGAAGTTGATTAATAAAGGTAGATCTTTGTTTAATTATTTATTTTCTGTATTATTTCTGCATTATGATTTCTTTAACTATCCTTTCTTCTTCTATTCCCAATATGGGCGAGTAATTCTCCGCTTGTTAGGGTTCGTAGGATTAGGGTAGAACAATGGATGAGAAAATATTTTAACTTCTTTTAAGTCTTATGAAGTTTATAAACCTTAGCAAAAGAATCGTTAACATCCTAATCGGGCATGCTACCACTTTATTGCTAGTCTCGACCGCGATTTGAGATCAGATTAACAATTGTTTTGTTAAGGGCTAGACATGAATAGAGATCAATGAAAGGACAAGGGTCAATAGTAGGGAAACCCTTGTTTCTTCCAAGAACCCTAATCCTCATTCATCACTATCGATCTGGTTTTAAATCTATCAATAGATAAAACGAGTAATCTTTATTAGTCATCCATGACTACTAAATCCTAACGACCCTACAAGCCTTTTTCTTATATAATTTACATCCGTAATTAATTTAGATCTTAAATAAACTATCCACTTCTCTTCTTTTATTTTATTCAACACGTCTAAACTAAGATAAAAAGATTCCATGTTTCCCTGCGGACGACCTGTACTCATCTCGGCTAGTTACAAGCGACACCGTTATTGATTGCGGTTATTCTACAAACACTTTTTCACATCAATCAAATGGCGCCGTTGCCGGAGATACGTGCGTAATTTTCTTTTCTTACTATTCGTGTTGAAATTCGATCTATATCATAAAATAAACAAAACTGCAAATTGTGTATTTAACGATTATTGTGTGAATTTTGTAAGGAGATCTGGAGTCACAGATTTGAGGAAATAGAGATTCAGAGACATTCATCAAGCTCCAGGAGTTTCTGGTGAGTCCTATTCGGTGTACCTATTCTCCAATGAGCACCTGTGTACAATCTTTGATATCAAACACCAATGGATGTGGGATCATCCATCGTCCCATATAGGGTCAAGAAACGTACACACTAGTCTACTTTGGAATATCAATGCCCTGTCTCGATACTCCCACGACTAGGAACAATTAAAGGATGAACCTGTGGACTACCCAGGCCCTACTAGTATGATCTCCATCATAGTCCTGGTAGTCAAGCATACATCCTAAGGGCTTTACCAACATGTGAGAGAAAGACAATATCACAATACTAGTCTACATGTTAAGATAAAGAGCAAACAGATAGCATACTATCATGTCGAGCAAGAAAGTCCTCTCTATATATGTCCAAGCATCCATTATAATATACAATCATGTACAATAATGGTCTCTAGAGCATACATACAACTAACAATCTCCCATTTTCACTAAGGCCAGTTGTTGTAGTATCTCATACCCAACATCCCGAAGAGCCTCTCAAATTGTATCTGGGGAATGGCCTTCGTGAGTGGATCCGCCTTGTTATTCTACGTTTTAACTCTCCTGACCTCGATCTCCTGGCAATCAACTATCTCCCGGATTAGGTGATACCGCCTAAGAATATGTCTGGATCACTGATGGGACCTGGGTTCCTTGGCCAATGCCACAGCTCCATTGTTATCACAATACAAAGGTATTGGATACTCAATGGATGGAACCACACTAAGTTCAGTTATGAACTTCTTCATCCAGACAACCTCTTTAGCGGCATCGTTGGCAGCGATGTATTCAGCCTCCATCGTCGAGTCTGCCACGGTATCTTGCTTGGAACTCTTCTAACATACCGCCCCTCCATTGAGGGTGAAGATAAAACCCGAGACCGACCTACTATCGTCCTTATCACTCTGAAAGCTCGAATCGGTAAAGGACTCCACTTGGAGTTCACCGTTACCATATACCAAGAACATTTTTTTAGTCCTTCTCAAGTACTTAAGAATATTCTTCACAGCTGTCCAGTGATTCTCTCAGGATCCGATTGATACCTACTTACAACACTAAGTGCGTACGCTACATCTGGTCGGGTATATAATATCGAATACATGATAGACCCGACTTCCGAAGTATAGGGTATCCCTTACATGCGAGCCTTCTTCAAATCAGTCTTGGGGGACATCTCTTTGGAAAGAGTGATTCCTGAGATCATGGGTAAATTCACACGCTTGGAATCTTTCATACTAAAGCTCTTTAGTATGGTGTCAATATACCTGGATTGGGACAATCCCAACAGTCGTTTAGATCTATCTCTATAGATCTTAATCCCCAGGATGTAGGAGGCATCACCTAGATCCTTCATGGAGAATATTTGTGATAAGAAGAGCTTGACCGAGTGCAGCATAGGAACATCATTTCCTTTCAAGAGTATGCCATCCACGTACAATACGAGGAAGACAACATTATTCTCTATAACCTTTTTGTATATACACGGCTCATCTACGTTTTTGATGGAGTCAAACTCTTTGACTGCCACATCAAAACAGATGTTCCAACTTCGTGATACCTGTTTTAATCCGTAGATTGATTTAAGCAGCTTGCACACCATTCCACTACTCCCACTGTCCATGAATCCCTCTGGCTATGTTGTAAGTCTACGGTAGCGCCCCGGCCGTCAATCCGAGGCCAAACACGGAACAAAATTTTTTACAGAACTGGTGCTAACACAGACTTTCACTCGGATCGTGCCATTAACACTAAACTAGCAAACTGTAAAATGATTGAATGACTATACCGATCGATCCGTGTCCTTCGGTCTTTAGCCATCATCCCACGCTACTCGCGGCATCTCCGATCTCCGGTCTTCTCATCGAGGTGGCACCACGTCAACGAATTTTTATACGGGCTCCCGCCTCTAAACCGAGGCAACTCGGACATGAAGTTTGCTAACCGACATGTCCAAGATTGAATTAGAGATAGTGTAGAATACTTTGTCTCAAGGCACCCAATGAATTGGGTGAAGGTAAATAAAGTTGCCAAAAAGAGATATGATGAAAGAGCTATTGGAATTTTTGCAAAGGAAATTTGTGCATGCATCAATGAGTGGCCGGCCACAATATAGCACAAATGGTGCTCGGCCAAAATGCTAAAGAAATGTTCACTGGGGATATGATGGGGGGGTGAGCACAAGTAAAAAAGAGAGGTGACCATAAGAATATCAATATAAATATCTCCACAAAATATCACCATTATAATATCTTAACCATGAACAAAAAGCATTAATTGAACTTGTGACTCACAAATAAAACCATGCTTTACTAGAAGCTTTCCAAATGACTCATCCAAAACAAACCCACCTCAAACAATTTTGGCTACATCATGGAATGAAGGAAATATTGGCCAAAAATGAATGCACAAACTATAACCATTAATTAAACATTAAATATAATGCTTAATCAAGCGGAGAAAAACTGGCAACTTCAAAAGTAACCCCGTAACGAATTACAGGATTACCCCACAACTGTATACACATACCCACATCCGTATTCCAACTGAATACGAATGCAATGAGACAAAAATACTCCTACACAATAAAATACTAGGATCCGGTTTAAAACAAAGCCCACCAGTATTATCTGTCCAAACCATGACACGTGCATAACTGCACGTGTATGCTCGAACCCTGCCATAAAACCATACGGCCTCTACAACGTTTCGCCCGAACTTGGGAAAATTTTTGTGGGGGACTCTAAAGACTCGTCAATACTTTGGCAGTGGGTTTAACCACAAGTACGTCAGTTGTACTAGCTGTAAGTAACGGCTGCCCATGTATTGAGCAAAAGGGAGGCTGATGAGCGAACTCATCTAGAAACCCTACTGAGCCTATCAGGGACAATATCCATACAGTCCTGTTCGTTCGTCTATGAGTATCATATATCGGGCCTAGGGGCTGGTAACGTCAAACCCCCAATAGCGGTATAATTCGTGTCAGAGTGTAGCCCAGAACACCCAGAGATACTACGGAGTACCTACCAGTAAATCTCCTGCCAAGACCAAGGACTTTGTGTAATAGCTCTCCTGATACAGCACGATCTCACCCCTAATACCGAGAGAGACGAAACCCCTGCCGATCCGTTCACTGCCTCTATGTGGCTCGGGACTGTATCCAACTAAAACCTGTTTGCACGATTCCTTTGAGCCGTGCTGGGTAATAATTAAAGCACAGTGGGAACTCACACGAGACAAATGACGATCTCAGGTCGATGAACTAATCTGTACACATGTCACCAGGGAACTGCTATCTGATGCTAGGTATAATACCAACTAGCAGGTTCCCGGCGAGTCCTGTCCGGTGTACTCATAACCCAATGAGCACATGTATACATCTTAGGTGAACTAACTGACACCAATGGCTTGTGAGACCGGCCACCGCCCCTCGTCGGGGTCTTGATTGTATACATTAGTCTACTCCGGAGTATCGATGCCCTGTCTCGAAACTCTCATGACTAGGGACCACTTTTAAGGATGTGCTTATAGACTACCCAACTCTCACGTATATGATCGCCATCATACTCTTGGTAGTCAAGCAAGAATCCTAAGGGCTCTATCAACGTGTAATAGTGATCAGTAATGTCACCTAAAACTGTACACGATGATAAAGGCAAACCAGATAGCATATTATCATCTCGAGTAAGACTGTCCTACCGGTATAGGTTCTCCTCAGTCATTGCAATCACGTTCCTGCGATCCAATAATTGATTTTGAGGGCACTATATCTAACAATCTCCCACTTGCACCTAAGGATAATTATTGCGATGTCGCATACTCACAGCCCGTGTGATACCGAACACCGAACTCCTCTACTAATCAGTTTCACAAAGCTCGCTTGAAAGACCATTGTGTTCGAGAAATAGCCTCAGTAAGTGGATCCTCCCTGATATTTCTTTCTATGTCTCTCTTAATCTCAAGTTCGCGGAGAAAGCCATCTCCCGAATTGAGTAATACCTATTTTAAAATATGTCTGCATATCTGATGGGACCTAGTTCATAAATGAACTCCAAATTCAAACTTCTTACACTGTATCGTCAACTGAACGTAATCAGTATCCTGCGCTACACCTCCCTCAGTATCCGCTTCGACCACCTGTCCAAACTACTGCCCCTCGTCAGAGGGAAAACTATATCTCTGACAGTCACTCTGTCTTCCATGTCACCTTGGAAGCCAGTAATGATAACCGTCTCCTTAAGGAGGTTGCCGTTACCAAATCCCTAGAACAACCACTTATGTTCTAAAACTGCTTCCGAATGTTTCTCTAGGATTCGATTAATATCAACTTATTGCATCTAATGCAAAAACAACATCTGGTGTGGTACTTGACATCTCATGATTGACTCAATTGTCTAAGAAAGTGATATGTCAATCATGCAAATCCCTCTCCCCTTTAGTCTGTAAGACACTTTTAGAGAGGGTGACTCCATCACCTACAGGTACATTACCATGCCAGGAGTCATCTATTCTAAATATCTTTAGAATACTGTCTAAGTACCCAGATTGGGAAACTACCAAAATTTAGATCTAAAACCATAGATCTAGTAACAAGAATGTCTGATATTATATCCATATCCTGTGTGGAGAAACTACTGTGCGACAACCAAAGTATAACCGATCGAAGTGTAGGAATTTCACTTCCTACTATGTGTATGTCATCCAAAACTAGGACATCATACCCTACTACTTTCTTAACAGATCCATCCCCTATTCTGATGAAGTCAAAGCCATGACTGTCATATCAAAATTAGATGATCTATCTCCGCTATATCTACTCTAGTCTATAAATAGACATAAGCTACTTGTCCACTATGCTTCCGCTGCTCCCACTGACCACAACAACCCTCTGGCAGAATAATATATACGTGCACTTCTAAAGCTAGTTTAGAACGACGCTATACTTAACCTCCTGCCGGGTCTCATAGTCTGGAACAATAGTAGTGTCAAGTCTGGGTAAACAAGAACCTCCCTGTCACCGTCCTTGAGGCTACCGGAGTACCTCTCGGGTGCCTGAGGTTGCCCACCATATCTGCGGAGTGGCTAATGGATTGTCAAACCTGATTGAATCTTTAGGTTCTTATTAAATTTTCAGTAATCGTTTGCGGTTCTGGAATCACTTCCAGTTCTACCATACTCCCACTACTGTTTTCTGAAAAAGTCCATTTTACTAAAATTATGGCGAGCCAAGAACAATATCACTATTGATATTCCAGATGGTAGAAAGTCAACCCTCGTCATAACCTGGGTCAACCCACAAACTGCCATTACAGAAATGTGCCTTGAGTTATCCAGAGTTTGGTTTTAAGTATAAGCCGGACAACTCCCCACATCTTAACATCGTTAAGATATGAACCATTCTATATCCAATATAGAAACTTTGGCACTGATTTAATTGGAAGCAGATTCAAATAATGCAGCTGTCTCCAATGCATGTCAACGAAATGGAGAGATGCCGATCGGCATTACTCAACTTAGGAATGCATCCAATTATGAGTAACCTGAAAGAGAAACAAGTTTCTCAAAACCATTACTATCAACTGAATACCCAACACAAGTATCTACATCTTCGATCACCTTGAAGAATCCTGATACTTGCGACACCTGGTTCTCTACTTTATTTTTGTACCTATAACTTCTCAAAACATAGACCTTGTATTTCTACGAAACACTTGTCTAAAAACTAGAGAAGTCATAAGTAAACAGAATACAATACGAGGACCAACCCCTCTGTCCTAATGGACACTGGACAACATACAATATTTTGTATAAGTCCGCTGAGTTGAATAACTCAAACTCTGTGCATCGTAGGTTGAAAACTATACCCAGGTGATTTCCTAAAATATCACCAATTACAACGAATTCCGATATAATGAGGATAATCACCTAATTCCCAATAACCCACTCGCACTCAACATCTGTAAAACTATACAGATGTGAGAATCATACCTGGTAAATACATACCCTGGAGTAAGTGTCTAATTGGGAAATCAGTTTTCTATTAACAATGCACAGTGAAACTGAAACATGAAAATGTTTCGAAGGGGTATCCGGGTATTCCTAGTAATGCCTCTTCCATTATCCTGATTCATGACTGTAACCGTATATTTCGTTGCTATCTCTCCAAATCTCTTTATTTGTCTTCATTCATTACCTTCTGTACACCCTATTAGACTAAGTGGTTTTTTTCCTTCCCTACCGTTCGGCACCGGCCTATGGTTTGGCAGAAAATTATCCAATAAGCGTAATAGGTGTACTCTCCTAATCCTAGGAGTACTCGCAACCTGAGAGAAGGTGATGATAAAAGATAACTGAATAAACCTTATTCTATTTCTCCTGAACTGGAGAAAAGCAAAGGTGAAGTAGAAGCGGCGAATATATACTCGGTTTGGTCGTGAATGATAGCAGTCGCAATTTACTTTGCCCTCTTTCTAATCCCTTAATTTTGTCTTTACTTATTACCTTCTGTACACCCTACTTAGGCTAATTGGTTTTCTCCTTTCCCTACCTTTCGGCACCTGCCTATGGTTTGGAAGATGACTATCTAATAAGCGTAATAGGTGTACCCTCCTAATCCTAGGACTACTCGCAACCTGAGAGAAGGTGATGATAAAAGACAACTGAATAAACCAATTCAATTTCTCCTGAACTTGAATCCATCCTCGAATCTGGAACAAGTTCCTTCGAGTTCGTATATAACCATACGATGGATTTATACAATGGAAGTGGATGTTCGTAGTAATACGAGGTGTTTTGAAGAAATGCAAAGAGTAAAAGAAGGAGTGGCAATGATATATGCGACTCAGACAATCCAAAGCCAGTATTTTAAGAAAGTTCGGTCAACTTGGTTACTTAGTCATAGTCTAAGGTCGGGCCATGGTCGCTGCCAAAGAGAGAGAGAAAAGAAACACTCTGCGTGCACTCTAACTTAAATCAGAATGGTTATCACTTTATCTAATCAGGAAACCTCCTACTATATCGTCAAATTCTCCTCCAAACCTGAAAGAAGAATTAGTCGGGATCACCCGAAGAGTAAACCCACTCATCAGTGGGAATCGGGATCTAACTATCATCGCATAATAACGTGAAGGAATCCACTAACGTTATCACACTCCAGAAGGTATGCGCATGCCTGGCAAGTTTCCTGTATGGTTGAAACTCCTAAAAAGATTTTTGCCCCATGCTCTTATGACCTTGACGTTGGCCAAAATATCATAAGTCACATGTCAAGTTCTACCCATCCTTATCCAGGTTAATTTGAACTCACCCATACATACCCTTGACGTTGTCCAAAATGGCAGTACGACTGTCCCAAACCAACGCATCTATCTATGTAACCGATGAATACCCAGTAGCTACCAAACACTATGCCTTGGCGTTGGTCAAAATACATAGCTTGAATACTACTGAATATCTAACTGAAATGACGGAGGGCTATGGCTGGTTTTTGGCGAAAAACCTTTAACGTAATGAACATGATGTCGTTGAAGGAACCTGATAGCTTTTTATAAAAATATAGTGACGAAAACCTTTGCTAAAGAGGTCACTCCCGGTGAAGGATCTCGGCTCTTTCCTCGTGGAATGAGGTGCAGAATATTCCAACTGAATACCGCGATACAAAGCAAAAAGTAATCGACTATAGTGAAGTTATTACCCTGACGCAAACCTCTGCCCAATGGGTCACTTCTGGTGAAGGGATCTCAGCCCTTGCCTCATCGAATGAGGTGCTAGATATTCATAACCGAATACCACTGTGCAAAACAAAAAAAATGTCCTTGTAATAACAGCTTTTTGAAAACTGTTCCAACAACATCCAACATGTATGATTTCCCTGCATTGATCCGAATCAACGCAGTCTAATCACACCAGAAAAGAACGAAAATAAAATATACGTATATGCCATCCGCATTCGCCACTGGGTCCTGTCATCACCCGTTAGGTTACTTAACTAACGACAGAGCGGGGACTGGACTAGCGCGGGTGTAAAACATATACAACATCTACTAGTATATATACTAATATACAATAATCGCTCTAGGCGTGATAAATGCAACATTACAGAAAAGTAATAAGCATTACAGAACAATACAGATAATCTGGGAGCCCCGGGTTTCACAGAGCCGCAACTGAAATCCGACGTTCCCCTGGTCGTGTGGATAGCCTGTGCAATGAAAACCTAGACCCCTACGAGTGCGGCAAGTTACCCGCCAAAACCTGAAACGAGGTAGCCCCCTTCAACAAAGTGAATGGACCACCCAGCACTTCACGGAATCCGGTAACTTGGGCACTCCTCCTTGGGTCAAACTGTACCCCCTACGAGTGCGGCGAATAGCCTGCCAATCCTAGAGTGAGGTCCCCTCCCTCTCAAAGCCATGAGATGCGGATCCGTTGCCCTCCAGAATTCGGCTATCCGTGCACTCCGTCGCGGGGTAATCCTAGTACAGAAAAGAAAATATGTACAACGGGTACATTGACCTCAACCCGGTCGTGCCCTAAACGAATAATATACAAACAGGCAGTGACGGCAGTCCACATGTTCGACGCTCGCCCCGCGATATCAAATGCACAAATAAATCCAAACCGCACTACCATTGCACATAAGCTCCACCACTGCAAATCCGCAACATCACAGCACAGCGCAGAACATCAACGTGAATGTCACGTTCGCAAACCCGTCTAAAAGGACTATAGCAATTAGACAAGATTTACCGCTCGAATGACATTCACGGTCGCAGATATAATGTAAGCACTGTGAACTAACATGATTAAAATTTCGATCGACAAAACTTCCCGAAGTGGGCCCCAAGTACAAATTCAGTACTCAAATAAATCTGGGCCTAAACTAAATATTTCAGAAACCACAATTCCACATGAAAGACACCCAGAAGAAATATGGTGCACTGTTGTCACAAATCGGCGGCGGAACCGCGGCCAACATATGGTTTGTGCGGCGATTCCGCGGCGGTCTTGTGGATTCAGTCTACCAAATTTCTCCAGTAGTCTTAAAAAATCCTGCACGATTTTCTGACACTCTCAAAATAATTTTTAGACCAGTTTAAAAATTCGGCAGAAACTTGAAATGAGGAAATGCGGTTTTGAAAATTTCGTTCGATCGATATTTTAAACATGTTAGAATAAGCTACTAAGTGTTAATAGCGTGGCTTTGATACCATGTAAGTCTACGGTAGCGCCCCGGCCGTCAATCCGAGGCCAAACGCGGAACAATTTTTTTTACAGAACTGGCGCTAACATAGACTTTCACCCGGATCGTTCCATTAACACTAAACTAGCAAACTATAAAATGATAGAATGGTTATACTGATCGATCTGTGCCCTTCGGTCTTTAGCCATCATCCCATGCTCCTTGCGGCATCTCCGATCTCCGGTCTCCTCGTCAGGGTGGCACCACGTCAACGAATCTTTATACGGGCTCCCGCCTCTAAACCGAGGTAACTCGGACATGAAGTTTGCTAACCGACATTTCCAAGATTGAAGTAGAGATAGTGTAGAATACTTTATCTCAAAGCATCCAATGAATTAGGTGAAAGTAAATGAAGTTGCCAAAAAGAGATGTGATGAAATGAGCTATTGGAATTTTTGCAGAGGAAATTTGTGCATGCATCAATGAGTGGCCGGCCACAATATAGCACAAATAGTGCTCAGCCAAAATGCTAAAGAAATGTTCGCTGGGGATATGATGGGGGGTGAGCACAAGTAAAAAAGAGAGGTGACCATAAGAATATCTATATAAATATCTCCACAAAATATCACCACTATAATATCTTAACCATGAACAAAAAGCATTAATTGAACTTGTGACTCACAAATAAAACCGTGCTTTACTAGAAGCTTTCCAAATGACTCATCCAAAACAAACCCATCTCAAACAATTTCGGCCACATCATGGAATGAAGAAAATGTTGGCTAAAAATGAATGCGCAAAATATAACCATTAATTAAACATTAAATCGAATGCTTAATCAAGCGGAGAAAAACTAGAAATTTCAAAAGTAATCCCGTAACGAATTACAGGATTACCCCACAACTGTATACACATACCCGCATCCGTATTCCAACTGAATACGAATGTAATAAGACAAAAATATTCCTACACAATATAATACTAGGATCTGGCTTCAACCAAAGCCCATCAGTATTATCTGTCCAAACCATGACACGTGCATAAGTGCACGTGCATGTTCGAACCCTGCCATAAAACCATACGGCCTCTACAACGTTTCGCCCGAACTTGGGAAACTTTCTGTGGGGGACTATAAAGACTCGTCAATGCTTTGGCAGCGGGTTTAACCAAAAGCACGTCAGTGGTACTAGCTGTACGTAACGGCTGCATATGTATTGAGCAAAAGGGAGGCTGATGAGTGAACTCATCCAAAAACCCTGCTGAGCCTATCAGTGACAATATCCGTACAGTCTGGTCCGTTCGTCTATGAGTATCGCATATCGGGCCTAGGGGGCTGGTAACGTCAGACCCCTAATAGCGGTATAAGTCGTGTCGGAGTGTAGCCCAGAACACCCTGAGATACTACCGGAGTACCTACCAGTAAATCTCCTGCCTCGGCCAAGGACTTTGTGTAATGGCTCTCCTAGATACAACACGATCTCACCCCCAATACCGGGAGAGACGAAACCCATGCCGATCCGTTCACTGCCTTCATGTGGCTCAGGACTATATCCAACTAAAACCTGTTTGCACGACTCCTTTGAGCCGTGGTAGGGTAATAATTAAAGCACAGTAGGAACTCACACGAGATAAATGACGATCTCAGGTTGATGAACTAATCTGTACACATGTCACCAGGGAACTGCTATCTGACGCTAGGTATAATACCAACTAGCAGGTTCCCGGCGAGTCCTGTCCGGTGCACTCATAACCCAATGAGCACCTGTATACATCTTAGGTGAACCAACTAACACCAATGGCTTGTGAGACGGGCCACTGCCCCTCGTCGGGGTCTCGACTGTATACATTAGTCTACTCCGGAGTATCGATGCCCTGTCTTGAAACTCCCACGATTAGGGACCACTTTTAAGGATGTGCTTATAGACTACCCAACTCTCACGTATATGATCGCCATCATACTGTTGGTAGTCAAGCAAGAATCTTAAGGGCTCTATCAACGTGTAATAGTGATCAGTAATGTCACCTAAAGCTGTACACGATGATAAAGGCAAACCAGATACCATACTATCATCTCGAGTAAGACTGTCCTACCGGTATAGGTCTTCCTCAATCATTGCAATCACGTGTCTGCGATCCAATAATTGACTTTGAGGGCACTATATCCAACATTCTCCCACTTGCACTTAAGGCTAATTATTGCGATGTCGCATACTCACAGCCTGCGTGATACCGAACACCCAACTCCTCTACTAATCAGTTTCACAAAGCTCGTTTGTAAAACTATTGTGTTCGAGAAATAGCCTCAGTGAGTGGATCCGCCCTGATGTTTCTTTCTATGTCTCTCTTAATATCAAGTTTGCGGAGAAAGGTATCTCCCGAATTGAGTAATACCCATCTTAGAATAAATCTGCATATCTGATGGGACCTAGTTCATAAATGAACTCCAAATCCAAACTTCTTAGACTGTATCGTCAACTGAACGTAATCAGTATCTGTGCTACACCTCCCTCAGTATCTTCTTGGACCACCTGTCCAAACTACTGCCCCTCGTCAGAGGGAAAACTATATCTCTGACAATCACTCTGTCATCCATGTCACCTTGGAAGTCTGGAATGATAACCGTCTGCTAAAGGAGGCTGCCGTTACCAAATCCCTAGAACAACCACTTATGTTCTAAAACTGCTTCCGAATGTTTCTCCAGAATTGGATTAATATCTTCTTAAAGATCCATTTGCTTCCAATGGATTTTACCCCCTTCAGGAGAAACATCCAAAGTCCATACTTTGTTGGTGTACATGGATTCTATCTCAGACTATATTGCATCAGCCATTTCACAGAGTCCCCACTTGTGATGGCCTGCTCGAAGCTAGTTGGGTCATCATCTTCCATGATGTAATCCTCGCTCCCACTATCAATGAGAAAACCGTAGTATCTCTCAGGTGATGAGGAACCCTACTAGATCTATGGAGAGGCTGAGGTTCGTCGGGGACTATCGAATCCTTCGGTTCTACCAAATCTTTTGTTGTAGTTTGTGTAGTTGGAACTTCTTCCAGTTCTACCTCTTTGCTACTAATTTCTTTTACAAAATATTCCTTTTCTAAAAAGGTGCCATTAAAAGAAACAAACACCTTTTGTTCCTCGGTGTGGTAAAAGATATACCCGCGTGAGTTTTTGGGATATCCTACAAACTTGCACAGAACTGACCTTGTCTCGAGCTTGTCCAGATTTTGCGTTTTAATATAAGCAGGATAACCCCATATTTTAATATAATTAAGACTTGGTCTCTTCCCCTTCCATATCTCATATGGAGTGGTAGGCACAGATTTGGTAGGGACCATATTCAATAGGTGTATGGCTGTTTCAAGTGCATAACCCCAAAAGGAAATAGGCAACTCAGCAATACTCATCATAGAGCGCACTATATCTAATAGGATGTGATTCCTCCGCTCCGATACACCGTTGTGCTGTGGTGTATACGGATGAGTAAGATGAGAGAGAATCCCATTCTCTTTTAGTAGTCATGGAAATCCATGCTCAAGTATTCTCCTCCCCGATCAGATCGAAGGATTTTAATACTTTTACCCATTTGGTTCTCGACTTCGCACTTATATTCCTTGAATTTCTCAAAAGCATCAAATTTGTGTTTCAATAGGAACACATATCCGTATCTTGAAAGATCATCAGTGAATGTAATGAAGTACGAGAAATCATTTCTGGCATGTGTAGATATGGGACTGCATACATCACTATATATCAGTCCCAAGAGTTCAGTAGCTCTTTCTCCGTGTCCAGTAAACGGAGTTTTGGTCATTTTGCCTTTGAGACATGACTGGCAAATTTTATAAAATGTAAATTTGAACGGGTTCAAATATCCATCCTTATGTAACTTAGCTAGTCGTGTCGCATTGATATGACCTAGTCTACATTGCCACAAGAAAGATTCGTTCATTTCTTAACTTTTCTTCTTGTGTGTGTTCTGTACATTAAGAACTGTATTTTGATTTAGAACGTATAAATCGTTACATAACGTACCAAATCCAATCAACACTTGATTTAGGAAAATGTTCATAACATTTTTCTCTACTACAAAATTATATCCTTCTTTATCTAATAAAGAAATCAATATTAAATTGGATATCATAGATGGTATATAATAACAGTCGTTCAAGATCAATGTATTCCCATTTGGTAATACAAAGTGATATTCACCAACTGCTTTGGCTACAACATTTGCACTATTCCCTACTTTTAGAGAATGATCACCTTTTACCAGTTCTCTACCTTTCTTTAGCCTATATAATGTATTACATATGTGGGATCCCAATCCGGTATCTAATACTTAGGATGTAGAGTGTACTGAGAAACAGTTCTCGGTAACAAACACACCCGAAGAAGATGCATCAATATGCTCATTCTTCGTTCGGGTCACATGGGAATCCGGATATTCCCCCATTTTCTGCTTGGACTTATAACAATTATAAGATAGAGTGGAATCAACGTTCCCCATATTAGTATAACAGGTGGGTTCGGTCAATAAATCAATATTATTATCTTAATTAAGGCATGTCATGGTCGCTACCTGGAGAGAGAGAGAGAGAGAGAAGAAAACACTTTAGCGTATACTCTTGCAAGATTAGATTGGTTATTATCTTATCTAATAAGGATGGCTCCCACTGTTTTTATCAAATCTTCCTTCAAACCCTAAAAGGTAAGACTAGCCGGGATCAATTACACCCTACAAGTTCGCTAACCGGTTAGCTAGGCCAGTGTCGGTACTTTGAGGGAGGTTCCCCATGCTTTCGCATGTACCTAATTAAAATAAACCTCGTTTTCCCAGAGGCATAACCCCGTTGAATCCTTTCTACACACCTAGTGGATTAGCTAATTGTAAAGTGTAACTCTTTCAGGAGTAACTCTTACTCGCAGTGGGTATCGGGATCCAACTATCTCATAGAAGGTATGTAATCTCATTGCAAATTTTAACACTTGAAATTCCCAATATCTTTTGCCCCTAACGTCCTATGACCTTGATGAAGGCCAACAAACCATATGCCGCTATTCAAGTTCAACCCGTACATTTCGTTATTGAATTAAACCTATCCGCACAAACCTTGACGAAGGCTAACAAAGTTGTATGACTATCCTAATCCAATCGCATCTTATGCAGCAGATAAACACTAATCATCTACCGCACACTACGTCTTGACATAGGCCAACAAACGTAGCACGAATACTAAATAGCGCTTATCTGAAATGACGGAGGGCTACGATAGGTTTTTAAGAAAACCTTTTGTGTAATGAACTTGATATCGTTGTAGAATCAAGTGATTTGAAAAATGAGTGGTTTAAGCTCCGCTTTTTAAAATTGAATAGTTTTCAAAACAAACCGAATGGGTTGTAGTATTTTCTAGCTTTTGCTAAAGAGTTCACTCCCGGTGAAGGGATCTTGGCTCTTTCCTCATCGAATGAGATGCTGGATATTCATAAAAATATACCGCTATGCAAAGCAATAACTAGAGGTATCTTTTTGAAAATTTGATTCAACAATATCATTAGGTTTCTTTCCTTTTCATTAATCTCATTAATGAAGTCCCATCATTTATGCTTCCTAAGCATCACAGAAGAAACGAAAATACAACGTACGCTTATGCTATCTGTATTCGCCACAGGGTCCCGTCATGCACCGTTAGGTTAGTTAACTAACGGCACAGCAGGGGCAGGGCTAACGCGGATGCAAAACATAAGCAAAGTTTATTATATATCATATATATAATATAAAGCATTCGTCTCATGCAGTTATATGATCTCATTATAGAACATTGCGGTAGAAATCAACATATGAAATATTGGATATAGTAGGAGGTCCACGTTTTAAATCAAGCTAGTAAATAACATGGATTCTACGGTCGTAATGAATAGCCAAACTCACATCCCTAGACCTCTACGAGAGCGGCAATCAACCCTACCAATTCTAGAGTTAGGAGACCCGAACTCGACTCCTCGAGATGGTCTCCCACTGGACTCTAGAACCTGGTTACTTGTGCTCCCCGCCTTAGGTCTATCCTAATGCGGAAAAGTAAATAATATACATCAATGGTGACATCATCCTCAACCCGGAATTGTCCCCATAAAAGAATATTACATACAAATTTTTACATGAATGAAAATAAAAAAACTCTCATCTTAGGCAAAACCCCCCGGCTATTCAAACATGACGATCCAATATAACATATCACAGCCACACATAACATCACATGCCATCAACGTAAGTAAATATGCGTATCCCAATTGTCGTTGACATATAGCAACGAAACCGGCGATACACCACATATTATACTTACGGCCGCAGAAAAGAAAGTGAAAACTACAATAATTGAAATCCACAACCACCTTAGACATCATAAACCCAAAATATCACATACTTTGGATTCATGCCTAACCATATAAATTCCTTAGACATCATAAACCCGGAATATCACATATTCCGAATTTCATGCCTAACGTTATAAGCCCGACATTTTAATCTTAAATTGAAAACACTTTTCAATATCGAATCGGGTAATTCAATAAGATTTCCAACAAATGATCGAATGCTCTTCGCAAACATTAATAGACGGCCGCACCCCCGATGCCGACGACGAAGTGCACTTAGGCGGAACACCGCGGCCGCGAGCACCTGAATGGATGCTTTTAGCAACGAGGTTCTCCTACAATCACTTGGTCGGGGCTATGGGGCGTAGCTATCTAGTAGTGTTACCCGGCGAGCGTTCGCGTACTATACTAGATTGCGATGGAGTTTTGATCCGAACAAAACCCCGCGGCGACCGATCAAAAGAGACTAAATTGCTAGATTTACAAAATACTAATTAGTTTTCACAAAACTAATTATTGTGGATTCCAAATATTGTATCACAAATCATAGATATCTAGACGATGTTAATCATTTCGATCGATTTATCAAACACCCAAAATTCCCAGAGATCTCAACACTTGAGTCACTGTTAAAAATTCCCAGAGAGTGCCCTAAGTACATACTGACCAACACAAGAAAGCACGCTCCCTGCCTCACCAACGGCGCCGCGGAACCGCCGCTAAAAGCATGTTTTGGCTGCGCTTCAGCGGTCATTTGGTCGATTTGGGCCGTCGTTTTTCTTGGGGATCCATAGAAAACCCTGCACAATTTTCTGAATATTTTTAATTTGAAAAATTCCAACTTTTGAAATTTTTTCCAGAGAGTGGGTATTTCGGGTTTCGAAAAGTCGATCGAACACTTTAACTTCGCCTAGACTACTCCTAATACTCTAGCCCGACTCTGATACCATTGCCGGGTTCGCTTATCACCCCCGCTATGTTTCGGCACACATCAAGTATTCTATTTCGAGCCCGACCAAGGATCTAACTAGAGAATTAGGGTTTTTAATACATGTAAACAATTTTACACTAAGTGAAATATGAATACAACCTTTGTAGACCGGTCCTTCACTTCTAAAGCTCCATGTAGTAGTCTCTTACCTCCAAGTAGTGGTCTCTCGGACTCTCCTTACGCTCCATTAGGCGAAAAGAATGAGCTTGCTCAAAGATCTTTGAGGCCGAAGATAATCTACCTTGAGGAATCTCTAACTCAAGCTACCTCTTCACTAATTGAGGAATAAGTGAAGCAAACAAGCTATAATAAATGGTTAGTTTGGTATAGATTGATAAAATAGGAGTTTTGCTCACTTTAGAATTATTTTTCTCTCTTTTTTTTTCACCCCACTCAAGAGGTAGAGAGCTAAAGAAGAAGATGAAGAAGATACTCAAGTGATCAAGTATGAACCATGGGTAAGAAAATATCTCATATAATCTCATGTAGAGACTTAACCATGGCTAAAAATGATGGTTAGGTTAATAAATATGTAGAGTACAACAAAATTAGTGGACTAAGTCAAACTTTTTACATGCTTCCACAAGCATCTCAAACCATGCTAATTTCCACCTAATTTTGATTTTTCCCTTAATAATTAATCACCCAAATTATCTTTAGTTAGGTATGGGTCTCATACACCCAAGTCCAATGTATTATCAAGCATGACACAAAATAAATACATTAATATATATCACTTATATATTTAAATGCATTAGTAGAAAAGAAATTCTTAAGTGAGCTAATATTAGTTAATATATAAAATATATAATTATATATTAAATTATTAAATCAACACTT
This sequence comes from Agapanthus africanus, assembly GCA_030015575.1. Classification (NCBI taxonomy): domain Eukaryota; kingdom Viridiplantae; phylum Streptophyta; class Magnoliopsida; order Asparagales; family Amaryllidaceae; genus Agapanthus; species Agapanthus africanus. The sequence continues at coordinate 458,456,021 of JASDDO010000001.1, read as the reverse complement.
GATTTAATAATCCTGCTATATCATATATAACCGACTAATATTATTTATATCAAGTTATCAAATCAACACTTGATTCAATAACCCGACAATATCTCATATAACCGACCGATATCATATATCACGAGATTATAATACGGTATTACATACACGTATTAATCTCGGTCCCGCACATATCATATATATACCCTACTTCGTTTGGCTTGATCCAGGAAACCTCTGTTAGGACTCTAAAAACTCGTCAATATGCCAGCAGTAGGTAATGATCATATCAATCACCCACACGCCGTCAGCGGTACTAGCTGGACGTAACGGCTACCCAGGTATTGAGCGATCAGAAGATCAATAAGAAAGCTTGTCCATACTCCCGTGAATCCAGTAAGTAATACTACCGTACAGTCCGGTCTCTTCGTTTGATATGTCGCATATCGAGTCTGGAGGTGGTAAACGTCAGATCCCAATAACTTGATAAGTCATGCCGATGTGAGGTTCATAACGGGTCGAGAAACTACTGATAACACTTACCAGTAAATCTCATTATCAGCACTAGCCAGGGACTTCCTGTTATAGCCAATCGAGCATAGCGCAACATCAACCCCCAATACCGGGAGAGACGAAACCCCTCCTATCGCTTATTGCCTCCATATGACTCGGGACTGTACCCAAAATCCACCTGTTTGTACCCAAAATCAAGGCACGGTGGGAATCACACAAGACTCTATAACGATCTCGGGTCTACAGACTAACCTGTACCAGTGTCACCAGAGAACTGCTATTCGACGATAGGTATAATACCATCTAGGAGTTCTCGGTGAGTCCAGTTCGGTGTACGTATTCTCCAATGAGCACCTATGTACAATCTTTAATGTCAAACACTAATAGATGTGGGATCATTTATCACCCAATACAGAGTCAAGAAACATACACACTAGTCTACTCTGAAATATCGATGCCATGTCTTGATACTCCAACGACTAGGAACAATTAAAAGATGAACTTGTGGACTACCCTAGCCCTACTAGTATGATCTCCATTATAGTCCTGGTAGTCAAGCATACATCCTATGGGTTTTACCAACATGTTAGAGTAAGACAGTATCACAATACTAGTCTACATGTTAAGATAAAGAGCAACCAAATAGCAAACTATCATATCGAGCAAGAAAATCCTCTCTATATATATCCAAGCATCCATTATAATATACAATCATGTACAATAATGGCCTCTAGGGCATACATACAACTATCAATATCTTGGCATACGGATTGGTTGAAACCTGTCAAGCGCAAGATCGGCACAATGCCAGACTTCTTTCTCTACTTTAGTATCCGTAGATTGGTAGAAAAGGATTGCCTTTTCACCTCTTCGTCTGGGAGGGACGTAGAAAGTCCGCAGCTGTTGCACGCTGTATGTATCAAGCGCATCAAGTTCTTTGCAATGCCGTGGCGGAACTATGGTGATTTATAAACTCTGATCAGCTCCAGTAACGATTTGTGATGACGGGTGAGTGGAGAACACGGCATTGGCCTCGTCCTCAGATTCACTGCTGAAGACCAAAATAGGAGCAGATGGGTCGGACCTGTTGTCTTGGGGTTGCCCCAAGTAGACTATCTCTTCATCCTCCTCGGTATCGCTCCTAAAGATCGGGATAGTGGTGATGGCTTTTTTTTATTCTCCGGCTTTTGACATCTTTCTGTGTCTTTGAAGTCTGGTAGGAAGTAATTAGCGTCTTCATATTTTTGGACTTCATTTATAGAGAATGGATTTAGTTCTTTCGTAACGGTGTACTCGAGCCTATCCTTGAAATACTTTATACACTGATTGTGTAGAAGGGATGACGTTGTACTCGTGCAACCAAGGTCTGCCGAGTAAAGCGTTGTAGCAAGTCTTGGTATCGATGACATGAAATTTGATGTCAGTGACGAGTAGCCCAAAGCGTTGTAGGATTTCCGGGCATGCCAACAAGGTTTCAGGAGGTATCGTCCATGCCATTTTCAAAAAATTGCCATGCTAAACAACCCTAACCCTAGAATCTTAACTAGAGAATTAGACAATATAACATGTAAATAACCTTACATCTAAGTGAATATGAAATACAACCTTTGTAGACCGGTCCTTCACTTCAGTAGCTCCGTGTAGTAGTTCCTTCGCTCCAAGTAGTGATCTTATGGACTCTGGAATGGCTCCACAAGATGAAAGAACAAGCTTGCATGAAATTTTCGAGGCCGAAAATGATCTACGTCGAGAAGACACCAACACAAGATACCTATTCACTAATTAGAGATTACTGAAGCTAACACCCTAAACTAAATGGCTAATCTAGTAGAGGATGATGAAGTAGGATTTTTGCTCACTTTAGAATTAATTTTCTCACTAATTTTCTTCACCTCTCCAAAACCTAGAGAGCTCTATTGATGAAGAAGAAGATGAAGAAAAATAATGTTGTGAATAATGAATCATGAGAGAGTGGCAATCATGGGTGAGAAATATCTCATATAACTCATATAGAGACTTGACCATGGTTTAAGATAATGGTTGGGTTAATAAATATCTATAGTAAAACAAATTTAGTGGACTAAGTCAAAGGTTTCTACAAGCTTCCACTAAGCTTCAACCATGACAAATTCCCACCAATTTTGTACTTACTTTAAATAAATAAAACCCCAATTATCTTATAGAATGGTGTAAGTCTTATACACCCATGTTGCATGTATAATAAAGCATGACACAAAAAGAAACACAATTAATATATATCACATATTTATATTAAGTGTGCACTTGTGAGAAAAAGAAATGGACAAGTGAGATAATATTAGTTAATGTAAATATATCAAATATAAAATTATACATTAAATTATTAAATCAACACTTGATTCAATAATCTGGCTATATCACATATAACCGACTAATATCAAATGTATCCACTTATCGAATCAACACTTGATTCGATAATTCGGCTATATCACATATAACCGACCGATATCACATATCGCGATAGAATACGATATCAAATACACGTATTAATCTCGGTCCCGCACATATCACATATGTGCTCCTATTTCGTTTCGCCTGAGCCAGGAAACCACTGTGTAGGATTCTAAAGACTCGTCAATACGCCGACAGTAGGTGATGATCATATCAGTCACTCACAAGTTGTCAGCGGTACTAGATGGACGTAACGGCTACCCGAGTATTGAGCGATCAGAAGATCAACAAGCAAGCCTGCTCATACTCCTGTAAAGCCTGTCAGTAACACTACCGTACAGTCCGGTCTTTTTGTCTGGTATGTCGCATATCAAGTCTAGGGGTAGTAAACGTCAGACCCAAGTAACCGATAAGTCGTGCCGATTTGAGGCTCATAACGGGTCGAGAAACTACTGATAACACTTACCAGTAAATCTCTGTATCAGCCCTGTCCAGGGACTTCCTGTTATAGCCAATCAAGTACAGCACAACATCAAACCCTAATACCGGGAGATACGAATCCCCTCCTATCACTCATTGCTTCCATATGACTCGGGACTGTACCCAAAAATCACCCTTTTGCACGTTCTCTTGAACTTGGTAAGGTGGAAATCAAAGCACAGTGGGAATCAGACAAGACTCTATGACGATCTTGGGTCTACAGACTAATCTGTCTATGACGATCTTGGGTCTACAGACTAATCTGTACCAGTGTCACCAGAGAATTGCTATCCGACGATAGGTATAATACCAACTAGGAGTTCTCGGTGAGTCTGTTCAGTGTACCCAGTCTCCACTGAGCATCATATGGGTCATCCATCTTTGATTTCAAACACCAATAAATGTGGGATCATCCATCGCCCATCATATGGGTCAAGAAGCGTATACGCTAGTCTACTCTGGAATATCGATGCCCTGTCTCGATACACTCTCGACTAGGAATAATTAAAGGATGTACTTGTGGACTACCCCAGCCCCACTAGTATGATCTCCATCATAGTCCTGGTAGTCAAGTACACATCCTAAGGGCTTTATCAACATGTGAGAGCAAGACAATATCACAATACAAATCTACATGTTAAGACAAAGTGCAACCAGATAGCATACTATCATGTCGAGCAAGAAAGTCCTCTCTATATATGTCCAAGCATCCACTATAATATACATCATATGTACAATAATGACCTCTAGGGCATACATATAACTAACAAGCGTAACATCAATATTACGGACCCAAGCGTCCGTGATAGCTGTGAGTCCAACCCAGAGATGGTAATTTTGTCCTGAGCCAGATGATGAACGTTTATGCAAATCTCCTTCAGCACCTTCACGTTGAGAAGGTTGACGGAGGACCCGTTGTCGACCAGGATCTTCCCTATCTTGTTGTCATGGCAGTACCCAGTGACATATAGAGGACAGTTGTGCTTGCATGTTCCGAGGAGGAGATTTTCCTCGCCGAATGTAATGTCAGCTATATGAACCTCTGCCAGCTCGTCCTTCATCTTTTCTTCTGCAAGGAAAGCTTGGAACTGATCGGGCTCCTGTAATGCCCTGATCAGAGAATCTCTTGCTTCTTTGGATAGAAGGATAGCATCCAATATACTCAGTTGTGAGGGTATCTTTCTCAGATGTGCCAGGACATTGTAATCCACCTTGTTTTTCTTAGGCGGGTCCTTGGCTGCAAGCTTTTCGACGACTCTGTCATCGAGGGAAATTTCCTCAGGGACTTTCCCCTTCCCCTTGTCTCTTTTGCTCAAACCTTTGTATGTAGTCCTAAGGTTTTTCTCAGGCAGCGTGTGATTACGCGGCTGAATGTTCTCACAGTTCATCTTTCCTTCTTCTTTTCCGGAGGTGGATTCTTTGAAGAGAGGGCCGAGGGTTATTTCTTCCTTAGAATCGCTCCCGAATGTAAGAACTTGTGATTTTCCTTTTATCGAACTGGTGCCAACCAAATGACAATTGCCAGCTGTTCCTTCCTGCTCATCTATCGCTCTTCTTTGCTGTTGACGAGCTTTGCGCTTCATCCGCTTGAAGTGTTGTCGGTGAGCAACGTATCCATACCACCACTTCTTGAAAGCATTGCACTCTTCGGTGGGGTGGGTGACCCTCCGATGATATAGGCAGTAGTTCGGATATGAGTCCTCTCCGTTGAGGCTTATGACCCCGGGCGTGTTTCCTTTGAGAGGTGGCTGCTTCATTCCTACTGACAGGGCTTTAGCGAACCGCTTCTCTGTCTTGATCCTGCTCTTATTTGTGGCAGGTGTGCGTCGGTCTGGTTGGAGTACGTTACGACTCCTCCTTACCGCGTCTCCTTCATGCTGACGCCGACTCTTGGCCTTTTCGTATATATCCGTTTCATGTTCTTGGTCAGCTCTGCTCTTTTGAAAAGCTTCGTTTAGCAGCCTGTCAATTAGGCCTTCTGGCAGCTCCAGGAATTTTGGCACCGGTCCTGCCCCTAGTTTCTCTGCGTTGTTTTCTAACGCCGAGGGGGATTCTTCGCCATTTGACGATGAATGAGAAACCATGTGGCAACTTGTTATATAGTCTTGGGTTCCTCCTGATGAGTCATGTTCCTCATCATCGTCACTATCTTTGTTTTCAAGGACATGGTTGAGAAACTCTTCGAGAGTGACTGGTGTTCGCGCCTTCTGGTTGTATTCTTCCAGCGCGTCAATGTACTTTTGCAGGTCCGTGCGCTTGTCGTCATACTCGGTAGGCTATGCGGGCTTCTTGGTCTTCTTCTTTCCTTTCGAAGACTTTAAAGGCTTGACCTGGGCGTTTTGCCCATTCGTTAGCAGTTTTCGGTGTGGGATGCGGTTTCAACATCCCCTCAATGATCTCGGGCTCCAGCGGGCTTTTCCACGTGATCGTTGGACATACTTGAAGATCCTTCAACATTCTTTCGGTTTTATTTGAAAGGAAAACTTTCCACGGAGCATCTTCCACAAACGAACATGATGCCTCCGGCGTATCCACCTTTTTAGGAGCGTGCCTCTATGGTGGGTTTACCCACCAATTCTCAGACAGCGCAAATTTCCCTTGACGGTACTGGTCCTCGACCTAGTTCTTGAAAATTTAGCAATCCTCAATAGAGTGGCTCACCATTCGGTAATAGGAGCAGTAGTTGGGATTGTTGACGTCACCAGGCTGTGGTGGACATTTTGGGTTTGGCAAAGTGATGAGCTTGTTGCGCACTGCCAGTTCGAACAATCTCCTCGTTTTATCATGGGGTAACGAGTAAGCATGTCCTAACTTCTCTTCGAAGGATTGGCACGGGCGCACCTTGTTTTGGCGAGCAACCGGTCTCGGGTCACTCGGTTGTTGTTGAGTGTTGGCAATGAAGGCCGCTTTTCTTTTACCCTTTGCATTTCGAGGATCCATTTTTGAAGAGGAAGGCCCTTGGCCTATCTGGTCCATTTGGGCCTGCTTGTCGATCAAAGCCTGGAAGGTGGTCGGCTTAAAGAACGTCATGAATTGGGACACAGTCACTTGAGGATCGAGAGTCCCTATGAACATGCCCACGGCAGGAGCTTCTTCGATGCGTTGTTCGCATTTTGACCAGAAGTTTCGCCACCGGATCGCGTATTGAACCCAGGTCTCTCCTGACTTCACCCTGGCATTGATTAATGCCGTGATCGGGGTGCGCTCACTTGCGCTGGTGAACCGCTGCGTGAACAGCAATTCCATTTCCATGAATGTTTTGACGGAGTCATTTGGGAGCTCCGAGTACCATTCGAATGCTGTTTCCGACAGGCTGTCAATGAACTGGCGAAGCAGCAATTTTTCGTCGCCTCCAGTATTGCCGCACAAAACTCTGAACTGAGCAACATGCTGATGAGGATTGCCCGTCCCTTTTTTCACATAGAACTTGGGGATTGTATATCCTAGCAGGAACTTGATTTGATTGTATCAACCAGGATACGGTCACCCAGTTCTGACGACTTGGCCAGCCGTTTCACTCGCTTTATGAACTCGTATTTGTTGAGCTATGTAACCATCAAGGGAATCTTTGGGGATCGTTTCCTACCTGGCTATTGATAAAGCTGGAAGAGGGTTCGATATTTCCCCTCTGTCGTCCTCAATGATTATCGGCAGGTCTTCAGCTGAAGGTTCTGGCTGGATCATCATTCCAACTATGTTTTGGAACAGGAGCGCCATCTGTTTTATATTAGCATTGTTGGTGTGTAGTAGCTTCTCTAGTTAGGTTACAACAAGATGTAGTGATGAACATTTCAAAATTATAGAGGGCTAATACAAACAAACTCTGAATCGAACTAAGATTAGGGTAAAACAACAATAAAAGAAGTCTAAGCAAAAAGATAAGGAACTACAACCTTTGTAGTCAACTCCTTCACTTTCATTGGACTCCTACGGCTCCACTCGAAGCTTGGATCGACTCTGCTCAAGATCTTTCGTCGTCTACGATGATCCACCCGGAGTATCTTTGCTCAAACCCTTTGCTTCACAAAACTAGTGTGAATGAAGCATAACAAGCTACACTAATGGGCTAGAGTAGTGTAGATTGTTGAAGTAGTTTATATTCTCACTTAAAAACCCTTTCTTTTAAGTTCCTCACTCTATAGAAAACTCAAGAGAGCATGAGAGAGGAAGAAGAAGAATAAGGCAATGCTTGAGCTCAATATTGTTATCTCTTAATTAAAAGAGAAAAGAAAAAAGAATATATATTAGTGTCACACTCTGAACAAACCATGGTAAATAATATCTAGATATTTTCATTATTGAGTTAAAGCAACTAAAGAAATTAAATCATGGTTTAATTCAGGGTTAAGTGAAGGAAGAGTGTGGAAACAATGAACCATGGTTGAATTTCCATTTTCTTTTCTCAACAAATAAATATATATAGCTATTCATTCCATGTGAGTCTTGCATTGCCATCTCCAATGTATCAACAACCATGATAAATGTATGCATGTATGTGTGCATTCACATCATCATGTGCATGTATAAATATATATATGTATAAATGCATGCATACATCCAATAGAAAAAGGGTTTAATAAAAGTGAGCTAAAAGTCCATTTTAAATCAACACTTGATTTAATACACCGGTCATATCACATACGGCCCGACCAATAGAAAAATGCCCGATTAAAATACGATATCATATACACGCATTTAATCGAGCTCCCGCGCATATCTCATATGCACACCACATCGTTTCGCCTTAGCTAGAAAACTCCTGTGTGGGACTCTAAGACTCGTCAATACGCCGGCAGTAGGTGATGATCATATCAAACACCCACAAGCCGCAAGCGGTCAGCTAAACGTAACGGCCACCCGGGTATTGAGCGATCAGAAGAAAAACAAGCGAACCTGTCAAAACTCCCGTCGAGCCAACTGGCAACACTTACCGTACAGTCCGGTGTCTTTGTCTGATATGTTGCATATCAAGTGTAGGGATGTAATCGTCGAGCCCTAATAACTCAATAAGTCATGCCGATATGGACTATGATCAGTCGAGAAACTACTGATAAAACTTATCAGTAAATCTCATCAGCCCTGGCTAGGGATTTCGAATCAAAACCAATCGCGCATAGCACAACATCAACTCTCAATACCGAGAGAGATGAAACCCCTCTTATCGCTCATTGCCTCCATGTGTCTCGGGACTGTACCCAAAAGCCACCTGTTTGCACGACTCAGTAGCGCCGTGGTAGGATGGAAATCAAAGCACAGTGGGAGAATACACAAGTCTTTATGACGATCTTGGGTCTACAGACTAACCTGTACCAATGTCACCTGAGAACTGCTATCTGACGATAGATATAATACCATATAGGAGTTCTCGGTGAGTCCGTTCAGTGTACCCAGTCTCCATTGAGCACCCGTATACAATCTTCGATGTCATAACACCAATGGATATGAGACCATCCATTGCCCATCATATGGGTCAAAAAAGGTATACGCTAGTCTACTCCGGAATATCGATGCCCTGTCTCGATATACCCTCTACTAGGAACATTCTAGGATATGCTTATAAACAACTCATGCCCTACTAGTATGATCTCCATCATAGTCATGGAAGTCAAGCAAATATCTTGAGGGCTTTATCAACATGTATGAAATGAACAGTATAATACAATCAATTAAACATGTTAAGATAAAGTACAACCAGATAGCATACTATCATGTCGAGCAAGAAAGTCATCTGTATATATACATGTCTAAGCATCCACTATACATATAATAGCCTTTAGGGCATATATATATCCAACAATCTCCCACTTGCACTAAGGCCAATTATTGGCGTATCTCATTCCCAACATCTCAAAAAGTCACTCATGCTGCGGCTGTGGAAGGGCCTTGGTGAGTGGATCCGCGGTGTTATTCTTTGTATCTACTCTCCGAATCTCGATCTCATGGCGATCTACTATTTCCTGGATCAAATGATATCGCCTCAGAATGTGTCTGTACTTCTGATGGGACCTGGGTTCTTTGGCCAACGCCATAGCCCTATTATTATCACAATACAATGGTATTGGATCAATAATGGTTGGAACTACTCCTAGTTCCGCGATGAACTTCCTCGTCCAGACGGCTTCCTTGTAGCATCATTTGCAGCAATATAATCAGCTTCCATCGTGGAGTCTGCAACGGTATCATGTTTGGAACTTTTCCAACTAACCGCCTCTCCATTGAAGGTAAATACAAACCCCGAGATAGATTTGTTGTCATCCTTATCACTTTGGGAGCTGGAATCGGTAAAGGCCTCTATTTGGAGATCCCCATTACCATACACCAAGAACAATTCTTTAGTCCTTCGCAAGTACTTAGGAATGTTCTTCACTGCTATCCAATGTTTCTCCCCTGGGTTGGATTGATACCTGCTTACTACAGCTAGTGCATAAGCTATATCAGGGCGAGTACATAACATCGCATACATTATAGATCCCATGGCTGAAGCGTAGGGTATAATGCTCATGCGAACTGTCTCTTCATCAGTCTTCGGACAGAAGTCTTTGGAGAGAGTGATTCCATGGCAAGCTGGCAAGGCACCACACTTGGAATTTTCCATACTAAATCTTTTTAGGATGGTGTCAATGTACTTTGATTGGGACAATCCCAATAATCTCTGGATCTATCTCTATAGATCTTTATGCCCAAAATGCATGAGGCATTACCCAGGTCCTTCATGGAGAACCTTTGTGATAAGAATAGTTTGACCGATTGTAGCATAGGAATATCATTTCCTATCAAGAGAATGTCATCTATGTACAATACGAGGAATGTGACAGTATTCCCTACAATCTTCTTATAAATGCATGGTTCATCTATATTTTTGAAAAAATCAAACTCTTTGATTGTATCATCAAAGCAGATGTTCTAGCTCTGTGATGCCTGCTTTAATCCATAAATGGATTTAAGCAACCTATATGCCTTTTCGCTGCTCCCACTGTCAATGAAGCCCTCTGGCTGATCCATAAAAACGCATTCTTCTAAATTACCATTTAGAAATGCAGTTTTAACGTCCATCTTCCAGATTTCATAATCGTAGTGAGCAGAAATAGCAAGTAGGATCCGAATGGATTTAAGCATTGCTACTGGAGAGAAAGTTTCATCATAGTCCAATCCTGGTCTTTGATGAAAACCTTTCGCTACAAGCCTTGCATTATAGGTCTCCACCTGTCCATCTACACCAATCTTTCTCTTAAAGATCCATTTGCAACCTATGGGTTTTATCCCAGGAGGCGCAACATCTAAAGTCCATACTTTGTTGGTGTACATGGACTCCATTTCGAATCTCATGGCATCCAGCCACTTCACTGAGTCACTACTCATGATAGCTTACTTAAAACTAGTAGGGTCATCATCATCCATGATGCAATCTTCTCTATCACCATCAATGAGAAACCCACAGTATCTCTCCGTTGGGCGAGAAGTTCTACTAGATCTCCAGAGCGGCTGAGCTTCTTGAAGTTCTACTGCAACATCAATTTCAACCAATCTGTTATAAGTAATTTGTGTCTCTAGAACCTCTTCTAGTTCTACCACATTGCCATCAGTACTATTCATAAAAATTTCATTTTCTAAAAATGCGGCATGTTGAGAAACAAACACTCTTTGTTCCTCCTTGTGGTAGAATAGATATCCATATGAATGTTTTGGATATCCCACAAATTTACACATGACCGATTGTGTTTCAAGTTTATCTAGATTCTTCTTTTTAACAAAAGCCGGACAACACCATATCCTAACTCTTTTAAGAGATGATCTCTTTCCACACCATATCTCATATGGAGTGGTAGACACGGTCTTGGTTGGAATCCTATTTAACAGATACATGGCTGCCTCCAATGCATGTCCCTAAAAGGAAAGTGGTAACTCAGCATCACTCATCATGGACCGTACCATATCTGACACACCGTTGTGCTGTGGTGTGTAAAGGGGAGTGAGCTGAGAGAGAATCTCATTCTCTTTTGAGAAGTCTGAAAACTCTGTACTCAAATACTCTCTACCACGATCCGATCGAAGTTTCTTGATACTCAAGCCTGTTTGTTTTTCTAATTCAAGTTTGTACTCCTTGAATTTCTTGAAAACTTCGGATTTATGCTTCAATAAAAACACATGTCCGAATCTTGAGAAATCATCAGTAAAAGTGATGAAGTATGAAAAATCGCCTCTAGCATGTGTAGACATTGGTCCGCATACATCACTATGTATGAGGCCTAAGAGTTCTATAGCTCTTTCTCAGTGTCCAGTAAACGGAGTTTTGGTCATTTTACCTTTGATACAGGACTGACAAGTCGCATAAGATTTATATTTAAAAGAATTTAAATATCCATTTTTATGTAGCTTGTTTAGTCTTGTTTTATTAATATGACCAAGTCTACAATGCCAAAGAAAAGCTTCATTTATATCTGAAAATTTTCTTTTATTTGTATATTGTATGTTGAAAACTGTGTGTTGGTTTAGGATGTAAATACCGTTATTTAGTGTACCATACCCAATCAACTGTTGATTCAAGTTAATGTTCATAACATTATTTTGCAACACAAAATGGTATCCTTCATTGTCCAACAAAGAAATGGATATTATATTATATAGCATACTAGGTATATAATAACAAGGGTTCAAAACTAAAATACATCCCGAAGGCAACCCCACATGATACTCTCTTACAGATATAGCATGTACATTGGAACCATTTCCAACCCGAAGAGTATGGTTACTAGTCTTTAAAACTCTACTGTTTCTCAATCCCTGCATACAATTGCAGATGTGAGAACCAGAACCGTTATCTAATACCCAAGATGCAGAGTTTATAGAAAAACAGTTTTCAGTTACAAACACACCTGAAGCAGAAGCATCAGTATGCTTCTTCTTCTTGACATCAGCAAGATACAAAGCACAATTGCGTTTCCAGTGTCCCGACTTGTGGCAGAAAAAACATTCTCCTTTTCCACTTCCTGCGTCCCCGGATTTGTCTTTCCCTTTCGCCTTTTCAACTTCACTTCTCGGTTTGGTGGGTTTCTTCTTCTTCTTTCTCTTAGCCTTGGCTTTTGGGACGGAAGAGGAAGATGGCCCAGTAAGCAGAGCGGGAGTTTTCGCTGTTTTGAGTGTGCTTTCTGCACTTCTCAACATATTGAGAAGTTCAGGCAGTGATTTCTCCAAATCATTCATATTGAAGTTCACAATGGAGGGAGTAAAGGCAGGGGGGAGAGACTGTAGAACAATATCAGTATATTGCTCGTTATCGATGGTCCATCCTAGGTCCTCAATTTTTCTATAAGACCAATCATTTTCAAGACATGTTCACCTACTGATGTGACAGAAGCCATCCGCATCTGATACAGTTTTCAAGATGTCTCGTAGCGTAAAACCCGAGATTGCTCTCCATACAACTCCTTTGTATGGAGAAAGATGGATTAAACATCCATCTTCTCATGTTGCTTCTGATGTACATTATCCATAGAAGCAAGCGCGAGGTACTTAGCCGTGTCACAATCAATATCCCATGTTTTTCGGATCTCCTTATTCGAAATAAATGATTCAGGATGTAGGATGGGTGGGGCTTTGGCAGTGAGGACATATGATACTTTATCATATGTGAGTGCAATGTTCAGGTTTCTCAACCATTTTTTATAATTCGGTCCTGTCAGTTTGTTTTTCTCTAGCAGAAGCTTAAGTCCCGTCATAGGTATCTGCCATTAGGAGAGAGAAAAGAAAACACTCAGCGAAATGCTCTTGCAAAGATTTAGATTGGTCATTATCTTATCTAATCGATGTCTTCCACTGCTTTTATCAAATTTTCTTTCAAAACCTCAAAAAGAAAACTAGCCAGGATTAATTAAATTCTACAGTTTCTCTAACCGGTCAGCCAGGCCAGTGTCGGTACTTTGAGGGAGGTTCCCCATGCTTTCGCACGGACCTAATTAAAATAAACCTTGTTTTCCCAGAGGTGTAACCCCGTTGACACCATTCTAGACACCTACTGGATTAGCTAATTGTAAATGTAAAACTTTCCTGAGAGTAACTCTTACTCACGGTGGGATCAGGATCCAACTATCATATAGAAGGTATGCAATCTTATTGCAAATTTCAACTCTTGAAACTCCCGATGTGGTTTTTACCCCTAGCTGCTTATGGCCTTGGCTATGGTCAACATATCATAAGCACTAGTCAAGTTCTACCCGTCATTTCATGATTAACTAGACCTACACATATGACCCTTGATTATGATCAACATAATCACATGAATGTCCTAACTAATCGCATCATATGCTTTATAGGAAGACGTCACTTGGCTACCGTACACTACGCCTTGACTATGATCAACATACGTAGCACGAATACTAAGTACTCTGCTTCCTAAAATGAGGGAGGGTTTTGGATGGTTTTTATGAAAACTTTTAACGTTTTGAACTTGATCTCATTGTAGAATCTAAATAGTTTAGAAAAGGAGTGGTTTAAGCTCCGCATCTTTTGAAACTTGCTTTTTCATAAAAAGGCCGAGTGGGTTTCAAATCTGATTCTACAACATCTTGAGGTTTCTTTTTCTTTACATTAATCTTATTAATGTAGTCCCATCATTTAAGTTCTTAAGCCATCACAGAAAAAAAACGAAAATAGAACGTACACTTATACCATCTGTATTCGCCACAGTGTCCCGTTATGCACCGTTAGGTTACTTAACTAAAGGCATAGCGGGGCGGGACTAGCACGGATGTAAACCATAAGCAACGTTTATTATATATCATATATATATATATAATATTCTATTCGTCTCAGATATTAAGTAATCTCATCACAGAATAATCAGCAGCAGAAACATGTATATGAAAATATAGGATATACTAGGAAGTTCGTATTTTATATTTAGCCTAGAATAGAAAATATGGATTTCACGGTCGTGATGAATAGCCAAGCCCACACCTCTAGACCCCTACGAGAGTGGCAAGTGACCCTACCAATTATGAAGTTAGGAGACCCGGTCTCGACTCCTCGAGATGGCCTCCCACTGAACTCCAGAAGCCGGTCACTCGTGCTTCTCTCCTTGGGTCTATCCTAATGCGGAAAAGTAAATAATATACATCAATGGTGACATCATCCTCAACCCGGAAGTGCCCCAATAAAAGAATATTACATACAAAGAATTTTACATGAATGAAAAGAAAAACTCTCGTCTCACAGAAAAGTCTTGGCCATTCAATCATGACGATCCTATACATCATATCACAGCAACACATAACATCACATGTCATCAATGTAAGTAAATATTTGACGTATAACAACGAAACCAGCAATACTCCACATATTACACTTACGGTCGTAGAAAAAGAAATGTAAAACTATAACATTTGGAATCCGCACTTTTCCTTAGACATCGCAAACTTGGAATATCACATACCCTGGATTACATGCTAACACTGTAGATCTTACATTTAGGTCTTAATAATGAAAACGCTTTTTCAAAAAAAAAGGATCGGGTAATTCAACAAGATTCCCGATATCCAACGAGACCAAAATGTTAGATTTACAAATAGCCAATTAATTTTCTCAAAACTAATTAGCATAGATTCCAAATATTGTATCACATTCACAAATATTAAACAACGTTAAATATATCAATCAACACATCAACATACCCACTGAATCCATAGATCTCAACACTTGAACCTATTTTAAAAATTTCCAGAAAGCACAGCATGTACCCATGGATCATCAAAAGAAGGCATGGTCTAAGCCTCACCAACGGCGCCGCGGAACCGCCGCAAATGCCTGATTTGGCCGCGGTTCCACGGTCGTTGTGTCGAGTTTGGTGCTCGTTCTTCTTGGGGATCCACAGAAAACCCTGCACTATTTTCTGGATATTTTTACACCACAAAATTCCAACATTTGAAAAAACTTCCAGTGAGCATGAAAAAATCACATTTTTCATGTCCGATTAAGTTTTTAAACGCCGTCTAAGTTACCCTAAAGCACTCGCTAGGCTCTGATACCATGTTGGTGTGTAGTAGCTCCTCTAGTTAGGTTACAACAAGATGTAGTGATGAACTTTTCAAAATTATAAAGGGCTAATACAAACAAACTCCGAATCGAACTAGTGATTAGGGTAAAACAATAATAAAAGAAGTCTAAGCTAAAAGATAAGGAACTACAACCTTTGTAGTCAACTCCTTCACTTTCTTTAGACTCCTACGGCTCCACTTGAAGCTTGGATTGACTCCGCTCAAGGTCCTTCGTCGTCTACGATGATCCACCCGAAGTATCTTAGCTCAAACTCTTTGCTTCACAAAACTAGTGTGAATGAAGCATAACAAGCTACACTAATGGGCTAAAGTAGTATAGATTGGCGAAGTGGTTTATATTCTCATTTAAAAACCCTTTCTTTTAAGTTCCTCACTTTATAGAAAACTCAAGAGAGCATGAGAGAGGAGGAAGAAGAAGAAGGCAATGCTTGAGCTCAATATTGTTATCTCTTAATAAAAAGAGAAAAGAAAAAAGAATATATATTAGAGTCACACTCTCAACAAACCATGGTAAATAAATATCTAGATATTTTCATTATTAAGTTAAAGCAACTAAAGAAATTAAATCATGGTTTAATTCATGGTTAAGTGAAGGACGAGTGTGGAAACAATGAACCATGGTTGAATTTCCTTTTTCTTTTCTCAATAAATAAATATATATAGATATTCATTCCATGTGAGTCTTGCATTGCCATCTCCAATGTATCAACAACCATGATAAATGTATGCATGTATGTGTGCATTCACATCATCATGTGCATGTATAAATATATATATGCATACATTCATGCATACATCTAAGAGAAAAAGGGTTTAATAAAAGTGAGCTAAAAGTCTATATTAAATCAACACTTTATTTAATAAACCGGTCATATCACATACGACCCGACCAATAGAAAAACGCCCGATTAAAATACGGTATCATATACACGCATTTAATCGAGCTCCTGCGCATATCTCATATGCATACCACATCGTTTCGCCTGAGCTACAAAACTCCTGTGTGGGACTCTAAGACTCGTCAATACGCCAGCAGTAGGTGATGATCATATCAAACACCCATAAGCGGTCAGCTAAACGTAACGGCCACCCGGTTATTGAGCGATCAGAAGAAAAACAAGCGAACCTGTCAAAACTCCCGTCGAACCAACTGGCAACACTTACCGTACAGTCCGGTCTCTTCGTCGGATATATTGCATATCAAGTGTAGGGATGTAATCATCGAGCCCTAATAACTCAATAAGTCATGCCGATATGGACTATGATCGGTCGAGAAACTACTGATAACACTTATCAGTAAATCTCATCAGCCCTGGCCAGGGACTTCGAATTAAAGCCAATCGTGCATAGCACAACACCAACTCCCAATACCGAAAGATACGAAACCCCTCCTATCTCTCATTGCCTCCATGTGTCTCGGGACTGTACCTAAAAGCCACCTGTTTGCACGACTCAGTAGAGCCGTGGTAGGGTGAAAATCAAAGCACAGTGGGAGAACACACAAGACTCTATGACGATCTTGGGTCTACAGACTAACCTGTACCGGTGTCACCTGAGAACTGCTATCTGACGATAGATATAATACCATATAGGAGTTCTCGGTGAGTCCGTTCAGTGTACCCAGTCTCCACTGAGCACCCGTATACAATCTTCGATGTCATAACCTCAATGGATATGGGACCATCCATTGCCCATCATATGTGTCAAGAAACGTATACGCCAGTCTACTCTGGAATATCGATGCCCTGTCTCGATATACCCTCGACTAGGAACATTCTAGGATATGCTTATAAACTACTCATGCCCCACTAGTATGATCTCCATCATAGTCATGGAAGTCAAGCAAATATCTTGAGGGCTTTATCAACATGTATGAAATGAACAGTATAATACAATCAAGTAAACATGTTAAGATAAAGTACAACCAGATTGCATACTATCATGTCGAGCAAGAAAGTCATCTGTATATATACATGTCCAAGCATCCACTATACATATAATGGCCTCTAGGGCATACATATATCCAACAAGTAGCTTGTTCTGCGGCCTCCTTTTCCTTTCTTTCCAGCACCCTTCATAGGAACTCTGTATCGATCTTCTGTTCCTGGCGCTGTTCAGACGCCGATCCGGGCTTTCTTTCTGTCTGGTGAGTGCTGCCATTTTTGTCAGCATCTCCTGGATCTTTTGTTGTTGCTCCTGAGCTTTTGTCAACGACCGAGTTTGCGGTCGATGACCTACGGAAGCACGGCTTTCCTCTTTTTTGGAAGCCATATAAATCGTGTGTACTATCATGCCCCCAGACTTAGGACGTTTAGGTCCATTGCCTTTAGAATTTGCCGCAGGCAGTGGAATTTTCTCCGGCCTTCTCCTTTCGTGGGAGGTCGAAGTTGAAGGGGTTGTTGTAACAAGCACCCATGTTGACAATGCCCTTCGTGGTATGGCGGAGGGATGATCCTCTTCTTGCCGAGCCTTCATTTTCTCCGGTCGATGAGAGTGGTCTTTGTTGTTCACAGAATCTTAGACTTTCCGCCAGACCTTGTGGATTTGGGAGGACGGCCACTGAGGAGGCTGCTCCGGTTTTCCCTGCGTCATATTTTCAGCAAGTGGGAAAGATTTCTTCAGCACCGCGGTTAGGAAGTTTGTGCGCACCCTCTTTAGCGGTTCAAAGCCGTTCCTGATTGGAACAATAGCGTCAACTTCCACCATTGGAGATGGTGGAGTAAATCCAGAAGGAGAGTTGCCCCCAGCTTTCCTCACTCGGCGCCAGTGGCGACGTCAAGCATGTCTTGCAGACAGGACCACCTTAGTTATGGAAGCGGCTCCATCATGCCCTGGGCTTTGATTAGGGGCTGCAACTGGTGCCAGCCTGTCGAAGACCGACGTCCGTTAAGAGAGAACAACCAATCTTTCGAAAGTCGACTTTCTGGTAGGGGAAGCACTTTTGATGACTTCACCCATAGCAGGAGTTGGCACGGCTACTCTTCCGAAGTCCGATCCTTTGGTAAGAGAAGCATCTTTGACAACTTCACCTGCCGGAGGAGTTGGGAGAACTATTCGTTTTAGGATAGCCCTTTCAGGTATCGCGGGCCTCTTGCGGGCCCACTTGAACTTTGGCTCAGCCTGTGAAAGACTGAAGCGACAGCCTTGGATGACCCGTTGAGAGGGGCCGTGGTGGTTGCAAGTCTTGTGGTGGCACTGGGGTGCTGAAACTCGCTGGTGGGAGTATGGTCCTGAAGAACAATCCAGTGGTGGGTTGATTCACCTGCCCAACCGGCATTGAAAAGATAGAGGCCGTATTGGGCCTGTATGTCACTCCTCCTGTTGGGGCGGAGCGGGAGTTACTACTGCAGTTTGTGCAGCTGGAAACCATTGATATTCACTTCTTCTCTCTGCACAGGAACAAGACACCAAATCTTAGTACCTCGAATCTAAGGGCAACCATAGCAAACTGCGATTTTTGTTCGCGAAACACGACACACGAAGTGTGGAGTAGAAAGAGGAAAAGGTCCCACCGGGCGTGCCACAATCAGTTCTCCGCCGAAAGACGAGACCGAGAGGTTAGGGCGTCTGGCTTGAATTTTGGGGGCAGATGCTATTTGGATTTATCCGTCCACCTCTCCGAAGATTCCAAGATGATTTATTACATCGTATATCGGAGGTTTGGACGGATGCGGCCGTTGTAGCATGACTTTGTAAGAGTCCCACTCGTTTTGCGAGGGGTTTTTGATTGTTGGGATGCTCTTCCCTGCAGTTAATTATATTAACGCATCGTGATAACCACTTTCACCTGCTCAGGAAGTTCACTTCGTGTCGTGCGTGTTTTTGTTTGTTTTGGTTGCCCATGGATTGTATACGGAGACTAATTTATGTTGTCGCCTGTAGGGCGTGGATTAGTCTAAATCCGAATATCTTAGATTTGGGGTTTTTATTTAAAGACCGTTAATCTGTTTTGAGATTATGATCGACTTAAATGTATGTGAGTATTTGAGGCTCGATTTTTGTTAAGGATATATTAGTCCAATTTGAGACTAAGATCCACTTAACAATTTTTAAGATCATTTTCTTGCTTCAGATCCAACAAAAGAGCATTTAGGCTCTGTTGTTTTAGTTTAAGAAAGTTTCGGTCCGTTGTCGCCATTTTTGTGGTGAAGTTCTAGTTTGAGGACATCTCGGTCTATTGATCACTATTTTGAAGGTGAGATTTTAGTTTAAGGACGTCTCGGTCCGTTGATCACCATTTTGGAGGTGAGATTTTAGTTTAAGGACGTCTTAGTCCGTTGTCGCCATTTTGGAGGTGACGGTTAGTTTAAGGACATTTCGGTCCATTGTTCATTTTACGCGCACGTGTATTTGTTACATGACGAGATGAACAACGATGATTTAGGATGCGCCCAGTTTGGGGTGCGGTCTGATTTGAGATGTGCACATCAATTTGGAAGTGCACCAAAAAGCCGTTGGTTGTTGGGACCCACCACCTCTCTGAAGACGTTGAGGAATTATAATGACGTGGATCAGAGGTGTGGAGAGATGTACCCTTGAACCAATTCCCGTATTTGAGGGACAAAGGAGTTAGTGGTAAACCCGGAAATCATTAGTCATATTTGAGACTAAGATTTCCTCGGGAGGATATGGGATGAGTATCGCTTTGGATATTATCAGTTGATCAATAGTCGTATTTAGGACAAAGATCGGTTTGGGAAATCATGAACACATGGGCTCAGCTAATCTGAATCAGGGAGGTTTTATCCTCAGGGGACCTAGCCAATTTGGGCATGGTCCATTCATCTTTTTTTATTGAAAAGTACCAAACACTTGTTTGGGCTCTGTTTAATCAGTCCCCTTGTTTTAAAAGGGCTGAGCACTTATATAAGTTCTAACACTCACGTATAACCATGTGGGATCTCGGTCATAGGGATTGCCCAATAAGTGTTAAACACTTTACCCTTTTTGTCTTTGTATGGAGTGCTAATGTCACGACCCGAGAATTTCGACTCGTGACCGGCACTTAACCACGCAACGTCTACAGGCGTAACGCGGCTAAGTAAGCCGAACCCAGAAATCAAAACCAATAAATAAAGAGTGATTGAAACATTTTTGTAAAAACAGTCATACATGTCTGAGAAACTTCCATTTATTTAGTAGAAATCCTTTTTAGTTCAAGAGTTATAATTTTTTTATAATTTTGGCAACATTTCCCTTTTTAAACATTTGTCCCGTAAGTCGGGTAAAAGCAAGGTGTCGCAGAAATAACAAGTGAAATGAATAAGCATCACAATATGATATACGACGCCGTAGCGAAGAATACACAGTAAAGCAAGGACAAATATCACAAAGATATTGTTGGATATATGTATGCCCTAGAGGCCATTATGTGATAGTGGATGTATTTATACATGTATATATATTCAGTTTGCATTCTTGCTCGACATGATAGTATGCTATCTGGTTATTCTTTATCTGACATGTTTATTTGATCATGCTTTTATTCATTCATACATGCTGATAAAGCCCTGAGGATATCGGCTTGACTACTCTGATTATGATGGAGATCATACTAGTGGGACATCTGTAGTCTATAAGCATATCCTGGAATGTCCCTAGTCGGAGGTGTATCGAGACGGGGCATCGATATACCAGAGTAGACTAGCGTATATGATACTAGACCCATGTGATGGGCGATGGATGTTCCCACATTCATCGATGTTTGACATCGAGATCATATACGGGTGCTCAGTGGTGACTGGGTACACTGGACGGACTCACCGAGAACTCCTATATGGAATTATATCTATCGTCAGATAGCAGTTCTCAGGTGACACTGGTACAGGTTAGTCTGTAGACCCGAGATCGTCATGGAGTCTTGTGTGTTCTCCCACTGTACTTTGATTGCCACCCTACCACGGCTCTACTGAGTCGTGCAAACAGGTGGCCGTTGGGTACAGTCCCGAGACACACGAAGGCAATGAGCGATAGGAGGGGTTTCGTCTCTCCCGGTATTGGGAGTTGATGCTGTGCTGTGCTCGACTGGTTGTAACAGCAAGTCCCTGGCCAAGGCTGCTGAGATTTGCTGATAAGTGTTATCAGTAGTTTCTCGATCTGTTATAGACCATTCATCGACACGACTTATTGAGTTATTGGGGTCGACGTCACCATCCCTAGGCTCGATATGCAGCATATCTGATGAAGAGACCGGACTGTACGGTAGTGTTGCCGGATGGCTCGACGGGAGTTGTAACAGGTTCGCTTGTTGTCTTCTGATCGCTCAATACCCGGGTGGCCGTTACGTTTAGCTGACCGCTTGCGGCTTGAGGGGACTTGATATGATCATTACCCTCTGCCGGCGTATTGACGAGTCTTAGAGTCCCACAAAGGAGTTGCTCAGTCCAGGCGAAACGTTGTGGTGCGCGTATGCGATATGCGCATGCACCCGATTGAAATGTGCGTATATGATACTGTACATTGATCGGACGGCTTGCTTTTGGTAGGGTCATATGTGATATGGCCGGATTGATAAATCAAGAGTTGATTTATCATTTAACCATTAGTTTTTCTCACTTGAAAACCTTTTCAAGGATGATGGATGTGTGCATGCATGTGTGTTTATCTTTCTTTCTTTCATGCTAGTTTCTTGCACATATGGATGTGCATACATACACACATACATGCAACCATCCATCATGGTTGTTAGCATATGGAAATGGTGGCAATGCTAGACTCACACCATAGATTATTTAATGGATTATTATTTGATTATGGATTTAAAAAGAAAATGAAAAGGAAAGGATAATTATGCTAGTTTGTACATGCTTCTTCTAACCTAACCATGCTCACCTACCACTAAACCATGGTTATCCTTTCTTTTATCATTCTAAACCCAAGTTAAATTAATCATCTATCATTTAATCATGGTTGGAGTCAAGAAGGAATAAATATATATAGTGATATTTATTTATTTTGCAAGCTTAACCTTATGGTTATCATTTTATCTCTTGAAAAGAAATAGCCACCATTTTCATCCTCCTTCATCTTCTCCTCTCTAGTTTTTTCTAGTGAGTGAAATACAACAAAAGAAAGGTTTTTGAAGTGAGATCCAAATCCACAACACCATTCTACTCAAGTCTAGCCAACTTGATTAGAGTGTTTACTTCGATTTTACAAACTAGCGAGCTTGGACGGAGATCTCCGCGGTGGATCATCGTGGACACAAGGGGAGTTCAAGAGGACCTTGTTTCAACACCAAAGAGCCTAAGGAGCGAAGCAAAAACGGGAGCTACAAAGGTTGTAGCCTTCAAACCCTAACTTTTGTTAGCTTAAAGTTTAGTAAACCCTAATTTTCTAGGATCTATCCTTTGCATGTTAGTTTAGCACCTTAAAAATTAAAACTTTGGGTCATGTGATGCTTCAAAACTCTTCATAGGGTGCTATACTAACCTTACATTGGTATCAGAGCCAACCTAGAACATTAGGCGACCTTTTTGCGAAGTAAAAAGTCCGATCGAAACAAAAATACGATTTTTAAAGGTGCTCTCTGGAAATTTTTTTAAAAATTGACCTTTTTCAGAATTAAAAATTCTCAAAAAATATTGCAGGTAAAAATAAGAAAATCTGGAAAATACGACCCCATGAACAGTACTTTGGGCCGCGGAAGTGCGGCATAAGCAAGCTTAGGCCGCGCATCCGCGGCCATATAAGGGGCTCTTTGATTATTTTTAGCACAGTAATTTTCTTTACCTGCTACAGTATATTTTGAGTATATTTAATCTAAATCTGCTGTTGAAAAATTCTGGAGATGTTTTTAGACTCGTGGTTTCAATCGGAATTTTCATTTCGCTTTCTTTTCCGGGTAAACTAGAAAGTATTGAAGTGTTTGAACGAATATCATTTACTCAATATTCATTTACTCAATATGATATATAGTAGACGTTGCTTATGTTTTACACCCGCGCTAGTCCCGTCCCGGTATGCCGTTAGTTAAGTAACCTAACGGTGCATAACGGAACATTGCGGCGAATGCGGATGGCATAAGCGTACGTGTTATTTTCGTTTCTTTTCTGTGATTGGCTTTAGGACTTAAATGATGGGATTACATTAATGTGATTAATGTAAAGAAAATAAACCTAAAAAGATGTTGTAGAATCGGATTTGAAAACTACTCGGCTATTTATGAAAAAGCTACATTTCAAAACTGCGGAGCTTAAGCCACTCCTTTTGAAAAACTGTTTGATTCTACAACGATATCAAGTTCAAAGCGTTAAAGATTTTCTTAAAAATCATTCGCAACCCTCCGTCATTTTAGGAAGTAGAGTACTTAGTATTCGTGCTACGTTTGTTGACTTTAGTTAAGGCGTAGTGTACGGTAGCTAAGTGATGTCTTCCTACACTGCATATGATGCAGATTAATTAGGACATTCATGCGACTTTGTTGACCATAGTTAAGGGTCATATGGGTGGGTCTAATTAATCAAGAAATGACGGGTAGAACTTGACTGGTACTTATGATTTGTTGACCATAGTTAAGGTCATAAGTGCTAGGGGTAAAAATTACATCGGGAATTTCAAGTGTTGAAATTTGCAATGAGATTGCATACCTTCCATGTGATGGTTGGATCCCGATCCCACTGTGGGCAATAGTTGCTCCTAGGAGAGTTTTACAGTTTACAATTAGCTAACTCATTAGGTGTCTAGAAAGGTGTTAACGGGGCTCCGCCTCTGGGAAAACGAGGTTTACTCTAATTAGGTCCGTGCGAAAGCACGGGGAACCTCCCTCAAAGTACCGACACTGGCCTGGCTGAACGGTTAGCGAAGTTGTAGACTGTAATTAATCCTGGCTAGTTTTTCTTTTTAAGGTTTGAAAGAAAAACTTGATAAAAAGCAGTGGGAAACATCGATTAGACAAGATAATAAACCAATCTAATCTATGCAAGAGCTTTCGCTGAGTGTATTCTTTTCTCTCTCTTAATGGCAGATACCAATGACTGGACTTAAGCTTCTACTAGATAAAAACAAACTGAATGGGACCAACTATAAAGACTGGCTAAGGAATCTGAAGATCGCCTTGACTTATGATAAAGTATCATATGTCCTCACGGCTTCAGCCCCGCCCGTCCCAGGCCCAAAATCCTCAGTTGCGGACATTGAAGTCCGCAAGACATGGGACGCTGATTGTGCCACGGCAAAATGCCTCGCGCTTGCATCGATGGACAACACACATCAAAAGCAGCACGAGGACATGGACATTCACGGGATACTGCTCCATACAAAGGAGTTGTATGGGGAGCAGTCCCGCGTATTACGATACGAAGCATCAAGGAAACTGTTTCACATGCGAATGGCCCCTGGCACACCAGTAGGAGACCATGTGTTGAAGATGATAGCTCTTATAGAAGAGCTTGAGGACCTTGGATGGACAATGGACAATGAACAATATATAGATATTATTCTGCAGTCCCTTCCCTCCACCTTTGCTCAGTTCATAGTGAACTTCAACATGCATGGCATGGAGAAGGACCTCCCTGAACTCCTTAATATGTTAAGGAGTGCAGAGAGCACTATGAAGTCAGCAAAGACTCCCGTTATGACCATTGGACAGTCTTCTTCTTCTCGCCCAAAAGCTAAGGCCAAGGGAAAGAAAAAGAAGAAACCCACTAATCCTAAGGGCGGAGTCAAAAAGGTGAAGGGAAAGGGAAAGTCCACGGCTGGAGACCCAGGGAAAGGCGAGTGTTGTCATTGCCACAAGACAGGACATTGGAAGCGCAACTGCACGGAGTACCTAAATCTCAAGAAGAAGCATGGTGATGCTTCTGCTTCAGGTGTGTTTGTGACTGAAAACTGTTTTTCTATAAACTCTGCTTCCTGGGTATTGGATACCGGTTCAGGTTCTCACATTTGCAATTCTATGCAGGGGCTGAGAAATAGCAAGGTTTTGAAGACAGGTGACCATACTCTCCGCGTTGGAAATGGTTCCAATGTACATACAGTCGCAGTGGGAGAGTATCACTTGGGGTTGCCATCTGGATGTATTTTGATTTTGAATCCATGTTATTTTGTACCAAGTATGCTATGTAATATAATATCAGTATCTTTGTTGGACAATGAAGGATATAATTTTGTGTTGCAGAACAATGTTATGAACATTCACCTAAATCAAATGTTGGTTGGGTATGGTACGCTTAATAACGGAATATATGTCCTAAATCAACACACAGTTTTCAGTGTACAACACACTAATAAAAGAAAATTTTCAGAATTAAATGAAGCTTTTCTTTGGCACTGTAGACTTGGTCATATTAACGAAACAAGACTAAACAAGTTACATAAAGATGGATATTTAAACTCTTTTGAATATAAATCTTATGCGACTTGCCAGTCTTGTATCAAGGGTAAAATGACCAAAACTCCGTTTACCGGACACGGAGAAAGAGCTACTTAGCTCCTGGGCCTCATACATAGTGATGTATGTGGGCCAATGTCTACACAGGCTAGAGGCGGTTTTTCATACTTCATTACATTCACCGACGATTTCTCAAGATTCGGTCATGTATTTTTATTAAAGCACAAGTCCGAAGCTTTCGAGAAATTCATTGAATATAAACAAGAAGTAGAAAAACAAACCGGCTTGAGTATTAAGATGCTTCGATCAGATCGAGGTGGTGAGTATCTCAGTACAGAATTTGCAAACTTCCTAAAAGAGAATGGGATTCTCTCTCAGCTCACTCCTCCTTACACACCACAGCACAATGGTGTGTCAGAACGACGGAATAGGACCCTATTAGATATGGTCCGGTCCATGATGAGTGACGCTGAGTTACCAGTCTCGTTTTGGGGACATGCATTGGAGACTGCAGCGTTTCTGCTAAACAGGGTTCCAACCAAAGCCGTGTCTACCACGCCACATGAGATATGGAATGGGAAGGGACCATCTCTTAAAAGAATTAAGATTTAGGGTTGCCCGGCCTATGTTAAAAAGCAGAATCCGGACAAACTCGAGACACGGTCAGTCATGTGTAACTTTGTGGGATATCCAAAGAATTCTTATGGGTATCTGTTCTACCACAAAGAGGAACAAAAAGTGTTTGTTTCTCAGTATGCCACATTCTTGGAAAAAGAGTTTTTCGCGGATAGAGATGATGGCAAGGTGGTAGATCTAGAAGAGGTTCTGGAGACACAAACTACAAATGACGATTTGGTTGAACCGGCTGTTGCAACAGAAACTGAAGAACCTTGGCCACTCCGTAGGTCTGGTAGGACTTCTCGCCCACCGGAGAGGTACTACGGTTTCCTCATTGATGGTGACAGAGAAGACTGTATCATGGAAGATGATGATCCTACCAGTTTTCAGCAAGCTATCACGAGTGGTGACTCTGTGAAGTGGCTGGATGCCATGAGATCCGAAATGGAGTCTATGTACACCAACAAAGTATGGACTTTGGACGTTGTACCCCCTGGGGTAAAACCTGTAGGGTGCAAATGGATCTTTAAAAGAAAGATTGGTGTGGATGGGCAGGTAGAGACCTATAAGGCAAGACTTGTGGCGAAAGGTTTTCGTCAAAGACCAGGTTTGGACTATGACGAAACTTTTTCGCCCGTAGCCATGCTTAAATCTATTCGGATCCTACTTGCTATTGCTGCTCACTACGACTATGAAATCTGGCAGATGGACGTTAAAACAGCATTCCTAAATGGAGATTTAGAAGAATGTGTTTATATGGATCAGCCGGAGGGCTTCATTGACAGTGAGAGCAGCGAGAAAGCATGTAGATTGCTTAAATCCATATATGGGTTAAAGCAGGCATCTCGGAGTTGGAACATCTGTTTCGATGATGTTATCAAAGAGTTTGATTTCATCAAAAATCCAGATGAACCTTGTGTTTATAGGAAGGCTGTAGGAAGAGCTATCACATTCCTCGTATTGTACGTGGATGACATTCTTCTGATAGGAAATGATATTCCTATGCTACAGTCGGTCAAATCATTCTTATCACTGAGGTTCTCCATGAAGGACCTGGGTGATGCCACATACATCCTGGGCATAAGGATCTATAGGGATAGATCCAAAAAGTTATTGGGACTGTCCCAAACCAGGTACATCAACACCATCCTAAAGAGGTTTAGTATGGAAGACTCCAAGCGGGGTGCCTTACCCGCTTGCCATGGAGTCACTCTCTCCAAGGATTCTTGTCCAAAGACCGATGAAGAGAGAGCTCGCATGAGCGTTATACCTTATGCTTCGGCAGTAGGATCTATAATGTATGCGATGTTATGTACACGCCCAGATGTAGCTTATGCACTTAGTGTTGTAAGCAGGTATCAATCCAACCCAGGGGAGAACCACTGGACAGCTGTGAAGAACATTCTTAAGTACTTGCGTAGGACTAAAGAATTGTTCTTGGTGTATGGTAATAAAGATCTTCAAATGGAGGCCTTTACCGATTCGAGCTTCCAGAGCGATAAGGATGACAGCAAATCTATCTCAGGGTTTGTGTTTACCCTCAATGGAGGGACGGTAAGTTGGAAGAGTTCCAAACAGGATACCGTTGCAGACTCTACGATGGAAGCTGAGTACATTGCTGCAAATGATGCCGCCAAGGAAGCCGTCTGGATGAAGAAGTTCGTCTCGGAGCTAGGAGTAGTTCCAACCATTATTGATCCAATACCTTTGTATTGTGACAATAATGGGGCGATGGCGTTAGCCAAGGAGCCCAGATCCCATCAGCGGTCCAGACACATCCTGAGGCGCTTTCATTTGATCCGGGAGATTGTAGATCGCCGCGAGATCGAGATTAAGAGAGTTGACACAAAGAACAACGCCGCGGATCCATTTACCAAGGCCCTCCCTCAGCCGCAGCATGAGCGACTTTTTGAGATGTTGGGTATGAGATACGCCAATAATTGGCCTTAGTGCAAGTGGGAGATTGTTGGATATATGTATGCCCTAGAGGCCATTATGTGATAGTGGATGTATTTATACATGTATATATATTCAGTTTGCATTCTTGCTCGACATGATAGTATGCTATCTGGTTATTCTTTATCTGACATGTTTATTTGATCATGCTTTTATTCATTCATACATGCTGATAAAGCCCTGAGGATATCGGCTTGACTACTCTGATTATGATGGAGATCATACTAGTGGGACATCTGTAGTCTATAAGCATATTCTGGAATGTCCCTAGTCGGAGGTGTATCGAGACGGGGCATCGATATACCAGAGTAGACTAGCGTATATGATACTAGACCCATGTGATGGGCGATGGATGTTCCCACATTCATCGATGTTTGACATCGAGATCATATACGGGTGCTCAGTGGTGACTGGGTACACTGGACGGACTCACCGAGAACTCCTATATGGAATTATATCTATCGTCGGATAGCAGTTCTCAGGTGACACTAGTACAGGTTAGTCTGTAGACCCGAGATCATCATGGAGTCTTGTGTGTTCTCCCACTGTACTTTGATTGCCACCCTACCACGGCTCTACTGAGTCGTGCAAACAGGTGGCCATTGGGTACAGTCCCGAGACACACGAAGGCAATGAGCGATAGGAGGGGTTTCGTCTCTCCCGGTATTGGGAGTTGATGCTGTGCTGTGCTCGACTGGTTGTAACAGCAAGTCCCTGGCCAGGGCTGCTGAGATTTGCTGATAAGTGTTATCAGTAGTTTCTCGATCTGTTATAGACCATTCATCGACACGACTTATTGAGTTATTGGGGTCGACGTCACCATCCCTAGGCTCGATATGCAGCATATCTGATGAAGAGACCGGAATGTACGGTAGTGTTGCCGGATGGCTCGACGGGAGTTGTAACAGGTTCGCTTGTTGTCTTCTGATCGCTCAATACCCGGGTGGCCGTTACGTTTAGCTGACCGCTTGCGGCTTGAGGGGACTTGATATGATCATTACCCTCTGCCGGCGTATTGACGAGTCTTAGAGTCCCACAAAGGAGTTGCTCAGTCCAGGCGAAACGTTGTGGTGCGCGTATGCGATATGCGCATGCACCCGATTGAAATGTGCGTATATGATACTGTACATTGATCGGGCGGCTTGCTTTTGGTAGGGTCATATGTGATATGGCCGGATTGATAAATCAAGAGTTGATTTATCATTTAACCATTAGTTTTTCTCACTTGAAAACCTTTTCAAGGATGATGGATGTGTGCATGCATGTGTGTTTATCTTTCTTTCTTTCATGCTAGTTTCTTGCACATATGGATGTGCATACATACACACATACATACAACCATCCATCATGGTTGTTAGCATATGGAAATGGTGGCAATGCTAGACTCACACCATAGATTATTTAATGGATTATTATTTGATTATGGATTTAAAAAGAAAATGAAAAGGAAAGGATAATTATGCTAGTTTCTACATGCTTCTTCTAACCTAACCATGCTCACCTACCACTAAACCATGGTTATCCTTTCCTTTATCATTCTAAACCCAAGTTAAATTAATCATCTATCATTTAATCATGGTTGGAGTCAAGAAGGAATAAATATATATAGTGATATTTATTTCTTTTGCAAGCTTAACCTTATGGTTATCATTTTATCTCTTGAAAAGAAATAGCCACCATTTTCATCCTCCTTCATCTTCTCCTCTCTAGTTTTTTCTAGTGAGTGAAATACAACAAAAGAAAGGTTTTTGAAGTGAGATCCAAAGCCACAACACCATTCTACTCAAGTCTAGCCAACTTGATTAGAGTGTTTACTTCGATTTTACAAAGTAGCGAGCTTGGACGGAGATCTCCGCGGTGGATCATCGTGGACACAAGGGGAGTTCAAGAGGACCTTGTTTCAACACCAAAGAGCCTAAGGAGCGAAGCAAAAACGGGAGCTACAAAGGTTGTAGCCTTCAAACCCTAACTTTTGTTAGCTTAAAGTTTAGTAAACCCTAATTTTGTAGGATCTATCATTTGCATGTTAGTTTAGCACCTTAAAAATTAAAACTTTGGGTCATGTGATGCTTCAAAACTCTTCATAGGGTGCTATACTAACCTTACAGATAAGACTGCATAAAATAAAGTAGGCTCACATGCGAGCTCGACACCAGAGTATAAAATCATACATAACGTCCTCACAACTGTCTCTAAGTCAATACAGAAAGGTAGATGGAGAATACTAGATACATCAATATACAACTGAAAGATAACAGATACCGTACAAAACCCACCTAACAGCAAAAGGCTAACTCGCCTCAGCAATGGTATCTGTGCCAAAAGATGCGGTAAACAGCCAGCCGTGACTACTCCCAAGGGCAACCTGCAAATACTGTGGCACAACGGGGGTGAGTTGCCAACTCGTGAATAGAGATAACATATAAAGGTGATCGCGAGCATGCACATATAGCGCGGCTCTACTAATGCCAGCAGATAATATCAATGCATGACAAACAGTGGATGCAATAGTAATGCAAGTGCTCTATCAGGTAAATGCTACAGGATGAGGTATATAGTAATCAATACTGAGCATGGGATAAATAACATCTACATGGATATGTCAACATGGAGAGCAATAATCGGTGCCTCAGACTGCACCCAAATCCCAAATACACTCAGGCGCCGGCACACCCATCGGCCCTCAAATCCTGTATATCTCTGAGAAATCACGAGTGCCCAACATCGGCATCCAAAATATCATAAAATACTCGTGTCCAGTATCCACACGCAAATCCTCGTATATCGGGCTCTGTCAGTCCGGATCGGCCCACGGGGTCCATCTGCGGTATCGGCCCTCGGCCCCGGCAGTACGGACACCCCGCATCCATCTCTCGACTCTGGTCAGTATCCTCCGGACAACTGCCAGGTCCAACCAATCACCGGTAGGTACTCGCCCGCCTTCAGGCTCAATCGGCAAAACCCATCGATCATCTCGCCGAGGGGAACCATA
Organism: Agapanthus africanus; assembly: GCA_030015575.1. Lineage (NCBI taxonomy): Eukaryota > Viridiplantae > Streptophyta > Magnoliopsida > Asparagales > Amaryllidaceae > Agapanthus > Agapanthus africanus. The sequence goes on along the minus strand of JASDDO010000001.1, from coordinate 458,424,673 downwards.
CCGGGCCCACCACGAACCCGCAAACGGAACATCTACTCCTCGAATCGGGTTTCAAGCACACGTCTCAGCACCGAGAAAACGCGTGGTGTACGCACCAAAATATCATATCACGAGGTACCGGGTTTTTCCAAAATAGAGCATCTTTTCTTAAATATTTCCACGGTCCTCAAAACCAGAAATCGCATGAAATCCAACACCAATAAGTAAATCCAAATGCGAGGTACAATGTAAATCAATCCATGGTATAAGCAACAAGGGGAAAACCGCTTTTAAAAAATAGTTTCCGTTTTTAAAGATGTCATGCGGCTCCCAATTTCCAGGAAATCACCACCAATCATATGTAAGATAAATTACAGCAATATAATCATGGCAGCTCTACAGTGAGTGTGGCATGGAAATTACTAACGGTGTGTGTGTAGCATGCAAATAGTGCCCGTGCAACATAAACCGTTAGTAATTGTGCGGTGTTCTATCAGTTCTAAGCATATATATATGTAGCAGGGAATGCAATATGCTATGACAGTCTATGGGGTAAATGCAACATATAATAATAAGGTCCTATCAGCCCTGACGCATAACGCCATGCGGGCGATATCCCCGTAGATGTGAAATCTACTCACCGAAGTCTCGCGCTAAGTGTAGCCGACGACTTGCATGCCCTTCTTCGCAGCGTCCGTCTCACTGGCCTGCGAACCTAGTATCACATAACATATATCACACATAAGCTCAATTTCACAGAAACGCGACATTACAGTCCAACTAGAAACCCGTCTCGCAAACCAATCGTGCGTGTGCGCAATACGCTAAAACGTGTGATCACGCGCCTGAAACTACCCCGACGCGTCGCGATACGCAGAAACCCCAAACCTACTCACGTATCACGCGTGTCGCGAAGGTTTAGAAAAACGGCAAAACAGGTATTTGGTCCCAGATTTTACTACAGAACTAAACTTACAAAAATATATATATAACAACACTCTACACACCAGCAGACACCTACAGGACCAAACCCTAACCCAAACCCTACCCATCTGGCCGCAATTGGCGGCCAGAATGAATTAATTGGCGGCCTCAAGAAAGAGTTAGGGGGTCGGGTTAAATCTGGGGTATCAGCACCTATCCACTATACTGCAGTCTTCTCAATTTCACTCAGAATTCATCGGGTCAAAAGCAGTTCCAGAAAACTCAGTTTTGCTTAAAAACGACGGATTTGCATCAATTTGGAAAACTGGTGGTATCTTAGTGCAATTGGGGTTAAGCTAAGTTAATATGGTCTCAACAACCTACTAACAACCTACTAAAACCAATTCACACCACACTAGCTCAAGATTCCTACTAAACACCTCATATCGCACTAAAACGCACTAAAAACCACTACCCGATGCAAAACTACTCTAACCAAGCAAACTAGGGAATAAGTTTCGGAAATATACCTCATACTTAACCCTAGGGAGCTGGAGGAAGATGAAGAAATGAAGGGGAGAAGCTGCAGTTGCTGCTGTTGCTGTTGCTGCTCACTGGCTGTTGCTGCTCACTGGCTGTTGCTGCTGTGCTTGCTGTTGCTGTTGCTGAGCTGCTTGCTGCTGCTGCTGTGGAGTTTGCTGCTGCTGCTGCTGCTTCTGGCTTCAGCTGAGAGGTAGGTGTGTGTGTGTGTGAGTGTGTGAGAGTTTTGAGAGAAAAACAAAGAGAGTTGAGAGCCAAAACAAATCATCACCCAAAAGTCACCCCTCCTCTCTCTCTCTTCATTAATGGCAAGCATGGCTTGAGCCATGATGCCCCCCCCCTCTCTCTCTCACAAGTCAACACCTATAAACAAATTCAAATTAAAACAACTACTAATTAACTAATTAACTTAATTTAAACCCAAAAGACTTAATCCCATGATTAACCCACCATGGTTAATAATCATGGTAAAATCTTATTTTAAAAACCCTAGTTTACATGCACATGTGTGTGCAAGCCTAGGAAAATTTTAGAAAAATATTTATTAAATTAGGAAAAATATTTAAAACACACTTTGGTAAACTTTTTGTTAAAAACCATTATTTAAATATAATTATTCACTAAACATATCCTAAGGTGTTACAATCTCTCCCCCTTAAAGAAATTCGTCCCCGAATTTCAAAAATCTTATTACACGCACCTTTGAAAAGATGGGGATACGTCTTCATCATCTCGCTTTCGGTCTCCCAAGTGACCTCCTCACGGTTCTGGCCACGCCAAAGTACCTTAACTGATGGGATGTCCTTCGATCTCAATTTCTTCACTTATCGATCCAAGATCATCACCGGCTGTGCTGCATAGGAAAGGTCGCACTCCAGCTGGATCGTCGGATGCTGAATCGCATGCGAAGGATCATGAAGATATCTGCGGAGCATCGAAACGTGGAATACGGGATGCACATCTGGAAAGCTGGGCGGAAGGGCTAAACGGTAGGCTACTGCACCAACACGCTCGAGGATCTCGAAGGGGCCCACATACCTGGGACTGAGTTTCCCCTTCTTCCCAAACCTCATCACACCTTTCATAGGGGAGACCCTCAAGAAAACATGATCACCAACAGAAAACTCAAGTCTGCGTCGCCGACGGTCCGCATAAGATCTCTGCCTACTCTGGGCTGCTCTCATCCTATCACGAATCAACTGGATTTTCGCGGTCGTCTCCTCAGCGATCTGTGGCCCTAAGATACTGCTCTCACTGAGCTCTGTCCAACAAGTGGGCGACCTGCATCTCCTCCTATAAAGAGCCTCAAATGGTGCCATCTGAATGGTCTCCTGGTAGCTGTTATTGCAGGAGAACTCTACTAAGGGCAAATGGTGATCCCAGCTACCTCCGAAATCCAATACACAAGCTCTGAGCATGTCCTCGAGAGTCTGAATGGTCCGCTCTGACTGTCCATCAGTCTGCGGATGAAATGCTGTGCTGAAACTCAAGCGAGTGCCCAAAGCCTCCTGAAGCCTCTGCCACAGTCTACTGGTAAACTGGGTGCCTCTGTCGGACATAATACATGTTGGGACTCCGTGCAGTCGTACTATCTCGTCAATGTAGATCTGGGCATACTGAGTAAATCCGAAAGTCGTCTTCACCGGTAGGAAGTGAGCCGCTTTCGTCAAACGATCCACGATCACCCAGATGGAGTCATACCCCCGACTAGTCCTAGGTAGTCCAACAATGAATTCCATCGAAATCTGTTCCCATTTCCACTCCGGAATGGGTAACGGCTGTAGCTCTCCCGCGGGCCTCTGGTGCTCAGCCTTGACTTGCTGACAAGTCAGGCACCTCGACACAAAATCTGCGATGTCCCTCTTCATTCCGTCCCACCAGTAAACACCCCTCATATCATGATACATCTTAGTGGAACCAGGATGGACGCTATATACCGATCGATGTGCCTCCTCAAGAACCTCGCGCCTCAGTCCCTCAGCATCTGGTACGCACAGTCTATTCCCAAATCATAGTATCCCCTGACTATCGATCACGAACTCGGAAAATCTGCCCTGTTCAATCTGTGCCATGATCTCTGAACATCGGTCATCACTGAGCTGTGCCTCACGTATACGATCGATCAACTGTGGGCGTGCACGGACATGCGCTATCTGTCCTCCAATCGGCGTGAACTCGAACTGTATCCGGCTGTCGCATAATATCTGCCAGTCCGCGCATGACTGCTCCTGTACTGCGCTCAAACAAGATAGACTACCACCGGGCCTCCTACTCAAAGCATCCGCCACCACATTTGCCTTGCCCGGGTGATATAAGATCTCGCAGTCGTAATCCTTCACTAACTCCATCCATCGGCACTGTCGAAGGTTCAGATCTCGCTGCTGGAATATGTATTTCAGACTCTTGTGATCCGTGAATATCTGGCGCGACTCGCCGTAAAGGTAATGTCGCCAGATCTTAAGTGCGAAGACCACTGCAGCCATCTCCAAATCGTGAGTGGGGTAGTTCTGCTCATGTTTCTTCAATTGTCGCGAGGCATACACGATCACCCTGTCATGCTGCATCAGAACGCACCCTAGCCCCACTCGAGAGGCATCACAAAAGACCACAAACCCGCCTGATCCGGAAGGTAAAGATAACACCGGTGCCGTCGTCAGCCGAGTCCGTAACTGCTGGAAACTGTGTTCGCACTCCTCCGTCCAATCGAAAGGAACTCCCTTCCGGGTCAACCCGGTCAACGGTGTAGCAATACGGGAGAAGTCCTGCACAAAACGTCTGTAGTAACCGGCCAACCCCAAAAAGCTGCGAATCTCCGTCACCGATGTGGGTCTGGGCCAACGCTGAACGGCCTCGATCTTCCTCGGGTCTACACATATACCGTCTCGTGAAACCACGTGCCCCAAGATGTCCACGCTGTCCAGCCAAAAAGCACACTTGGAGAATTTCGCATAAAGCCGGTGCTCCCTTAAGGTCTGCAATGTAATCCGCAGGTGCTGCTCGTGCTCCTCACTACTCCGGGAATACACCAAGATATCGTCAATGAAGACTATGATGAACAGATCCAAATATGGCCGGAAAATACGGTTCATCAAGTCCATGAAGGCTGCTGGCGCATTGGTGAGTTCGAACGACATCACCAAAAACTCATAAGGGCCGTAGCGCGTACGGAAAGCTGTCCTGGGAATGTCCTCCTGTCGAACCCGCAGCTGATGATAGCCTGATCGTAAATCGATCCTCGAAAAGTACCCTGCCCCCTGAAGCTGGTCGAACAAATCGTCGATACGCGGCAAAGGATACCTGTTCCGCACTGTCACCCTGTTCAGCTGGCGGTAGTCGATACACAGACGCAAACTGCCATCTTTCTTCTTAACGAACAGGACTGGAGCACCCCAAGGAGAAACACTGGGTCGAATAAGTCCCTTGTCCAGCAAATCTTGCAACCGACCCTTCAATTCTCTAAGTTCTACCGGGGCCATCCGATAAGGCGGTATGGAAATAGGCCCCGAGCCAGGAACCAAATCAATACAGAAAGAAATGTCGCGCTCGGGCGGCAACCCTGGAAGCTCGGCAGGGAACACATCAGGAAACTCGCTAACAACCGGAACCTGGTCTAATGGAACCTCTGTAGCGCGAGCATCGCAAACATAGGCGAGAAATCCCTGACATCCCTTCCTCAAAAGCTGTCCAGCGCGAAAATAAGAAATCACACTGTGAGGGGCGGCACCACGGTCCCCCAACACAACAAAAACCGACTCACCGGGAAAACAGAATCTAACTGTCTTCTCACGGCAGTCCATAGAAGCATAGCACGTGGCTAACCAATCCATACCTAAGAGAACGTCGAAGTCCAACATCTCCAGAAGGATCAAGTCGATAGGCAACTCTCTCTCGCCAATACAGACGGTACAGGATCGGAACACGTGTCTAGCAACAAACGACTCTCCCACAGGAGTGGTCACTACAAGCGGCTGATCAAGCAAACCGGACTCTCTACCCAAACTCGGCACAAAGTGTGTGGATACGTACGAGTGCGTGGATCCGGGATTGAACAGCACGTGTGCATCAACTGAACATACAGGAAGGATACCTGAAACCACTGCATTGGACTCCTGCGCGTCCTGATGTGTCAAAGCAAAAACCCGCGCCTGTCCACCACCTGCGACTGACTGCCCTCTGCCTCGGTCATCTCGCCCCCTCTGAGCAACTCCTCCACGCCCACGACCTCTCTGTGCGTGAGTCTGGCGCGGAGCAACGGTAGGTACAACGGGCAACGCCCTCTGGGGTGGTGAAGGTGGTAAAGTAACATGCGGTGCTGCCGCCTCCCTCCGGTGTGTCTCTGGACAATCTCGAACGAGGTGAAGTAGGCTGCCACATCTGAAGCAACCCCGCGGCGACTGCTGACCCTCTCGTGGATAGGAACTAAACATCTGGCTCCATCCCAAATCTCTGCTACTCCTCGTACCAGAACGATACCTGTCGCGGCGTCTGAAGGACTGCCTCCGTGCGGAAATACTAGTACGAACTCTCTTCGGCTTTGGAACTACCGAAGTCTCAGCAAGGTGCTCCTCCACTACTAGGGCTGGTCTACAGCTGCTGGATAGGCCTCGTAGTGCTGCGCACTGATCGCGAGGAACAGTGGTGTAAGCAAGCCTCGAACAAATCTCCTGACTCGCAACTCCTCGGTAGCCACTAAATATGGGGCGTAGACTGCTAGTTCTGTAAACAGCACGTCATACTCTGCCACTGTCATCCCTGACGTCTGGCGCAAGGACTCAAATCTGCGTGCTCGGGCATCCCTAACACTCTGGGGAAGGAAACGGGCTAGAAATATGGTCACGAACTCCGTCCAGGTCATAGGAGGAAGACCTGCTGCTCTGCCCTTCTCAACTGAATCACACCACTTCTGCGCAAGACCTTCCAGGCGAAAACTCGCGAACTCAACCCATCTCGCATCTGCGCATCTGAGGGAACGGCATATCCGGGCCATCCTGTCAATGAAAGACTGTGGGTCCTCGGCTGTATTGGTGCCTGAGAAGACCGGAGGCTTCAGCCTCATGAACTCTGATAGCGATACTGTAATCACCTCCGTGGCTGCAGGGGCAACTGGCTGTGCGGTAGGTACCATCGCGGTCTCTGGAACAGGTGGAGCTACCTCTGGTCGCTGCGCTCGAAGCGTCTCAACTAGCGATCCTATCATCTGGCGCATCTCCTGCATGCTGGATCCCACCGTCTGGCGCATCTCCTGCATACCAGCCCCTAGCGTGGCGATCTGATCTGTCACGGCAGGAACAGCCTGCTCGGGTACAACGGGTGCACTGCCCAGATCAGTCCTCGTCTCGGACGAGTCAACACGAATCTCGGCCCTCGCGGCCGCTCTCTGTGCCCTCGTAGTCTTAGGCGGCATAATGGCTGAAAGAAAATTTGGATTCGATAAGAACACGGAAATCGAATCGCAAGAATGCATGTAATCAAGGAGGAATTTAAATCAACAAGTCCTAAGGTCGCGTAGGCGGAGTACCGTGTCGTGAGTATGCCGCGGAACATACACACGCTACGCTACCCTGCTGCAGCTACCTACTCCATCATACCAGGGTCATCCTACACTCCGAAGGTAAAACCTACGCTCTGATACCAACTTTGTCACGACCCGAGAATTTCGACTCATGACCGGCACTTAACCACGCAACGTCTACAGGCATAACGCGGCTAAGTAAGCCGAACCCAGAAATCAAAACCAATAAATAAAGAGTGATTGAAACATTTTTGTAAAAACAGTCATACATGTCTGAGAAACTTCCATTTATTTAGTAGAAATCCTTTTTAGTTCAAGAGTTATAATTTTTTTATAATTTTGGCAACATTTCCCTTTTTAAACATTTGTCCCGTAAGTCGGGTAAAAGCAAGGTGTCGCAGAAATAACAAGTGAAATGAATAAGCATCACAATATGATATACGACGTCGTAGCGAAGAATACACTGTAAAGCAAGGACAAATATCACAAAGATAAGACTGCATAAAATAAAGTCGGCTCACATGCGAGCTCGACACCAGAGTATAAAATCATACATAACGTCCTCACAACTGTCTCTAAGTCAATACAGAAAAGTAGATGGAGAATACTAGATACATCAATATACAACTGAAAGATAACAGATACCGTACAAAACCCACCTAACAGCAAAAGGCTAACTCGCCTCAGCAATGGTATCTGTGCCAAAAAATGCGGTAAACAGCCAGCCGTAACTACTCCCAAGGGCAACCTGCAAATACTGTGGCACAACGGGGGTGAGTTGCCAACTCGTGAATAGAGATAACATATAAAGGTGATCGCGAGCATGCACATATAGCGCGGCTCTACTAATGCCAGCAGATAATATCAATGCATGACAAACAGTGGATGCAATAGTAATGCAAGTGCTCTATCAGGTAAATGCTACAGGATGAGGTATATAGTAATCAATACTGAGCATGGGATAAATAACATCTACATGGATATGTCAACATGGAGAGCAATAATCGGTGCCTTAGACTGCACCCAAATCCCAAATACACTCAGGCGCCGGCACACCTATCGGCCCTCAAATCCTGTATATCTCTGAGAAATCACGAGTGCCCAACATCGGCACCCAAAATATCATAAAAAACTCGTGTCCAGCATCGACACGCAAATCCTCGTATATCGGGCTCCGTCAGTCCGGATCGGCCCACGGGGTCCATCTGCGGTATCGGCCCTCGGCCCCGGCAGTACGGACATCCCGCATCCATCTCTCGACTCTGGTCAGTATCCTCCGGACAACTGCCAGGTCCAACCAATCACCGGTAGGTACTCGCCCGCCTCCATGCTCAATCGGCAAAACCCATCGATCATCTCGCCGAGGGGAACCATACCGGGCCCACCACGAACCCGCAAACGGAACATCCACTCCTCGAATCGGGTTTCAAGCACACGTCTCAGCACCGAGAAAACGCGTGGTGGACGCACCAAAATATCATATCACAAGGTACCGGGTTTTTCCAAAATAGAGCATCTTTTCTTAAATATTTCCACGGTCCTCAAAACCAGAAATCGCATGAAATCCAACACCAATAAGTAAATCCAAATGCGAGGTACAATGTAAATCAATCCATGGTATAAGCACAAGGGGAAAACCGCTTTTAAAAAATAGTTTCCGTTTTTAAAGATGTCATGCGGCTCCCAATTTCCAGGAAATCACCACCAATCATATGTAAGATAAATTACAGCAATATAATCATGGCAGCTCTACAGTGAGTGTGGCATGGCAATTACTAACGGTTTGTGTGTAGCATGCAAATAGTGCCCGTGCAACATAAACCGTTAGTAATTGTGCGGTGCTCTATCAGTTCTAAGCATATATATATGTAGTAGGGAATGCAATATGCTATGACAGTCTATGGGGTAAATGCAACATATAATAATAAGGTCCTATCAGCCCTGACGCATAACGCCATGCGGGCGATATCCCCGTAGATGTGAAATCTACTCACCGAAGTCTCGCGCTAAGTGTAGCCGACGACTTGCTTTCCCTTCTTCGCAGCGTCCGTCTCACTGGCCTGCGGACCTAGAATCACATAACATATATCACACATAAGCTCAATTTCACAGAAACGCGACATTACAGTCCAACTAGAAACCCGTGTCGCAAACCAATCGCGCGTGTGCGCGATACGCTAAAACGTGTGATCACGCGCCTGAAACTACCCTGACGCGTCGCGATACGCAAAAACCCCAAACCTACTCACGTATCACCCGTGTCGCGAAGGTTTAGAAAAATGGCAAAACAGGTATTTGGTCCCAGATTTTACTACAGAACTAAACTTACAAAAATATATATATAACAACACTCTACACACCAGCAGACACCTACAGGACCAAACCCTAACCCAAACCCTACCCATCTGGCCACAATTGGCCGCCATAATGAATTAATTGGCGGCCTCAAGAAGGAGTTAGGGGGTCGGGTTAAATCTGGGGTATCAGCACCTATCCACTATACTGCAGTCTTCTCAATTTCACTCAGAATTCATCGGGTCAAAAGCAGTTCCAGAAAACTCAGTTTTTCTTAAAAACGACGGATTTGCATCAATTTGGAAAACTGGTGGTATCTTAGTGCAATTGGGGTTAAGCTAAGTTAATATAGTCTCAACAACCCACTAACAACCTACTGAAACCAATTCACACCACACTAGCTCAAGATTCCTACTAAACACCTCATATCGCACTAAAACGCACTAAAAACCACTACCCGATGCAAAAACCAAGCAAACTAGGGAATAAGTTTAGGAAATATACCTCATTCTTAACCCTAGGGAGCTGGAGGAAGATGAAGAAATGAAGGGGGGAAGCTGCAGTTGCTGCTGTTGCTGTTGCTGTTCACTGGCTGTTGCTGCTGTGCTTGCTGTTGCTGTTGCTGAGCTGCTTGTTGCTGCTGCTGTGGAGTTTGCTGCTGCTGCTGCTGCTTCTGGCTTCAGCTGAGAGGTAGGTGTGTGTGTGTGTGTGAGTGTGAGAGTTTTGAGAGAAAAACAAAGAGAGTTGAGAGCCAAAACAAATCATCACCCAAAAGTCACCCCTCCTCTCTCTCTCTTCATTAATGGCAAGCATGGCTTGAGCCATGATGCCCCCCTCTCTCTCTCTTACAAGTCAACACCTATAAACAAATTCAAATTAAAACAACTACTAATTAACTAATTAACTTAATTTAAACCCAAAAGACTTAATTCCATGATTAACCCACCATGGTTAATAATCATGGTAAAATCTTATTTTAAAAACCCTAGTTTACATGCATATGTGTGTGCAAGCCTAGGAAAATTTTAGAAAAATATTTATTAAATTAGGAAAAATATTTAAAACACACTTTGGTAAACTTTTTGTTAAAAACCATTATTTAAATATAATTATTCACTAAACATATCCTAAGGTGTTACAGCTAAGCACTCTTTATGGCGCCCACGTGCGAAGCACATAAGGCGCTAGGCACTGTTTAGTAATTGCTAAGCACTCTTCCATTCTGTGGTGCCCACGTGAGGCGCTGGGTGCAGCTCATTGAGTGCTAAGCACTCTCCTTTGTGGCGACCACGTGAGGGGTACGTGAGGCGCTGGACGCTGAGCGCCGATCAATGAGTGCTATGCACTCTCCTATGTGGCGCCCACGTGAGGAACACGTGAGGCGCTGGGCGCCGCTCATTGTGTGTTAGACACTTTCCTCTGTGGCGCCCACGTGAGGAACACGTGAGGCGCTGAGTTCTTTCTTTTATGAGGACCGGATTTCTCTCAAGAACAAGTTCCTCCAGATGAGAAGTAAATTCTCAACTTGTGAGAGACTTGTCTTGTGGATCTCAGATCCAGAGAAAGAACTAAGTTCTTTTTTAAAAGGATTAAACCCTTAAATATGTAAACGGGATGATCTTTTTTCTTCTTCTTTATCTAGAGTTTTCTGAGGAAGGAGATCTTCTTTTCTGTTTCTTTTTTAAGCTCTCTTCTTCTTCTTTTTTTAAAACACTTATGCGGGGGGGGGGGGGGGGGGGTTCCTCTTTTTAGACTTGAAATCTTGGGTCCTTTATATAGCAGAGGCAATTTGGTAATTAGTTTAAAGAAATATCTTATTAAGAGATCCCAATTGATTTAGGGATTTTTTTACCCACCATTGGATTTTTGATCCAAGGGTTTATGTTTTACAGAAGAAGATTGGGGAAATATTTTCCCTTGCATATAATTTATTTTGCAGAACGGTGATTTTTTAATCACCATTGAATTTTAATCCAACGGTCCTCTATTTTATAGAGAGCATAGAATTTTATTCTATGATCCCACCGACGGTAAATTTCTTGTTTTAGAAAGATTTAAGGAATATTTCCTCTCAACAGAATTTTAATTCCGAGTCTCGATAATTTATCATCTCCGTTAGATCTTTGATCCAACGGCTCTGTTTAACAGAGAGTAGAATTTAATTATACCTGGGCGTCGGCGCTCACGTATTGTGCACATGGCGCAAATTAAGGTTTTAATTCCTTTATGTGGTTTGCACATTGGCGCTCACGTGAGGAGCATGTGCGGCACCAATATGAGAGTTTTTAACTCTGGTGCTGGAGCTTTCGTGGACAGCACGTAAGGCGCCGCCTCTTGATTTGAACAGAGCTTTGCTCTTTTATTGGGGAAAACATTCCTATCAAGAGAATGTCACCATGTACAAGATGAGAAATACCACAGTTCTCGCTACAATTTTACTATAAATGCATGGTTCATCTGGATTTTTGATAAAGTCAAATTCCTTGACCGTCTCATTAAAACAGATGTTCCAACTCTGCGATGCCTGCTTTAATCCATAAATGGACTTAAGCAACTTGCACAACTTTCTGCTGCTCCCACTCTGAATGAAACCCTCCGGCTGATCCATATAGACGCACTCTTCCAAATTTCTATTTAGAAAAGCGGTCTTTATGTCCATCTTCCAAATCTCATAATCGTGGAAGGCAGCAATGGCAAGAAGGATCCGAATGGATTTGAACATAGCCACTGGAGAAAAGGTTTCATCATAGTCCAAACCAGGTTTTTGACAAAAACCTTTTGCAACAAGTCTAGCCTTATAGGTTTCAACCTGTCTATCTACACTAATCTCCTTTCTGAAGATCCATTTGCAGCCTATGGGTTTTACCCCTTCTGGAGTAATGTCCAAAGTCTATACTTGGTTGCTGTACATGGACTCCATTTCGGCCCGCATTGCATCCAGCCATTTTACCGAGTCTCTGTTCTGAATGGCTTACTGGAAGCTAGTTGGCTCATCATCGTTGATGATGCAATCCTCTCTATCCCCATCTATGAGAAAACTGTAGTATCTCTTAGGCGGATGAAACTGCCTATTAGTCCTCCGGAGTGGTGTGGGGATGTCCGGTTCTTTCGAAACTTCTGGTTTCACCATGCTTTCAGTAATAGCTTATGGTTCTGGAATTTCTTCCAGTTCTATTGTGCTCCCACTTATCTCTTTTTCTAGAAACTGAGTTTCCAATAAGTGGGCTTGCCGAGAAACAAAGACCTTTTGTCCTCTGCGTAATAGAAAAGATACAGCCTGGAGTTCTTTGGGTATCCCACAAACTTACACAGTACCGAGCATTCCTCGAGCTTGTTCGCATGCTGCTCTTTTACAAAAGCTGGACATCTTCATAACTTCAAATACTGAATAGAGGGTTTCTTCCAACTCCATATCTGATATGGTGTGGTCAGTCTTGGTAGGAAGCTTGTTCAAAAGATATGCAGCTGATTCTAGTGCATAGCCTCAGAAGGATCGCGGCAACTCAGCGTTACTCATCATGGAACGTACCATATCCAATAGTGTTCTGTTCTATCTTTCCGATACATTGTTGTGTTGAGGTGTGTATGAAGGAGTAAGCAATGAGAGAATTCCATTCTCTTTTAAGTAGTCCAGGAACTCGGTACTTAAGTATTCCCCACCTCGATCAGATCTTAGTGTTTTGATACTTTTGCCAGTTTATTTTTTTACTTCATTCTTATATTCCCGGAATTTCTCAAAGGCCTCGGATTTATATTTCTTCAAGATACATGTCCATACCTTGAGAAATCGTCTGTAAAAGTAATGAAATAGGAATAACCACTTCTTGCATGTGTAGACATTGGACCACACACATCGCTGTGTATGAGTCCCAAGAGCTCACTCACTATTTCTCCATGTCCAGTGAACGGAGTCTTTGTTATCTTTCCTTTGAGACATGATTGACAAGTTGCATAGGACTGATATTCGAACGGATCCAAATATCTCTCTTTATGTAACTTCGTCAACCATGTTCATTGATATGACCCAGTCTACAATAGTATAAGAAAGCCTGATTTAATTTTGGAGACTTTCTTTTAAGTGTGTTCTGGACGTTGAAAACCTGAGCTTGATTTAATGCGTATATGTCGTTATCTAATGTACCTGACCCCAATCAAATTTTGATTAAGGTGGATATATACACATCGCTAACAAATGTAAAATCATATCCTTCTTTAGAAGTAAGATACGGATATGATATTACAAGCCCGACTAGGTACATACAAATAGTTACGCAAAATCAATATCTGTCCACTTGTCAATCCTAGGTGACATTTCCCTACAGATACAGCGTCCACGCTCATTCCGTTAGCAACCCTGAGAGTCATATCACCTGCCTTGATAACTCTATGGTTTCTCAAAGCCTGTAATAAATTACAGATATGAGATCTTAATCTGATATCTAGTACCCAGGAAGTAGAATTAATTGACATACAGTCTTCAATTATCAACACACCCGAAGGCGAAACCACAACATGCTCCGAATCCTAGTTTCTGGCTTTCCAAGCCCTGCAGTCCTTCTGACAATGCGCTTTCCTGTGACAATAGAAACATCCCTCTTTCCCTACTGTTAGCCCCGAAACTTTTGCCCTGTCCTTTCCCTCTACCTTACTGACACCGCCTATCGGCTTGGTGGAGGCTTTCTTCTTCTCTCCCTTGGCTTTCGCCTTAGATCCAGAATAGGAAGATTCTCCAATGAGCAGAGCGGGTGTCTCCCTGGATTCCTGCAGGGTGCCCTCTGAGCTCCTCAATATGTTGAGGAGCTCTGGAAGTGTATCTTTCTTCCCTTGAATATTGTAATTCAAGATAAACTGGGCGTAGGTGGAGGGGAGCGACTGTAGAATCAAGTCAGTAAATAACTCGTTCTCCAACGTGGTCTCATGTTCCATAAGTTGTTCAATATAGCTAATCATCGTAAGGACGTGGTCCCCTACAGATGACCCGACAGCCAACCTCGCCTGAAGCAATATTTTCGAGGTCTCATATCTTGCGATACGAGATTGCTCTCCATATAAAACTTTGGTATGGAGGAAGATGGAAGCTAAGTCCATCTTCTCGTGCTGCCTCTGGTGTTTACTATCCATTGATGCTAACACGAGGCACTTGGTTCTCGCACAATCCTTTTCGTATGTCTGATGGATATCAACATCCGCGACGGTGGAATCTGGACCTGGGACGGCAAGGGCTTTGGTAGTAAAGAGGTAGTCCAGCTTGTCATAGGTAAGTGTTATCTGCACATTCCTTAGCCAATTAATATAGTTTGTCCCAGTAAATTTATTATCTAATAACCTAAGTCCGGTCATTGTGGTCACTACAATAAGGAGAGAGAGAGAGAAGAAACACTCAGCATGATACTCTTGCAAGTTTAGATTGGTTATTAATTTATCTAAACAAGATGGCTCCCACCGTTCCTCGAAACCTTCCTCAAACCATAAAAGAAGAATTAGTCAGGATTAATCTCACTCTTACAATTCTTGCTTAACCTTTCAGCTACGCTGGTGTCGGTACTTCGAGGAAGGTTTTCCAACGCTTTCGCGAAGTTCCTTAATTACATAACCTCTTTTCCCTGGAAGCGTAGCCCTGCTAACACCGTTCTAGATGCCTACTTGTTTTATAGAATTGATTGTTTAGTGAAAAATCTCCCGAAGAGTATCGGATACTCACAGTAGGATCGGGATCCAAATATCATCGTGTGACAACCTTGAAGGAATCCTACCAAAATCATCACACTCCAAATGGTATGCAACACTAGCAAGTTTCAATTTGCTTAGAAACTCCCGATGTGTATTTTTGCCCTATGCACTTATGACCTTGACGAAGGCCAACATATCATAAGTCACATGTCAAGTTCTACCCGTCATTGTCCAGGTTAATTTTAACCCACCCGTACATACTCTTGACGAAGGCCAACATAGTAGTACAACTGTCCCAAACCAACGCATCTATTTATACTACATATGAATACCAAGCAGCTACCAATCACTATGCCTTGGCGAAGGTCAAAATACATAGCTTGAATACTACTGAATATCCATATCAAATGATGGAGGGCTATGAATGGTTTTGGCGAAACCGTGAACGTAATGAACTTGATATAGTCAAAGGAACCATGATAGCTTTTTAAAAGGAGTGGTTTAGGCTTCGCATTTAAAATTTGTTTTTTGAAGAAAACCAAGTGGTTTTGAAACTGTTCCAACGATTAAGCTTTGGTTTGTTTTTCCTTGCATTAATCAATGTTAATGCGGTCCCATCATTTAACCCTATCATTGCAGAAAAAGAAACGAAAATACAACGTACGCTTATACCATCCGCATTCGCCATGGGGCCCCGTCATGCACCATTAGGTTACTTAACTACCGGCTGAGCGGGGGCTGGAGTAGCATGGGTGCAAAACATAAGCAACGCCTACTATATATATATATATATATATATATATATATCCATTCGTCTCACGTAATAATAGGCAATCCAGATCATAGATGAATATATTGGATATACTAGGAATTCCGCGTTACGTTTAAGCCTATAATGAAAGACGGATTTCACGGTCGTGATGAATAGACAAACCCCACCCTAGACCCCTACGGGTGCGACAAACTACCCGCCAAATTCCCGAAGTGAAGCAACCTCCTGTTGGATGTATATGCCCTAGAGGCCAGTATTGTATATGTATACATATAGGATACTAGGGATATATATATACAGAACAATCTTGCTCAGTTTTTATAGTATATTATTTGACCTGTCTTTATCGGGATATGTGTGTTTATTTGTATTGTTGTTATATCTGGTTTGCACATATTGATAAAGACTCGATACGGTAGTATACTATTGTGGTTTGTCTTTATCTTAACATGGCATATGTCATACTCGTTATTACATATTGCGGTTACATGTTGATAAAGCCCCTAGGATCTTGCTTGACTACCTGCGTTGTGATGGCGATCATACTTGTGGGAGCAGGATAGTCCATAAGCACATCCTTAAATGGTCCCTAGTCGCGTGAGTATCGAGACTGGGCATCGATACTCTAGAGTAGACTAGTGTATACGTTTCTAACCCCGTTGGGGGATGGTTGGTCCTGCAGCCATTGGTCTGATGCACCCAAGATCGTATACAGGTGCTCACTGGGGTGAGTACACTGGACGGACTCGCCGAGAACTTCCATGTGGTACTATACCTATCGTCAGATGGAAGTTCTCAGGTGGCATGTGTACAGGTTAGTCTTTGGACCCGAGATCGGCATTTGTCTCGTGTGAGTTCCCACTGAACTTTGATCATTACCCTACCACGGCTCTACAGAGTCGTGAAAACAGGTTTTGGTTGGGTTCAGTCCCGAGCCACATGGAGGCAGTGAGCGATTGTCGGGGATTCGTCTCTCCCGGTATAGGGAGTCGATATTGCACTGTGATTCGATTGGTCAGGACCATAAGACCTTGGCCAAGGCACTTGGGATTTACTGATAGGTTGATCAGTAGTTTCCCGGATTGGTCCTGAGCCACATCGACACGACTTATCAGATTGTTAGGATTTGACGTTCACCACCCCCTAGACCCGGTATGCAATACTCTTTGACGAAGAGACCGGACTGTACGGATATTGTCACGGATAGGCTCAGTAGGAGATCCGGATGAGTTTGCTCATCGGCCTTCTTTTCGACAGGTACCTGGGTAGCCGTTACGTACAGCTAGTGCCGCTGACGTGCTTGTGGTTAAACCCACTGCCAGAGTACTGTCGAGTCTTTAGAGTCCCACACAGAGGGTTTTCCTGATTCAGGCGAAATGATGTAGTAGTCATATTAGATACGTGCAGGGTTCGATCGATTGATGTACTTTGTACTCGGACTTTCGATCGGACAGTTGGTAATACTAGCCGGCTCGGGTTTGAGCCAGATTATTAAATCGGGTATTGATTTAATAATTTATGTATATGTATTTCGATATATATATTGTAGTATTACGTTCTTCGTGTTATTCTATCTCTTTGGGCGTTCAGATTTTTATCTGATTGCCGGTATATATGTACTGTAGACGGAAATCCGTATTTATTACAGTTTTCCTTCTAGAAGGTGGCTACTTTATTTTGGATTTTCCATTTATTTGATAAATGTAAATGAGGTGTAAAGTGAGAGGAGAGGGAGGAATGGAGGTGACCATGTTTCAATAGTGAGCAAATGAATTTATAATTCATTTTGGGTTTACTATTGAAACATGGTTGCTATTGTTTAATGAAAGAAAATAGCATACAAAACCTTGGTGTGTTATTTTCTCTCATGCTTGATCATTTTTTCCTGAGCTCCATTTTCTCTCCAAGCTCCTCTTTCCTCTTGTTTTCCTCCATCTTCATCTTCTTTCTCTTCACTAACATTTTCATGTGTTGAGAAACAAGTGAAGAGGTTAGAAAAGAGATAGTAAACACTTAGACACCCTCACTACATCCTAGATTACTTAGACTAGCATCCCAAGTTTTCTAGTTTCTCTTTTGACATATAGCAAAGAGCTAGAGCCATGGATCATACTCCCCGGGTGGATCATCTACGACAAAGGAAGGACGGAGAACAAGCTCGATCCCGGAGGACCGATGGAGCCGGAGTTGGAGATCAAGCAAGTTCAAGGAGACCACTTGGAGCACATGATGAGGAGAGAAGACCAAAGGACTTGAGCCTCTTGGTATAACTTCTTTCTTAGTAGATAGAACTCTAGTATAGCTAACTAGGTTTATGGTTAACGATCCGGGTTAAGTTTTATTCTAGTGCTAAAGTTTTGATCGTCTTAAAATTTTTGTTCCGCATTTAGCCACGGAAGTTGGCCGGGCACTAGGGAAACCCTTCATGGTATCATAGCCAGCCCATAAACCCTAGGTTAGCATGTTTAAGCAACATTAAAATAACGAAATCGAAACAACTACGCGAAACCAAATATCAAAACTGCAGTTTCTGTTGGATTTTAAAAGGTTTCAGAAAAATTTTCAAACATGTGCAGAGTGATCCTTATGCAGTGAGATGTACCCAGAACCAAAACAAGGCATTTTCATCAAGTTTATACCGGCCACCAACCCCCTAAAACCGGTGACCTCGGCTCTTTTGGGGCCAAGTGCAAATTTTTTGGTTCTGGGTACTTATCTCTGGGAGTTTGGTTTCCTGGTGTTGTTTATTTTTTGCCCAAATTTGATTCTCTGTAGATTCCGGTTTGAGGAAACTTGTGGTGTTTCGAATTCTTTATAATTAACACTGTTTAACAGTTTACAGTTCATTCACTTTTATCTGCGACCGGGAATGTCACTCGATCGATAAAACTCATCTAATCGCTATATGTTCTTTTAGACGGGTTTTGCGAACGTGACATTCGCGTTGATGTTTTGTGGTTGTGCTGTGATTGTGGTTGGATTGTCGTGGTGGATAGCATGTGGTGCAATGTTAGAAATACAGTTTATAATTCATTTGTACATTTGTTATTGCAGGGCGAGCGTCCGACATGTGGACTACCGTCTTTGCTGGATTGTATATTATTTTGGGGCACGACCGGGTTGAGGTCGATGTCACCGCTTGTATATATTATTTTCATTTTCTATATTAGGATTACCCCGCGGTGGGGTGCACGAATAGCTGGGTTTTAGAAGGCAACAAGCCCGCATCTCATAGCGCTGAGACGGAGGAGGCTTCCTTACACAAAGTCCCTGGCCAGGGCAAGCGAGATTTGCTGGTAGTGTTTCCAGTAGTTTCTCAGGGTGTTCTGGGCTACACTCCGACATGACTTATACCACTATTAGGGGACTGACGTTTACCGCCCTCTAGGCCCGACATGCGATACTCTCAGACAAACAGACCGGACTGTTTGGAGATTGTCACATTCAGGCTCAGTAGGAGTTCCGATGGGTTCACCACATCGGTCTTCTTATCAGAATCTACCTAGGGACCGTTACGTACAGCTAGTACCACTTGCGGTCTGTGGTTAAACCCACTGCCAGTGTAATGTCGAGTCTTTAGAGTACCACACAGAGAGTTCACCTTTGGGCAAAACAGAGTAGAGGTCGCATGGTTTTGCGACGGGGTTCGTTCACATACGCGCACTTGTGCACATTTGGTGTCCGGGCAGTTATTACTAGCGGGTTTTGGTTTAAGCCAGATCCTAGTATTTTTTTTGGGATTGGTTTTGTCTCATTGTATTCATGTTCCTCAGAACACGGATGCGGGTGTGTATGCACAGTTGACAGAGGCAGAGGAACCTCATTAGGGTTTTTGACCGTTGACTTTTTCTAAACCCTAATGAGAATGAGAAATATAATTAATAATATTAATTAAGGATAATTATGCCATGGTTAGGGTTGGGTTGGCCATTTGACCTGTTGACTTTTGTTGACCTTGATATTTTCTTAAGCAAAACAAAGATGCTTCTTGAAGCTTGCATTAGCATTAAATGTGAAATGATAATGGTCAAATCAACTAACCATCACAATTTTCTTAATTATTATTATTATTCTCATATCTCTCTCATATGAGAGCAAGGTTGGTATTTCTCTCTCATTCTCTCATGCTCTTTCTCTCTCTTGCAAAAGCTCTCCCTCTTCCTTTCTTAAAACATAAGTGTTTCATGTGTTGAAAGTCATAAGCTTTTGAGACTAAACCATCAAAACATCTCTCTACTCATTTTAGGGTTCTTTGTCTAGCAAACCAAGCACTCTAGTTACTTCTTAGTTGAGGTAAGAGCTCAAGGTAGAGGCCTTCGGGTGGATCTTTCTTCAGCAAACAGAAGACGAAGAGGAGGAGCCGTCTACACTACTCCAAGGAGCTAGCAACAAAGAGGACCACAACAAGAAGAGAAGGAGTTCAAGAACTAGGTATAACCATCTAACCTAGTAGCTAGAACTTGTAGTTAGTTTGTTAGTTTTTGTTTAGCAAAGATCATTCATGGTTAGTCTATATTTTCTTGTGATAAAAATCCGATTTTTACTCTTTCCGCCTCCTCGTAAGTACCGGGGTAGGTTACATAGACTTACAGTGGTATCAGAGCCAAGCTAAACAACAACTAACATGTTAGCAAAGTCGTTAGAATTTCGATCACGGAAAAAATCCCGAAAACACACCGAAACTTGTATTTTCTGTCGATTTTTAAAACAGGCCTAAAAATATTTTCAGTGACATGAAAAATACAAGCAGGCTTATTAGAGAAAACTGTAGAAATTCAGGTGCCTGAATCGCTCATAAGACCGCAGATCCGCGGCCGATCCAAGCGATCCGCCGCGGATTCGCGGCCGAGTCGACTCGGCTGCGCACCAAATTTCTTCTGGGGTTCTCTGTGTTGGTTTTGTGTATTCTGGGAAATTTTATTTCTGCCCAGATTTGTCAAAGTACTGGATTTTACTTGGGGTAGATTCAAATACAGTTTTTGATCGAAGTTCTATAAACTTTAGATAATTGGATTATATCTGTAATGTGATATATGTATTGAACGTCTGCTAATCGCTATACGTCGATTAGTAGGGGTTGTACATATCTGTGATCTATGATGTTGGTTTGTGGATATGAACTTGTTGGATCGTCACGATGAATAGCCGGGGATGTGAGATGAGGGTTTTCATTTTTCATTCGATGTAATAATTGTAAATTGATGTAATATTATTTTTATGGCCGCACATCCGGGTTGAGATTGTAGCCGCCATTGTATATTATTTCTTTTACTGTTTTTGCTCCTAGGATAGACCCAAGGTGGGGTGCACAAACTACCGGGTACTTTGAAGTACCGAGTGGCCTACTCACGTTGTTGAGGAAGGTTGCTTCACTTCGGGTACTTGGCGGGTAGTTTGCCGCACCCGTAGGGGTCTAGGGTGGGGTTTGGCTATTCATCGCGACCGTATAATCCGTCTTTCGTTGTAAGCTCGAACGAAACGTGGATTCCTAGCATATCCAATGTGTTCATCTGTGATCTGGAATGGCTATCATTGTATCTGACGAATGTAAATATCTATATATGATATCTAATAGGCGTTGCTTATGTTTTGCATCCTGCTAGTCCAGCCCCCGCTCTGTCGTTAGTTAAGTAACCTAACGGGTGATGACGGGGCCCCGTAGCGAATGCGGATGGTATAAGTGTACGTCATATTTTTGTTATTTTCTGCAATGGTAGGATTAATTGATGGGACACATTATATTAATGCAATTAAAATAAACCAAAGTTAAATCATTGGAACAATTTCAAAACCACTCGGTTTTTTTCCAAAAACAGAAAACTTTTAAAAACACGAAGCTGATCAGTCGAAAATAATGCATTTTTAACACGTCAATTTCCCTATCATTTGCATTCATCTAAAGGTATTCAGGTTAAGTATAGCACATATTAGCAAAACACCCGTAAAATACCGAATTACTTGTGTTATACCTTAAAACTGACATTTCGAGGGAAATTGAGTGTTTATCATGGCATCGCATCATCCTTGTATAGCGCAACACTTGTTTCAAAGATCTGTGCAGGAAATTCCAGGAACCGAGCCAAAATTGTCAAAGTGCTGATAAAAGATGCGCCAAGTCTAAGATTTTTGATCTGGCATTGATGCAGAGGGAATTATAATATTCAACATATCAGTAAATAACCCAAAAGTCAGCATAAGAGTTACCACAGAAATCCATACACTGAGGCCCTTACATGACCACGGATCCGCGGCCGGAGCAGGCACGTACCGCGGATCCGCGGTGGTACTGCCACGTCATCAGTGACTGTTTCAGTCAGGCTCTTCAGTTCAAGCCAGAAGCTCTTCAAGCCACTGCAAATTCTAGATTACTCCAGAACTTTCTGCTAGATCAGCAAGCCCCTTGTCAAAGCTAAACACTCCAAGCTTCCAAAGCAAGCCTAGTAACTACCTTAAAGCCTAGAAGCTTCTCCCTAACCTCCAAGCTTATGAAGGAAGCTAACCCTAACTAACTAATTCTAGAACCTTCCTCCTAACTACCAAGCTTATGAGAGAAGCTAACCTAATCCAAGCTTACAAAGGAAGCTAACCATTCTTAAGGCTATAAAAAGGACCCTAGGCTTCACTTCTAAAGGTTGTTGAAAGTTCAAGAAATCAATCTTCAACCCCAACACAAGTTGAGTGACACAACTTGTGCCTCAAAACCCTAACCCTAATCCAATCAAAAAGCCAAAAGTTCAAGATCTTCGAGTTCAATCAAATCAAGAATCCTTCAAAGCCTTTAGAAGCGAAGCCGGATTTCATCGGAGCAAGTGATCCAAACCGATCCGCGACTCAAGGTGCCGAGCGAAGCCGAAATCGACAATCAAGTTCCTTACTCCTGTAGATTTTGAGAGATTTGTAACAAAATTGTTGATAAATAAAGGTGAAATTCTTTTATCTTGTTTATCTTTTTAATTAGAGCATTATGATTCAATCTAGATTCTTGAATGTGTTCTTTATGATGATGCTTGAGTAAAACTCCGCTCGTGGAGGAGTCGAGAGAGTCAATAGATGATGAAGTTGACAAATCTTGAAATATTTCTTAAGTCCTATAATGTTTGTAAATTCTTGAAAATCAAATGATCGATAATCTAGTTTCGATGCGAAATGCTTCCTTGATTATTTTCGCGCGGAACTAGAGATCAACGATCGATTTTTTGATTTACTAGAAGCTAGCTTGTGAATGAGATTCATCGAAAGGACAAAGGATGAGATGAGGAAACCCTAGTTTCTTCGCAAGATCCTTAAACCTCGATAAATCGTCATCGATCTAGTATCAATTCGTTAATGGATAAGAAAAAGTAATCGTTAGTCTTCGTCACATCTATAGATTTAATCGACTCCTACGAGCTTCACTTCAATTCTTGAAACTTAAATCGATTGGAATTCTATCAATTCATGATTCTTGATTTTTAATGCTTTCTTGATTTTAGATTAGATCTAGATAATTCTTGAAATTCATTGATATAAATCATCTAATCAAGTTTTTCTTTTCTCTTCTCATTAATTTTCAATTCAAACAAAACAAATACGAACGAATCACACAATCCCTGTAGACGATCCGCACTTACTAACGCGCTATATACGACACCGTTATTGATTGCGGTCAAATTATTCTTTGATTGTGATTTCTATTCATTTTCTAAACCGACACACAAAGATTCATAACAATCAAATGGCGCCGTTGCCGGGGATCGTGTGCTAATTTGTTCGTTTTTGAAATTTGAGTTGAAAAATTTATTCCATCAAAAATTTTAGATCTAAATTCGCGCAAACACTAAACGATTCGTTGTGATTTGTTGCGAGGAAATCTGGAATCTGTGGAGCTTGTGGAAAAATTTTCAGAGCATTCCAGAGAGCTAAAGAAGTGAACAGGAACAGATCCTAAAATTTTTGTGCCGAGATTCCTCGAGACCGCGGCGGATCCGCGGCATTAGTAGCTTCCCGCGGCGGAATCGCGGCGGTACTGTAGCTACAGTGCACTAAAATTTCTCAGTTGACTTCTTACTTTCTTATCTCCTTCCTCATCTACTCCAATAACAATCTTCTGCAGGGTTTCTTTGCAAAAATTCGCAGCGCCGCAAAAATAAAAAAATTGTGCGTGTTTGATCTTGGTTGTTTGCATATTAATACGGAATTTAAGGGGCACGGCCAAATTCTGATTAGGTGGGGATTTCATTACCCTTCCTAAGCCCCAAAAATCACAAACTTGCATCCGCATTACCCTCATTAACTAAAAAAGATCTAGACATGACTCTGATCGAATTCATCTTTGCAACCGGAGCTAAAGTGTCCATATAATCTATCCCATAAGTCTGAGTAAAGCCTTTCGCTACCAGTCGTGCTTTATACCTCTCAATCGACCCACTAAGGACCTTCGCGCTCACTTAGGACAGAAGAAGGCCGTGGATAATCTATTACTTATCCGCGTTTCTTTTGTGGTGTCTAAGGCAAGTGTGTCTAAGGCAAGTGGTTACTTAATTAGGCCCACTACTTACGTAATGGAGAACCTCCCACTTACCTGCAACTTACCTGGCCACAGTAGAGACAAAGAGGCAGTGGAGGATTGATCCTGCGACTTGTCTTTTGGCAGTTAGGAGCGGTCTAGAGCCTTGACCTAGGTGACCACTAGATTTAGGGTTGCTTGTTGCATTTGTTGTGATTTACATCATTTTTTCAAAAATCCGTATTCTTTTTCAAAACAAACACCAATCACATCATCTTTCCCCTAATTATATCAACGCTGCCACTTGTACTAAACCCCTTTAGTGCAAGATATGCTGGACACGGGATTCTAGTGCCCGTTTAGTCCGCGTTCCTTCGATCGACCCCAAAGTCGGTATTTCTACATTTACCTCTTCTTTACCCACCACCACACCCACATCGATGGATCCTTCTCCATCGAACTTCTTTACCACTAATCTGCCGCCGTCCGCAGGTGCGCAGAATCCACCCCGCATCTCTCTCCAAGAAAGGTGCTATCCTACACGAGGTCCTCTTTCGACCTGTCTCTCCATTCCACCAGCCAACGGGGACAATTTTCAGATTAAACCCCAATACATCAACCTTCTACCCAAATACTACGGTCTCGAGTCTGAAGACGTATATGTCTTTATCACCAAATTTGAAAATGTATGCGCAATGATGGGTACTTCACAGCTTTCTGTGGATGCTATGTGTCTTCGTCTTCTCCCATTCACCTTGTACGATATAGCCGAGAAGTGGCTTTATAACACAACCGCACATTCCATCTCAAACTGGGGAGAATTCGTCAAAGCATTCCTTAAGAAATTCTACCCACATCATAAGACAGCTCGAGTCCGTAGCGAAATAAATCAATTCACCCAGCTTCCAAATGAAACATTCTCAAAATGTTTTGAACGCTTTAAGGATCTGTTAGTTCAATGTCCACATCACGGAATCCCCAGATGGGATCTGTGCCGAATCATATATGAGGGCATTAATCCTAACACAAAACAGACCCTTGAATTAATGTGTCAAGGCAATTTCATGACCAAAGATGATGGGGAAGCCTGGAAATTTTTAGAAGATTTCGCTGAAAAATCTTTACAGTGGGAGGGTGTGAGTCAATCGTCTAGGGGTGGTAATAACCAATCGGAAGTTTCCATAGGAGTTAGAGCTGAAATTTCAGCTATAAATAAGAAACTCGAGACTATGGAAAATAAATTTTTAGCTGCCGCTCTAAATCAAATGTCACTCTCCAAAATTGTATGTGGATGCTATTCTAATCCATCACATCTCACGGAAGAATGTCCATTAAATTCTCCGTTTCAAGGTCACGAGCATACCAATGCTGCTTTCCAACAACGACCTAGAAACGATCCATTTTCTTCCACATATAATCAGGGTTGGAGGAATCACCCTAATTTTGCTTGGAACCAACAACAAAATCAAAACACGGTTCCAAACCAAAACAATTTCTAAAGGGTCCCTCCACCACAACAGCAACCACTTCAATTGAGTCAGCACCCCTTCCAATCGCAAAACTTCAAAAATCCGGTCAACACACCTGCACCATCTAATCCTTTGCAGTTGACCGGTACTGATGAATCCTCTTCATTCATGAACTTGCTTTTGACAATAAAGACTTCCGTCGATAAAATCGAGAAAAACTCTGCTTCCCAAAGCGAGACTATTAAATCGATGGAAGAAGAAATTGCACGATTAAAAGCTGAAATGAGTGCAAGAGAGAAAGAGAAACTTCCAGCTCAACCTTTGCCCAATCCTGGCTATTCACATCATGTGAATGCAATCACGTTGAGATCTGGAAGAGTGCTTGACAATCAAGTTGGGGAAGAGATTGATGACACTGAAAAATCTATCAATGATACCCCGGCTGAGACCTTTCCTTCCACTTCTACTTCTAATTCTGACCCCAGTTCTTCTACCCCACCACCTTCTTTCGAGCCTATTCTCCATTTTCCCCAAGGCTCGACACCTCAGCCCACACAGAAAACGATCCTCACTCCTATTCTTAGATCGTTCCCACCCACACGATCTTCTCCAGTGTTGGACCCTGATCTTATTGCTCAAGCTCCTTATCAAAATCGGTTAAAGGGAAACACACTGAGTCCACAAATGGAGAAGATCACTGAAATGTTTAAACATGTTAACATCAACATCCCTCTTCTAGATGCAATACAACAAGTCCCCGCTTATGCGAAAGTTCTTAAAGACTTGTGCACTAGAAAGAGGATGACTCAAGTGCCCAAGAAGATATTCATTTCAAAGACAGTAGACACAGCCTTTCCCCAACAATTACCACGGAAACGTAAGGACCCTGGCTGTCCTACTATTTCTATTTCTATTGGGGAAAAACACATCAACCGTGCTCTATTAGACCTTGGCGCTAGTGTTAACTTGCTTCCATACTCGGTTTACGAGCAACTAGGTATCGGAGTGTTAAAGCCCTCGAGCATAACTCTCCAGATGGCTGACCGATCAATCACCAAACCTAGGGGTAAACTGGAGGATGTGTTAATAAAAATCGGGGAATTTTTATTCCCTGTGGACTTTATTGTAATTGATACACAACCTGTAGCGAACCCACGGAATCAAATTCCGGTGATTTTGAGGTCGCCCCTTTTTGGCCACTTCCAATGCTATCATCAACTGTCGTAATGGTTCTATGACCAAATCCTTCGGGAATAGGTCAATTGAGCTGAACATTTACAAGTTGGGAAGTGTACCCTCCGAACCTACTGCTCAGGTCTGTTCTGTCGACTTAATGGATGTCGACAGCAGTGAATTTGATGATCCTCATGATACTGATCTTGACTCTTTTCAATCGTTGTTGTTTGACCCAACTATGTATCATACACATACGGACTCTTCCACCGAGTTGTCCGGGTCAACAACTAACACTGATTATGAACTGTTTTTAGAGTCTGAAGATCACCCCATGCTTTGTGATGACATTTTTCTTTGGAGTATTGATGGAACTTTTGAGGAAATTTTCGCTGATGAACTCGCATTTTTGAATGACACGGGTGTTGAGATGAATCATCTCCCAAACAATGAAATTGAATCTCCACCCCTTCTTCTAGACTGTAAAAAGAATGCGAGCAATCCATTACATTCACTGCATCGTCTTTCCAAAACATGACGCAAACACATTCTATTCCACCACTTACATTTTCCCTACTTCTTCTTCCACCAACCAGAGCACTACATCGATAAAATTTTCGAATGGTTGGTGTTAACATTCGGTCTTTGCAAAGCTTGGCATCGACCAATGATTTTTGACCCCCTCAAGTGATTTTCAAAGCTTAACATTGTTTAACTTAAGTTTGGGGGGGGGTATAATCTGGCTCCTGAAAAGAAATTTTTTACAACATGATGAGCCAAGAATAAGTTTGGAGGAGGATTTTCACTTAAATATTTTGCCCCCATTTAATAAATTTCCTCCCAAGCTTACAGGTTTTTGAGATCTAGCAGATGGCAACAGTGAGAACACCGTTGAAAACAAGTTTGGGGAAGGTTTGTGCTTATTTTTGCATCATTTGCATATCACTTCGCATAGGCACAAAACATTTTTTGAAAACCTATAATTAAAAATTTTCAAAAAAATAAATATTTTTGTACATAAATAAGATAATAAAAGATTAGATAGTGAAAAATTACATCCAAAAGATTGGAAAAATTTAAGAAAACCAAGAAAATTAGAAGTTTTCTTATACGAACTAGTAATAAGTAGTTATGAGCCGTTGTCCCAAAGGTTAGTAAGATGAAAGAGGTCATTAATCTGAGGATAAAAATAAGTCTGAAAAATAGTTCCTATTCTTGAAGCCAAACATTTTGAACGTTGATACCCTGCTATTCGCACTTACACACGTCTTGAAACTCGGGATAGTAGAGAATACCTTGAAATGCTCTTGTCTAAAAGCCAAAGTATGAAATAAAAAAAATGAAGAAAATATAAAATGGTGAGAAAAATGAACACTGGTTTTGTTATCACCAAGGCAGCAATAAAAAAATATAGAGAAGATGCCTCTTCACCTAGTGCCTTAGACCAGCTGGTCTGGGAGTCACTGCTAAGCCTTAGGTGGTGCAAGACGAGGAAATACACCTAATAAGCAAGCACATGAGTAATCGGTCGGTTAGTACCTCAAGAAGTATTAACGGTCGCATGAAAATGTGTGAGCAAATCTAAATATTCATTAATTAAAAAGTACTGAGGTGGATGGACAAGAGTATGATAGCTTGAATTGAATTCTCCGGGTGTAGGGATGTCCTCTACACACACGTAGGGTTATATGATCAATGTTTGGAAGAAAGATAGGAATGAAGAATAAAGACGATGTTTTATTGAGGGATGATGTGATTTCTAACATCTTTTCATGACTATTAAGATAGGGCTCATGACAACCGAAAAGCTAGCATAATTGGAAACCCTAATTTTCGAAGTCTTCCTTTTACAATTCTTATCTTTAAATGTAATATTCACGATCTTCCTTTTATTATTGGATTTTGTGGGTGCAATCCGCTGAAAACCCTCAGGAGACAACACTCATCCTACTAGGGACACCTAGAGGTTTAAAGGCTTGTTGCACGTGCTCAGTGCAATCGTGTTGCCTACGAAAGTGTGCTAGTTAGTTTTTCTTTTTCTTTATTTTCTCCTTCTCTTTTTAATAAAACAATTCGCTCGAGACGACCGAAAATAAGTTTGGGGGAATTTGATCAGTCGAAAATAATGTATTTTTAACACGTCAATTTCCCTATCATTTGCATTCATCTAAAGGTATCAGGTTAAGTATAGCACATATTAGCAAAACACACGTAAAATACCGAATTACTTGTGTTATACCTTAAAACTGACATTTCGAGGGAAATTGAGTGTTTATCATGGCATCGCATCATCCTTGTATAGCGCAACACTTGTTTCAAAGATCTGTACAGGAAATTCCAGGAACCGAGCCAAAATTGTCAAAGTGCTGATAAAAGATGCGCCAAGTCTAAGATTTTTGATCTGGCATTGATACAGAGGGAATTATAATATTCAACATATCAGAAAATAACCCAAAAGTCAGCATAAGAGTTACCACAGAAATCCATACACTGAGGCCCTCACGTGACCGCGGATCCGCGGCCGGAGCAGGCACGTGCCGCGGATCCGCGGTGGTACTGCCACGTCATCAGTGACTGTTTCAATCAGGCTCTTCAGTTCAGGCCAGAAGCTCTTCAAGCCACTGCAAATTCTAAATTACTCCAGAGCTTTCTGCCATATCAGCAAGCCCCTTGTCAAAGCTAAACACTCCAAGCTTCCAAAGCAAGCCAAGTAACTACCTTAAAGCCTAGAAGCTTCTCCCTAACCTCCAAGCTTATGAAGGAAGCTAATCCTAACTAACTAATTCTAGAACCTTTCTCCTAACTACCAAGCTTATGAGAGAAGCTAACCTAATCCAAGCTTACAAAGGAAGCTAACCATTCTTAAGGCTATAAAAAGGACCCTAGGCTTCACTTCTAAAGGTTGTTGAAAGTTCAAGAAATCAATCTTCAACCCCAACACAAGTTGAGTGACACAACTTGTGCCTCAAAACCCTAACCCTAATTCAATCAAAAAGCCAAAAGTTCAAGATCTTCGAGTTCAATCAAATCAAGAATCCTTCAAAGCCTTTAGAAGCGAAGCCGGATTTCATCGGAGCAAGTGATCCAAACCGATCCGCGACTCAAGGTGCCGAGCGAAGCCGAAATCGACAATCAAGTTCCTTACTCCTGTAGATTTTGAGAGATTTGTAACGAAATTGTTGATAAATAAAGGTGAAATTCTTTTATCTTGCTTATCTTTTTAATTAGAGCATTATGATTCAATCTAGATTCTTGAATGTGTTCATTATGATGATGCTTGAGTAAAACTCCGCTCGTGGAGGAGTCGAGAGAGTCAATAGATGATGAAGTTGACAAATCTTGAAATATTTCTTAAGTCCTATAATGTTTGTAAATTCTTGAAAATCAAATGATCGATAATCTAGTTTCGATGCGAAATGCTTCCTTGATTATTTTCGCGCGGAACTAGAGATCAACGATCGATTATTTGATTTACTAGAAGCTAGCTTGTGAATGAGATTCATCGAAAGGACAAAGGATGAGATGAGGAAACCCTAGTTTCTTCGCAAGATCCTTAAACCTCGATAAATCGTCATCGATCTAGTATCAATTCGTTAATGGATAAGAAAAAGTAATCGCTAGTCTTCGTCACGTCTATAGATTTAATCGACTCCTACGAGCTTCACTTCAATTCTTGAAACTTAAATCGATTGGAATTCTATCAATTCATGATTCTTGATTTTTAATGCTTTCTTGATTTTAGATTAGATCTAGATAATTCTTGAAATTCATTGATATAAATCATCTAATCAAGTTTTTCTTTTCTCTTCTCATTAATTTTCAATTCAAACAAAACAAATACGAACGAATCACACAATCCCTGTAGACGATCCGCACTTACTAACGCGCTATATACGACACCGTTATTGATTGCGGTCAAATTATTCTTTGGTTGTGATTTCTATTCATTTTCTAAACCGACACACAAAGATTCATAACAATCAAATGGCGCCGTTGCCGGGGATCGTGTGCTAATTTGTTCGTTTTTGAAATTTGAGTTGAAAAATTTATTCCATCAAAATTTTTAGATCTAAATTCGCGCA
This sequence comes from Agapanthus africanus, assembly GCA_030015575.1. Classification (NCBI taxonomy): domain Eukaryota; kingdom Viridiplantae; phylum Streptophyta; class Magnoliopsida; order Asparagales; family Amaryllidaceae; genus Agapanthus; species Agapanthus africanus. The sequence goes on along the minus strand of JASDDO010000001.1, from coordinate 458,393,772 downwards.
AACACTAAACGATTCGTTGTGATTTGTTGCGAGGAAATCTGGAATCTGTGGAGCTTGTGGAAAAATTTTCAGAGCATTCCAGAGAGCTAAAGAAGTGAACAGGAACAGATCCTAAAATTTTTGTGCCGAGATTCCTCGAGACCGCGGCGGATCCGCGGCATTAGTATCTTCCCGCGGCGGAATCGCGGCGGTACTGTAGCTACAGTGCACTAAAATTTCTCAGTTGACTTCTTACTTTCTTATCTCCTTCCTCATCTACTCCAATAACAATCTTCTGCAGGGTTTCTTTGCAAAAATTCGCAGCGCCGCAAAAATAAAAAAATTGTGCGTGTTTGATCTTGGTTGTTTGCATATTAATACGGAATTTAAGGGGCACGGCCAAATTCTGATTAGGTGGGGATTTCATTACCCTTCCTAAGCCCCAAAAATCACAAACTTGCATCCGCATTACCCTCATTAACTAAAAAAGATCTAGACATGACTCTGATCGAATTCATCTTTGCAACCGGAGCTAAAGTGTCCATATAATCTATCCCATAAGTCTGAGTAAAGCCTTTCGCTACCAGTCGTGCTTTATACCTCTCAATCGACCCACTAAGGACCTTCGCGCTCACTTAGGACAGAAGAAGGCCGTGGATAATCTATTACTTATCCGCGTTTCTTTTGTGGTGTCTAAGGCAAGTGTGTCTAAGGCAAGTGGTTACTTAATTAGGCCCACTACTTACGTAATGGAGAACCTCCCACTTACCTGCAACTTACCTGGCCACAGTAGAGACAAAGAGGCAGTGGAGGATTGATCCTGCGACTTGTCTTTTGGCAGTTAGGAGCGGTCTAGAGCCTTGACCTAGGTGACCACTAGATTTAGGGTTGCTTGTTGCATTTGTTGTGATTTACATCATTTTTTCAAAAATCCGTATTCTTTTTCAAAACAAACACCAATCACATCATCTTTCCCCTAATTATATCAACGCTGCCACTTGTACTAAACCCCTTTAGTGCAAGATATGCTGGACACGGGATTCTAGTGCCCGTTTAGTCCGCGTTCCTTCGATCGACCCCAAAGTCGGTATTTCTACATTTACCTCTTCTTTACCCACCACCACACCCACATCGATGGATCCTTCTCCATCGAACTTCTTTACCACTAATCTGCCGCCGTCCGCAGGTGCGCAGAATCCACCCCGCATCTCTCTCCAAGAAAGGTGCTATCCTACACGAGGTCCTCTTTCGACCTGTCTCTCCATTCCACCAGCCAACGGGGACAATTTTCAGATTAAACCCAATACATCAACCTTCTACCCAAATACTACGGTCTCGAGTCTGAAGACGTATATGTCTTTATCACCAAATTTGAAAATATATGCGCAATGATGGGTACTTCACAGCTTTCTGTGGATGCTATGTGTCTTCGTCTTCTCCCAGTCACCTTGTACGATATAGCCGAGAAGTGGCTTTATAACACAACCGCACATTCCATCTCAAACTGGGGAGAATTCGTCAAAGCATTCCTTAAGAAATTCTACCCACATCATAAGACAGCTCGAGTCCGTAGCGAAATAAATCAATTCACCCAGCTTCCAAATGAAACATTCTCAAAATGTTTTGAACGCTTTAAGGATCTGTTAGTTCAATGTCCACATCACGGAATCCCCAGATGGGATCTGTGCCGAATCATATATGAGGGCATTAATCCTAACACAAAACAGACCCTTGAATTAATGTGTTAAGGCAACTTCATGACCAAAGATGATGGGGAAGCCTGGAAATTTTTAGAAGATTTCGCTGAAAAATCTTTACAGTGGGAGGGTGTGAGTCAATCGTCTAGGGGTGGCAATAACCAATCGGAAGTTTCCATAGGAGTTAGAGCTGAAATTTCAGCTATAAATAAGAAACTCGAGACTATGAAAAATAAATTTTTAGCTGCCGCTCTAAATCAAATGTCACTCTCCAAAACTGTATGTGGATGCTGTTCTAATCCATCACATCTCACGGAAGAATGTCCATTAAATTCTCCGTTTCAAGGTCACGAGCATACCAATGCTGCTTTCCAACAACGACCTAGAAACGATCCATTTTCTTCCACATATAATCAGGGTTGGAGGAATCATCCTAATTTTGCTTGGAACCAACAACAAAATCAAAACACGGTTCCAAACCAAAACAATTTCTAAAGGGTCCCTCCACCACAACAGCAACCACTTCAATTGAGTCAGCACCCCTTCCAATCGCAAAACTTCAAAAATCCGGTCAACACACCTGCACCGTCTAATCCTTTGCAGTTGACCGGTACTGATGAATCCTCTTCATTCATGAACTTGCTTTTGACAATAAAGACTTCCGTCGATAAAATCGAGAAAAACTCTGCGTCCCAAAGCGAGACTATTAAATCGATGGAAGAAGAAATTGCACGATTAAAAGCTGAAATGAGTGTAAGAGAGAAAGAGAAACTTCCAGCTCAACCTTTGCCCAATCCTGGCTATTCACATCATGTGAATGCAATCACGTTGAGATCTGGAAGAGTGCTTGACAATCAAGTTGGGGAAGAGATTGATGACACTGAAAAATCTATCAATGATACCCCGGCTGAGACCTTTCCTTCCACTTCTACTTCTAATTCTGACCCCAGTTCTTCTACCCCACCACCTTCTTTCGAGCCTATTCTCCATTTTCCCCAAGGCTCGACACCTCAGCCCACACAGAAAACGATCCTCACTCCTATTCTTAGATCGTTCCCACCCACACGATCTTCTCCAGTGTTGGACCCTGATCTTATTGCTCAAGCTCCTTATCAAAATCGGTTAAAGGGAAACACACTGAGTCTACAAATGGAGAAGATCACTGTAATGTTTAAACATGTTAACATCAACATCTCTCTTCTAGATGCAATACAACAAGTCCCCGCTTATGCGAAAGTTCTTAAAGACTTGTGCACTAGAAAGAGGATGACTCAAGTGCCCAAGAAGATATTCATTTCAAAGACAGTAGACACAGCCTTTCCCCAACAATTACCACGGAAACGTAAGGACCCTGGCTGTCCTACTATTTCTATTTCTATTGGGGAAAAACACATCAACCGTGCTCTATTAGACCTTGGCGCTAGTGTTAACTTGCTTCCATACTCGGTTTACGAACAACTAGGTATCGGAGTGTTAAAGCCCTCGAGCATAACTCTCCAGATGGCTGACCGATCAATCACCAAACCTAGGGGTGAACTGGAGGATGTGTTAATAAAAATCGGGGAATTTTTATTCCCTGTGGACTTTATTGTAATTGATACACAACCTGTAGCGAACCCACGAAATCAAATTCCGGTGATTTTGAGGTCGCCCCTTTTTGGCCACTTCCAATGCTATCATCAACTGTCGTAATGGTTCTATGACCAAATCCTTCGGGAATAGGTCAATTGAGCTGAACATTTACAAGTTGGGAAGTGTACCCTCCGAACCTACTGCTCAGGTCTGTTCTGTCGACTTAATGGATGTCGACAGCAGTGAATTTGATGATCCTCATGATACTGATCTTGACTCTTTTCAATCGTTGTTGTTTGACCCAACTATGTATCATACACATACGGACTCTTCCACCGAGTTGTCCGGGTCAACAACTAACACTGATTATGAACTGTTTTTAGAGTCTGAAGATCACCCCATGCTTTGTGATGACATTTTTCTTTGGGGTATTGATGGAACTTTTGAGGAAATTTTCGCTGATGAACTCGCATTTTTGAATGACACGGGTGTTGAGATGAATCATCTCCCAAACAATGAAATTGAACCTCCACCCCTTCTTCTGGACTGTAAAAAGAATGCGAGCAATCCATTACATTCACTGCATCGTCTTTCCAAAACGAGACGCAAACACATTCTATTCCACCACTTACCCTTTCCCTACTTCTTCTTCCACCAACCAGAGCACTACATCGATAAAATTTTCGAATGGTTGGTTTTAAAATTCGGTCTTTGCAAAGCTTGGCATCGACCAATGATTTTTGACCCCCTCATGTGATTTTCAAAGCTTAACATTGTTTAACTCAAGTTTGGGGGGGGGGGGTATAATCTGGCTCCTGAAAAGAAATTTTTTACAACATGATGAGCCAAGAATAAGTTTGGAGGAGGATTTTCACTTAAATATTTTGCCCCCATTTAATAAATTTCCTCCCAAGCTTACAGGTTTTTGAGATCTAGCAGATGGCAACAGTGAGAACACCGTTGAAAACAAGTTTGGGGGAGGTTTGTGCTTATTTTCGCATCATTTGCATATCACTTCGCATAAGCACAAAACATTTTTTGAAAACCTATAATTAAAAATTTTCAAAAAAATAAATATTTTTGTACATAAATAAGATAATAAAAGATTAGATAGTGAAAAATTATATCCAAAAGATTGGAAAAATTTAAGAAAACCAAGAAAATTAGAAGTTTTCTTATACGAACTAGTAATAAGTAGTTATGAGCCGTTGTCCCAAGGGTTAGTAAGATGAAAGAAGTCACTAATCTGAGGATAAAAATAATTCTGAAAAATAGTTCCTATTCTTGAAGCCAAACATTTTGAACGTTGATACCCTGCTATTCGCACTTACACACGTCTTGAAACTCGGGATAGTAGAGGATACCTTGAAATGCTCTTGTCTAAAAGCCAAAGTATGAAATAAAAAAAATGAAGAAAATATAAAATGGTGAGAAAAATGAACACTGGTTTTGTTATCACCAAGGCAGCAATAAAAAAATATAGAGAAGATGCCTCTTCACCTAGTGCCTTAGACCAGCTGGTCTGGGAGTCACTGCTAAGCCTTAGGTGGTGCAAGATGAGGAAATACACCTAATAAGCAAGCACATGAGTAATCGGTCGGTTAGTACCTCAAGAAGTATTAACGGTCGCATGAAAATGTGTGAGCAAATCTAAATATTCATTAATTAAAAAGTACTGAGGTGGATGGACAAGAGTATGATAGCTTGAATTGAATTCTCCGGGTGTAGGGATGTCCTTTACACACACGTAGGGTTATATGATCAATGTTTGGAAGAAAGATAGGAATGAAGAATAAAGACGATGTTTTATTGAGGGATGATGTGATTTCTAACATCTTTTCTTGATTATTAAGATAGGGCTCATGACAACCGAAAAGCTAACATAATTGGAAACCCTAATTTTCAAAGTATTCCTTTTACAATTCTTATCTTTAAATGTAATATTCATGATCTTCCTTTTATTATTGGATTTTGTGGGTGCAATCCGCTGAAAACCCTCAGGAGACAACACTCATCCTACTAGGGACACCTAGAGGTTTAAAGGCTTGTTGCACGTGCTCAGTGCAATCGTGTTGCCTACGAAAGTGTGCTAGTTAGTTTTTCTTTTTCTTTATTTTCTCCTTCTCTTTTTAATAAAACAATTCGCTCGAGACGACCGAAAATAAGTTTGGGGGAATTTGATCAGTCGAAAATAATGTATTTTTAACACGTCAATTTCCCTATCATTTGCATTCATCTAAAGGTATCAGGTTAAGTATAGCACATATTAGCAAAACACCTGTAAAATACCGAATTACTTGTGTTATACCTTAAAACTGACATTTCGAGGGAAATTGAGTGTTTATCATGGCATCGCATCATCCTTGTATAGCGCAACACTTGTTTCAAAGATCTGTACAGGAAATTCCAGGAACCGAGCCAAAATTGTCAAAGTGCTGATAAAAGATGCGCCAAGTCTAAGATTTTTGATCTGGCATTGATACAGAGGGAATTATAATATTCAACATATCAGAAAATAACCCAAAAGTCAGCATAAGAGTTACCACAGAAATCCATACACTGAGGCCCTCACGTGACCGCGGATCCGCGGCCGGAGCAGGCACGTGCCGCGGATCCGCGGTGGTACTGCCACGTCATCAGTGACTGTTTCAATCAGGCTCTTCAGTTCAGGCCAGAAGCTCTTCAAGCCACTGCAAATTCTAGATTACTCCAGAGCTTTCTGCCATATCAGCAAGCCCCTTGTCAAAGCTAAACACTCCAAGCTTCCAAAGCAAGCCAAGTAACTACCTTAAAGCCTAGAAGCTTCTCCCTAACCTCCAAGCTTATGAAGGAAGCTAATCCTAACTAACTAATTCTAGAACCTTTCTCCTAACTACCAAGCTTATGAGAGAAGCTAACCTAATCCAAGCTTACAAAGGAAGCTAACCATTCTTAAGGCTATAAAAAGGACCCTAGGCTTCACTTCTAAAGGTTGTTGAAAGTTCAAGAAATCAATCTTCAACCCCAACACAAGTTGAGTGACACAACTTGTGCCTCAAAACCCTAACCCTAATCCAATCAAAAAGCCAAAAGTTCAAGATCTTCGAGTTCAATCAAAGCAAGAATCCTTCAAAGCCTTTAGAAGCGAAGCCGGATTTCATCGGAGCAAGTGATCCAAGCCGATCTGCGACTCAAGGAGTCGAGCGAAGCCGAAATCGACGATCAAGTTCCTTACTCTTGTAGATTTCGAGAGATTTGTAACGAAACTGTTGATAAATAAAGGTGAAATTCTTTTATGTTGCTTATCTTTTTAATTCAAGTATTATGATTCAATCTAGATTCTTGAATGTGTTCTTTGTGATGATACTTGAGTAAAACTCCACTCGTGGAGGAGTCGAGAGAGTCAATAGATGATGAAGTTGCCATGAAACATTTCTTAAGTCCTATAATGTTTGTAAATTCTTGAAAATCAAATGATCGATGATCTAGTTTTGATGCGAAATGCTTCCTTGATTATTTTCACGCGGAACTAGAGATCAACGATCGATTATTTGATTTACTAGAAACTAGCTTGTGAATGAGATTCATCGAAAGGACAAAGGATGAGATGAGGAAACCCTAGTTTCTTCGCAAGATCCTTAAACCTCGATAAATCGTCATCGATCTAGTATCAATTCGTTAATGGATAAGAAAAAGTAATCGCTAGTCTTCGTCACGTCTATAGATTTAATCGACTCCTATGAGCTTCACTTCAATTCTTGAAACTTAAATCGATTGGAATTCTATCAATTCTTGATTCTTGATTTTTAATACTTTCTTGATTTTAGATTAGATCTAGATAATTCTTGAAATTCATTGATATAAATCATCTAATCAAGTTTTTCTTTTCTCTTCTCATTAATTTTCAATTCAAACAAAACAAATACGAACGAATCACACAATCCCTGTGGACGATCCGCACTTACTAACGTGCTATATACGACACCGTTATTGATTGCGGTCAAATTATTCTTTGATTGTGATTTCTATTCATTTTCTAAACCGTTACACAAAGATTCATAACAATCAGGAGCTTAAACCACTCCTTTTAAAAGCTATCAAGGTTTCTTCGATTATATCAAGTTCACTACGTTCACGGTTTTGCCAAAACCATTCATAGCCCTCCGTTATTTTATATGAATATTCAATAGTATTCAAGCTATGTTTGTTGATCTTCGTCAAGGCATAGTGATTGGTAGCTGTTGGGTGTTCATATGTAGCATAGATAGATGCGTTGGTTTGGGACAGTCGTATTACCTTGTTGATCTTCGTCAAGGGTATATGTTGGAGATAGTGCCCTCAGAGTCAATTATTGGATCACCGGCATGTGATTGCAATGATTGAGAGAGGACCTATCCCGGTAGGACAGTCTTACTCGAGATGATAGTATGCTATCTGGTTTATCTTTATCAACGTGTACTGCTTTAGGTGACCTGACATGTCGCTATTACACGTTGATAGAGCCCCTAGGATTCTTGCTTCACTGCCAGCAGTATGATGGCGATCATATACGTGGGAGCTGGTAGTCTATAAGCACATCCTTAAAAGGTCCTTAGTCGTAGGAGTTTCGAGACAGGGCATCGATACTCCATTAGTAGACTAGTGTATACAGTCGAGACCCCGACGAGGGGCGGTGGCCGGTCTCACAAGCCACTAGTGTCAGTTGGTTCACCTAAGATGTATACAGGTGCTCATTGGGTTATGAGTACACCGGACAGGACTCGCCGGGAACCTGCTAGTTGGGCTTATACCTGACGTCAGATAGCAGTTCCCTGGTGACATGTGTACAGGTTAGTTCATCGACCTGAGGATCGTCATTTGTCTCGTGTGAGTTCCCACTGTGCTTTGATTACTACCCTACCACGGCTCAAAGGAGTCGTGCAAACAGGTTTTAGTTGGGTACAGTCCCGAGCCACATGGAGGCAGTGAGCGGATCTTCAGGGGTTTGTCTCTCCCGGTATTGGGGGTGAGGTCGCGCTGTGTCTAGGAGAGCCATTACGCAAAGCCCTCGGCCGAGGCAGGAGATTTGCTGGTAGGTATTCCAGTAGTATCTCAGGGCGTTCTGGGCTACACTCCGACACGACTTGTACCGCTTTTGGGGGTCTGACTTTTACCAACCCTCTAGGCCCGACATGCGATGCTCATAGACGAACGGACCGGACTGTACGGATATTGTCACTGACAGGCTCAGTTGGGTGTCGGGGTGAGCTTCCTCATCGACGTCCCTTTTGGTCAATAGCTGGTGGCCCGTCACGTATTGGCTTATACCTCTGACGTGCCAGTGGTTAAATCCACAGCCATAGTATTGACGAGTCTTTAGAGTCCACCACACTTACAGTTACTCAAGCTTTCGGGCGAAACGCTGTAGAGGCCGTATGGAGATATGGCAGGGTCCGATCAGATACGTGCGGTATTGCACGGATCAGGATCGGACAGTTATGTACTAGTAGCCGTATAGTTATATGGCAGGGTTTGATCTGATACGTGCGGCATTGCACGGATCAGGATCGAACGGATTTTACTAGCCGGCTTTGGCTTAAGCCGGTCCTAGTTTAGTACAGTGTAGATTTTGTCTCATTGCATTTGTATCCGGACGGAATACAGATGCGGGTGTGTATGCACAGTATCGGGGTTTTCCTGTAATTTATTACGGGACCAGTTTTCTGGAGTTGCCAGTTTGCATTCCGTTCCGGCCGGTTTTCCTTTGTTCTTTCCCGGCCGGACTTTTCTGATGGAGGGGGTTATTTGCAAGTTTGCAAATAACACTTTGTGGAGGATTTATTTGCATAAAGATTGATTATGATAGCATCATTATCTTTTGCTCCATCACTTGCATTAATGAGGGTATGGAGGTTAAGCATGGTTGATGTTTCTTTGTCTCTTGATGTGGTCACCCTTCATGCTCTCCTACACTCACCTCCCTCTTGTTTGATATATTCATTCCTCCACCTTATTCTTCTGACTTGATGAAAATGGTAGATCATTAGAGAGAAGAAAAAGAATGAGAGAGTTCATCTTTATTTTTGTGAGGAATTCTTCATCTCCTTCTTCTTCTTGTTATGGAAAAATGAAAGCACCATTTTTCCTAACCCCATTCCTCCATCAAGGCAACAACAAACCCCAAATGAGACTAGCATGATCTACTACACATTCTACAGCATATCTTGAGCATGTCGAGTTGCCGGCTTCATGATCGAGTTACCTCGGTATTGAGGCGGGAGCCCGTAAAAGACGCAGGCGATGTGGTGCCCTTTGCGGCGAGGAGGCGACGATATGGAGACAAGACTTTCCGCGAGAGATCAGGACGATGACGAGAAGACCGGAGGACTCGGATCACTCGGTATACTTCTTACCCTATCTCTTGATTGCTAGCATTAGGTTAATGGTTACGATCCGGGTTTTCATTGTCCGCGGTAGCGCCGGTTTCCGAGTAAGGAAAAATTTTGATTCCGCATTTTGGCCTCGGGTACGAGGCCGGGGCGCTGCCGTGGCGCAACAGTATATACGGGTGGGTTCAAATTAACCTGGATAATGATGGGTAGAACTTGACATGTGACTTATGATTTGTTGACCTTCGTCAAGATCATAAGAGCATGGGGCAAAAATCCACACCGGGAGTTTCTAAGGAAATTGAAACTTGCTAGTGCTGCATACCATTTGGAGTTTGATAATGTTTGTAGGATTCCTTCAGCATTATCTCATAATGATATTTGGATCCCGATCCTACTGTGAGTATCCGCTACTCCTTTGGAGACTTTTCACTCAACGATCAATGCTATAAACTAAGTAGGTGTATAGAAAGGTGTTAGCGGGGCTACGCCCACAGGAAAAAGAGGTTATTTAATTAAGGAACTTCGCAAAAGGGTCGTAAAACCTCCCTCGAAGTACCGACACCAGCCTGGCTGAACGGTTAAGCAAGTATTGTATGGTGAGATCAATCCCGACTAATTCTTCTTTTATGGTTTGGGGAAGGATGTTTAAATAAACTAAAAACCAATCTAAACTTGTACGAGCATCATACTAAGTGTTTTCTTCTCTCTCTCTTAATTGCAGCGACCCAGTGACCAGACATAGGTTACATCTAGATAATAAAATGACTGAATCTGACTGTTATGACTGGCAAAGGTCTGTCCAGATGTCCATTACCCATGACAAGCTGGGACACTTCCTAACTAATCAAACCCCTATCGTCTCAGGACCAGTTTCCCCTGTCACGGATATTGATATCCGTAAGACATCGGAAAAGGACTGTGCGAATGCCAAGTGCCTCGTGTTGGCCTCAGTTGATGGTGCATACCAGAGGCAGCACGAGAAGATGGACATAGCTTCTGTCTTCCTCCATAACAAAGATTTATATGGAGAGCAATCTTGTATCGCAAGATATGAGATCTCGAACGAATTGCTTCAAGCGAGGTTGGCTTTCGGGTCATCTGTAGGGGACAACGTCCTTACAGAGACTAGCTATTTTGATGAGCTCACGGACCTGAAGACCATGTTGAAGAATGGGTCAAATACCGACTTGATTCTACAGTTTTTGCCCTCTACTTATACCCTGAAGGAAACCAAGGAAGAAGGAAAGGGAAGAGCAAAAGATTCGGGACTGGATATAGTAAAGGAGGGACGTTCCTATTGTTACGGGAAAGGAAATTGGCAGAAGGATTGCATGGCTAGCAAAGGCAGTAGCCAGGATTCGAAACATGTTGTGGCTTCGGCTTCGGGTGTGTTTGTAATAGAAAACTGCATGTCAATTAACCCTACTTCCTGGGTACAGGATACCGGATCAGGATCTCACATCTGTAATTCATTACAGGTTTTGAGAAACCGTAGAGTTATCAGGATAGGTGATATAACTCTTAGGGTTGCCTACGGAATGAGCGTGGACGCTAAATCCGTAGGGGAATATCACCTTGGATTAACAGGTGGGCAGATCTTGATTCTGCGTAACTGTTTGTATGTACCTAGTATGGCTTGTAATATCATATCTGTATCCTTACTTTCTAATGAAGGATATGATTTTATTTTGTAAGCGATGTGGTCCACATCCACCTAAATCAAGTTTTGATTGGGTCAGGTACATTAGAAAACGGAATATACGTATTAAATCAATGCTATAAACCAAGTCGGTGTCTAGAAAGGTATTAGCGGGGCTACGCCTCCAGGGAAAAGAGGTTATGTAATTAAGGAACTTCACGAAAGCGTTGGAAAACCTCCCTCGAAGTACCAACACCGGCCTGACTGAAAGGTTAAGCAAGTATTGTGACGTGCGATTAATTTTGACTAGTTCTTCTTTTAGGGTTTGAAGAAGAATTTGAGGAAACAGTGGAAGCCATCCTGATTAGATAAATTAATAAACCAATCTAATCTTGTAAGAGTGCACGCTGAGTGTTTTCCCTCTTTCTCTCCAGGTAGCAACCATTTCACGCCCTAATCAAGATAATAAAATGTATCGCTTGACCGATCCGAATTCTTATTCGGGGCTAGGGAGCGTCGGTTTGGCTCTAACTTATGACAACTGTCATAAGTATGAGCAAGAGAAAGAGAAAATTTTGAATTCCTTGATAACCCAATCGAAAAAGAAACATACTGTTGCGTCTTCTTCAGGTGTTCTTTGTAAGTCCACGTTGCCCACCCCGGTACTTGCGGGGAGGCGGAAAACGGAATAAAAATCGAAATTTTATGAGCTTAGGCAACATGGACTAGACTATGAAGGATCTTTGCTAAACAAAAACAAGCTAAAGCTAACTAGAAACTAGCTAAGTGCTAGAAAGGTTATACCTTGGGCTTTATGTCCTTCTCTCCTTGCTCCTTGGAGTGGTGGAAGGAGGTCACCTTAGTCGTCTTCTCACGTCGAAGAAAGATCCATCCGAAAGCCTCGACCTTTGGCTTCAACTCCAAGCTAGAAGTAACTAGGGTGCAAGAAGTGCTAATCCTTGAACCCTAGATGAGAGTAGAGATTATCAAGAGAGGGTTTTTCTCAAGCTCAAGTGTTTCTCAACACATGAGAGGGGAGAGCTTGAGGGAGAGGAAGAACAAGAGAGAGAATGTGAATAATAGAATGAGAGAATAATATGAAGCATTCTCTCATATATGTGAATTATTGTAATTAGAAAATTAGTGTGATAATTGTCATGGCTTAATCAAGACATGACCATTATCATTTCATTTTTAATGCAAATTGCAAGGATCAAAGAGCATCTTCCAAATGAAATGATGATGGTCAAAGTGTCAACAAGGTCAACAAGTCAAGATGGGTCAAATGGTCAACAACCATAACCATGCACAATTATTAAACTAATATCAATTAACAATAATACACACATAAGCATTAGGGTTAATAAAATGACAATAGTCATTAACCCTAATCAAAGTCCTCTCCCTCTGTCTCAAGCAACTGTGCATACGCACGCGTATTCGTGATCCGAGGAACATGAATACAATGAGAAAAAGCCAATCCCAAATCATATACTAGGATCCGGGTTAAACCAAAGCCCGCTAGTATAATCTGTCCGGACAGCAAACGTGCACAAGTGCGCGGATGTGAACGAACCCTGTCGCAAAACCATGCGACCTCTACTCATTTTGCCTAAAGGCGAATAGCTCTCTGTGTGGGACTCTAAAGACTCGACACTACGCTGGCAGTGGGTTTAACCACAGACCACAAGCGGCACTAGCTGTACGTAACGGTCCCCAGGTAGATGTCGATAAGAAGACTGACGAGGTGAACCCCATCTGAACTCCTACTGAGCCTGTATGTGACAATCTCTGTACAGTCCGGTCTATTCGTCTGATACATCGCATGGCGGGCCTAGGGGGCGGTGAACGTCAGTCCCCTAATAGCGGTACAAGTCGTGTCGGAGTGTAGCCCAGAACACCCTGAGATAACACTGGAAACCTACCAGTATATCTCGCTTGCCCTGGCCAGGGACTACTCGTGTAAAGGCTCTCCTGGACACAGCGCGATGTCAACCCCCAATACCGGGAGAGACGAATCCTGTCTAACCGTCACTGCCTCCAAGTGCTTCGGGACTGCACCCAAAAACTACCTGTTTGCACGACTCCTTTGAGCCGTGGTAGGGTAGCAATCAAAGTGCAGTGGGAACACACTCGAGGCGAAGTGACAGTGTCAAGTCAGCGGACTAAGCTGTACTCATGTCACCTGGGAACTGATAATTGACGATAGGTATAATACCAACCAACAGTTCCCGACGAGTCCTGTCCAGTGTACTCGTAACCTAACGAGCACCCGCATACTATCTCAAGTACGACGTACTGACGGCTGTGGGACAGACCGTCTCCTACGCTGGGATGAGAAGCGCATACGCTAATCTACTCTGGAGTATCGATGCCCTGTCTCGATAGTCCAACGACTAGGGACCTGTATAAGGATGTGCTTATAGATCACCCAGCTCCCACGAGTGTGAGCGCCATCACAACGATGGTAATCAAGCAAAAATTCTAAGGGCTCTACTAATATGTATAACAGCGATATGCTAAAAGAAACACATGCACATATTAAAGCAGAGACAAACCAAGTAGCATACTACCATTTCGAGCAAGATTGTATATACAACTGTGAATATCCCAAGCTTCCATCAAGTAATATACAAACTAGTATGATACAGTAATGGCCTCTAGGGCATATACACTAACAATCTCCCACTTGCACTAAGGCCATGTACTGGCGTATCGAAGACCTATCATCTCGATCAGCCGCTCGAACTGAGTCTGGGGCAAGGCCTTGGTGAATAGATCCGCTGTGTTATCTTCTGAAGCAACCCTCCGAACCTCGATCTCCTGGCGATCTACGATCTCCCTGATCAGGTGATACCACCTCAAGATGTGTCTGGATTTCTGATAGGACCTGGGTTCCTTCGCTAAAGCTATAGCCCCGTTGTTGTCGCAATACAGAGGTATTGGGTCAACAATGGACGGAACCACCTGAAGTTCTCTCAAGAACTTCCTCATCCAGACAGCTTCTTTTGCGGCATCAGATGCAGCGATGTATTCCGCTTCCATAGTCGAGTCAGCAACGGTTTCCTGTTTGGAGCTCTTCCAACACACCGCCCCTCCATTGAGGGTAAAGACAAAACCCGATATGGACTTGGAATCATCCTTGTCACTCTGGAAGCTGGAGTCAGCAAAGGCCTCAATCTACAGGTCTTTTCCGCCATACACCAAGAACATCTCCTTAGTCCTTCTCAGGTACTTGAGAATGTTCTTTACTGCTATCCAATGTTTCTCCCCAGGTTTTGACTGATACCTGCTTACCACACTCAGTGCATAAGCCACATCCGGTCTGGTACACAACATCGCATACATTATAGAGCCTACCGCAGAAGCATAGGGTATAATAGACATGCGATCCCTCTCCAAATCAGTCTTGGGAGACATCTCTTTGGAGAGGGTGATCCCGTGACAAGCCGGTAGATTACCGCGCTTGGAATCTTCCATACTGAATCTCTTCAGTATGGTGTCGATGTACCTGGACTGCGAACGTCCTAATATCCTCTTGGATCTGTCACGGTAGATCCGGATACCCAGAATGTATGAGGCATCACCCAGGTCTTTCATGGAGAACCTGTGTGACAAGAACCCTTTGACAGATTGTAGCATAGGAATGTCATTTCCTATTAAGAGAATGTCATCTACGTATAAAATGAGGAATACTACAGTTCCCGCTACAAATCTACAATAGATGCATGGTTCATCTGGATTTTTGATAAAGCCAAATTCCTTGACCGTCTCATCAAAACAGATGTTCCAACTCCGCGATGCCTGCTTTAGTCCATAAATGGACTTAAGCAACTTGCACACCTTTTCGCTGCTCCCACTCTGAATGAAACCCTCTGGCTGATCCATATAGACACACTCCTCTAAATGTCCATTTAGAAAAGCTATCTTTACGTCCATCTGCCAAATCTCATAATCGTGGAAGGCAGCAATGGCAAGAAGGATCCGAATGGATTTCAGCATAGCTACTGGAGAAAAGGTTTCGTCATAGTCCAAACCAGGTCGCTGACGAAAACCCTTTGCTACCAGTCTAGCTTTATAGGTCACAACCTGTCCATCTACACCAATCTTCCTATTGAAGATCCACTTGCATCCTACGGGTTTTACCCCATCTGGAGCAATGTCCAACGTCCATACTTTGTTGGTGTACATGGACTCCATTTCGGTCCGCATTGCATCCAGCCATTTTACCGAGTCGACGCTCTGAATGGCTTGCTGGAAGCTAGTAGGCTCATCAAAGTCTATGATGCAATCCTCTCTATCCCCGTCAATGAGAAAACCGTAGTATCTCTCGGGCGGATGAGACTGCCTACTACTCCTGCGGAGTGGCGTGGGAATGTCCTGATCTTTCGAACCCTCTGGTTCTACTAAGCTTTCAGTAATAGCTTGTGGTTCTGGAATTTCTTCCAGTTCTATTGCGCTCCCACTTGATTCTTTTTCTATGAACTGGTGTTCTAGAAAGTGGGCATGGCGAGAAACAAGGACTTTT
This sequence comes from Agapanthus africanus, assembly GCA_030015575.1. NCBI lineage: Eukaryota > Viridiplantae > Streptophyta > Magnoliopsida > Asparagales > Amaryllidaceae > Agapanthus > Agapanthus africanus. The sequence continues at coordinate 458,378,007 of JASDDO010000001.1, read as the reverse complement.
TGTTCCTCTTCGCAATAGAAGTAATATCCCTTAGAGTTCTTTGGATATCCCACAAACTTGCACTGTACTGAGCGTGCCTCGAGCTTGTCCGCATGCTGCTTTTTTACAAAAGCCGGACATCCCCATGTCTTAATGTGATTAAGATAGGGTCTCTTCCCACACCACATCTGATATGGTGTAGTAGGCATAGTCTTAGTTGGAACTCGGTTCAAAAGGTATGCAGCTGATTCTAGCGCATATCCCCAGAACGATCGCGACAACTTAGCATTACTCATCATGGACCGTACCATATCCAATAGGGTTCGGTTCCGTCTCTCCGATACACCGTTATGTTGCGGAGTGTATGGAGGAGTAAGCTGAGAGAGAATTCCATTCTCTTTTAAGTAACCCAGGAACTCGGCACTCAAGTATTCACCACCTCGATCAGATCTCAGTGCCTTGATACTTTTGCCTGTTTGTTTTTCTACTTCATTCTTATATTCCTGGAATTTTTCAAAAGCCTCGGATTTATGTTTCATTAAGAAGACATAACCGTACCTCGAAAAGTCATCCGTAAAAGTAATGAAGTAAGAATAACCGCTTCGTGCATGTGTAGACATTGGACCGCACACGTCGCTGTGTACGAGTCCCAAGAGCTCGCTCGTTCTTACTCCGTGTCCAGTGAACGGAGTCTTTGTCATCTTTCTTTTAAGACAGGATTGACAAGTTGCATACGATTGATATTCGAACGGATCCAAATATCCTTCTGTATGTAACTTAGTCAACCTTCTCTCATTGATGTGACCCACTCTACAATGCCATAAGAAAGTTTTATTGATTTCTGGAGACTTTCTTTTGTGTGTATTCTGAAAATTGAAAATCTGTGGCTAGTTTAATACGTATATACCGTTGTTCAATATACCTGACCCAATCAAAACTTGATTAAGATGAATGTTCACTACATTACTTACAAATGCAAACTCATAACCTTCTTTAGATAATAAAGATACAGAAATGATATTACAGGTTGCATTTGGTACATAATAACAACTACGCAAAACCAAAAAGTGTCCATCCGACAATCCCAGGTGATAGTCCCCCACGGCCTCAGCATCCATGCTAGCACTGTTTGCAACTCTGAGGGTCATGTCACCTGCCTTCAAAACTCTACGCTTTCTCAATGCCTGCAAAGAATTACAGATATGAGATCCTGATCCGGTATCCAATACCCAGGATGTAGAGTTTATTGATAGACAGTTTTCAATAACATACACACCTGAAGCTGAAGCTGCAACTCGCTTCAAATCCTGTGTTCTGGCCTTCCAAGCCTTGCAATCCTGTTTCCAGTGACCACTTTTGTGACAATAGAAGCATTCTTCCTTCCCCACCAGCTTTCCCGCTACCTTTGTTGCTTTTCCTTTTCCCTTCGTATCCACTTTACTGACACCGTCTCTTGGTTTGGCGGGGGCTTTCTTCTTCTTGTCCTTGGCTTTCGCCCTGGACCTAGAAGAGGAAGATCCTCCTACAAACAAAGTGGATGTCTCCCTACCCTTCTGTAGGGTGCCCTCAGCACTCCTCAACATGTTCAGAAGTTCAGAAAGTTCAACCTCCTTTCCTTGCATGTTGAAGTTAAGAATAAACTGGGCGTAAGTGGAAGGAAGGGACTGGAGAATCAAATCAGTATAGAGTTCATTCTCCAACGTAGTCCCAAGGTCCGCGAGCTCCTCAATGTAGCCAATCATCTTAAGCACGTGTTCCGCTACCGATGATCCGACGGCCAACCTTGCCGAAAACAACTTCTTCGACACTTCGTATCTTGCGATACGAGACTGCTCTCCATACAGTTCTTTGTATGAAGAAATATGGACTCTAGGTCCATATTCTCATGCCTCCTCTGATGTTCGTTGTCCATCGAGGCAAGTACGAGGCATCTGGCCTTCGCGCAATCTATTTCCCAGGTCTTGTAGATTTCCCTATCTAAGACACTGGTTTTGGGACCTGGGACGGGGGGAGCTTTGGTGGTAAGGACATACCCCAACTTGTCGTAAGTGATTGCCATCTTGACATTCCTGAGCTAATCTTTGTAGTTTGGCCCTATCAATATGTTTTTATCTAGTAATGACTTAAGTCCGGTCATGTTGAATGGTCGCTGCAATTAGGAGAGAGAAAAGAAACACTTTAGCATGATGCTCTTGCAAGTTTAGAGTGGTTTTTAGTTTGTCTAAACTGGATGGCTCCCACTGTCTCTCGAATCCCTTCTCAAACCGTAAAGAAAAGATTAGTCAGGATCAATCTCACCGTACAATACTTGCTTAACCGTTCAGCCAGGCCAGTGTCGGTACTTTGAGGGAGGTTTTCCAACGCTTTCGCGAAGTTCCTTAATTAAGTAACCTCTTTTCCCTGTGGGCGTAGCCCCGCTAACACCTTTCTAGACACCTACTAAGTTTATAGCATTGATCGTTAAGTGAGAGTTTTCCCGAGGAGTAGCATATACTCACAGTAGGATCGGGATCCAAATATCATCGCGTGATAAAACCGAAGGAATCCTACCAGAATTATCACACTCCAAATGGTATGCAGCGCTAGCAAGTTTCAGTACTTATGAAACTCCCGATGTGGATTTTTGCCCCATGCTCTTATGACCTTGACTTTGGCCAAAATATCATAAGTCACATGTCAAGTTCTACCCGTCATTCTCCTTGTTAATTTGGACCCACCCGTACCTACCCTTGAATTTGGCCAAAATGGCAGCACGACTGTCCCAAACCAACGCATCTATCTATGCTGCACATCAATACCCAATAGCTATCAATCACTATGCCTTGACTTTGGCCAAAATACATAGCTTGTATACTTTTTGACCATTCATGTGGAATGACGGAGGGCTACGAATGGTTTTGGCGAAACCATGAACGTAGTGAACTTGATATAATCGATGGAACGAGATAGCTTTTAAAAGGAGTGGTTCAAGCTCCGCGTTTAAAAGTTTGGTTTTGAAAAGAACCGAGTGGTTTTCAAAGTGTTCCAATCAACTTTTACTTGGTTTATTTTCTTGCATTAGTTCTTTTAATGCGTCCCATCATTTAATCCTACCATTGCAGAAAACAACCAACATATGACGTACGCTTATGCCATTCGCATTCGCCACGGGGCCCCGTCATCACCCGTTAGGTTACTTAACTAACGACAGAGCGGGGGCTGGGCTAGCGCGGCTGTAAAACATAAGCAACGTCTAAATAATTATCATATATAAATATATACCAATGATAGACATTACAGATCACAGATGAATACATTGGATATACTAGGAATCCGCAATCCGTTCGAGCCTGCAACGAAAAGCGGATTACACGGTCGCGGTGAATAGCCAATACCCCACCCAAGACCCCTACGGGTGCGGTAAACTACCCGCCAAGTACCCGAAGCGAAGCAACCTCCCTCACCACCGTGAGTAGGCCACTCGGCACTTCGAGATACCCGGTAGTTTGTGCACCCCCTCCATGGGTCTATCCTAGGAGCAAAAACAGTAAAAAGAATTATACAATGACGGCTACAACCCCGACCCGGTTGTGCGGCCAAACAAATAATAATATTACATCAATTTACATATTACAATGAATGAAAGAAAAAGCAACACTCATCTCACATCCACCCCGGCTATTCATCCGCGACAATCCAACCCATTCATATACAAATACCATCACCAATCACAGATCACAGATATGTATAACCCCGACTAATCGACATATAGCGATTAGCCGACGTTCAATACATGTAAACATCACAGATATAACCTTTTAGTCAAAGTGTATTGAAGTTCCGAAAAAAAAAATACGGATTTATAGGCCCCCAAAAACAAATTTCTATTCTGGAAAACCTGGGAACATATAAACCATCTTAAAAATCCTAAAACCAAGCCATAAGAAAACTGCACCAAACTCGACTCAGTGAAGAGTCAAAACGGCGGCGATTCCGCGGCAATAGCTTGCTATTGCCGCTGAACCGCGGCGGTTTAGACGACTCACTGGACCGGGTTTGCTGTGCTTCTTAAGAAAACCCTGAGATGATTTTTGGAGTATGACAAATTTATTTCGAACAGAAAATTTTTTAACAGAAACTTAGGGTTTTTAAAACTCGGTTTTTCGATTTTTTTCGGTCGAACTTCCATACACTTTACTACTTAGCTTGTTTATGTTTAGTTAGGCTCTGATACCACTGTAAGTCTACGTTGCCTACCCCGGTACTTGCGGGGAGACGGAAAACGTCATAAAAATCAAATTTTTATGAGCTTAGGCAACATGGACTAGACTATGAAGGATCTTTGCTAAACAAAAACAAGCTAAAGCTAACTAGAAACTAGCTAAGTGCTAGAATGGTTATACCTTGGGCTTTATGTCCTTCTCTCCTTGCTCCTTGGAGTGGTGGAAGGAGGTCACCTTAGTCGTCTTCTCACGTCGAAGAAAGATCCACCCGAAAGCCTCGACCTTTGGCTTCAACTCCAAGCTAGAAGTAACTAGGGTGCAAGAAGTGCTAATCCTTGAACCCTAGATGAGAGTAGAGATTATCAAGAGAGGGTTTTTCTCAAGCTCAAGTGTTTCTCAACACATGAGAGGGGAGAGCTTGAGGGAGAGGAAGAACAAGAGAGAGAATGTGAATAATAGAATGAGAGAATAATATGAAGCATTCTCTCATATATGTGAATTATTGTAATTAGAAAATTAGTGTGATAATTGTCATGGCTTAATCAAGATATGACCATTATCATTTCATTTTTAATGCAAATTGCAAGGATCAAAGAGCATCTTCCAAATGAAATGATGATGGTCAAAGTGTCAACAAGGTCAACAAGTCAAGATGGGTCAAATGGTCAACAACCATAACCATGCACAATTATTAAACTAATATCAATTAACAATAATACACACATAAGCATTAGGGTTAATAAAATGACAATAGTCATTAACCCTAATCAAAGTCCTCTCCCTCTGTCTCAAGCAACTGTGCATACGCACGCGTATTCGTGATCCGAGGAACATGAATACAATGAGAAAAAGCCAATCCCAAATCATATACTAGGATCCGGGTTAAACCAAAGCCCGCTAGTATAATCTGTCCGGACAGCAAACGTGCACAAGTGCGCGGATGTGAACGAACCCTGTCGTAAAACCATGCGACCTCTACTCATTTTGCCTAAAGGCGAATAGCTCTCTGTGTGGGACTCTAAAGACTCGACACTACGCTGGCAGTGGGTTTAACCACAGACCGCAAGCGGCACTAGCTGTACGTAACGGTCCCCAGGTAGATGTCGATAAGAAGACTGACGAGGTGAACCCCATCTGAACTCCTACTGAGCCTGTATGTGACAATCTCCATACAGTCCGGTCTGTTCGTCTGATACATCGCATGGCGGGCCTAGGAGGGCGGTGAATGTCAGTCCCCTGATAGCGGTACAAGTCGTGTCGGAGTGTAGCCCAGAACACCCTGAGATAACACTGGAAACCTATCATTATATCTCACTTGCCCTGGCCAGGGACTACTCGTGTAAAGGCTCTCCTGGACACAGCGCGATGTCAACCCCCAATACCGGGAGAGACGAATCCTGTCTAACCGTCACTGCCTCCAAGTGCTTCGGGACTGCACCCAAAAACTACCTGTTTGCACGACTCCTTTGAGCCGTGGTAGGGTAGCAATCAAAGTGCAGTGGGAACACACTCGAGGCGAAGTGACGGTGTCAAGTCAGCGGACTAAGCTGTACTCATGTCACCTGGGAACTGATAACTGACGATAGGTATAATACCAACCAACAGTTCCCGACGAGTCCTGTCCAGTGTACTCATAACCTAACGAGCACCCGCATACTATCTCAAGTACGACGTACTGACGGCTGTGGGACAGACTGTCTCCCACGCTGGGATGAGAAGCGCATACGCTAGTCTACTCCGGAGTATCGATGCCCTGTCTTGATAGTCCAACGACTAGGGACCTGTATAAGGATGTGCTTATAGATCACCCAGCTCCCACGAGTGTGAGCGCTATCACAACGCTGGTAATCAAGCAAAAATCCTAAGAGCTCTACTAATATGTATAACAGCGATATGCTAAAAGAAACACATGCACATATTAAAGCAGAGACAAACCAAGTAGCATACTACCATTTCGAGCAAGATTGTATATACAACTGTGAATATCCCAAGCTTCCATCAAGTAATATACAAACTAGTATGATACAGTAATGGCCTCTAGGGCATATACACTAACATTCTTGTTATTGAGAACTGTTTTTCGGCCAGTCCTACCTCCTGGGTCCTCGATACCGGATCAGGATCTCGTATCTATAATTTATTGTAGGGACCGAGAAAAAGTAGGATAGTTGCACCTGGTGATATGTCCCTCAGAGTAGGGAACGGAGCACAAGTTAATGCTGCGGCCGTCGGTGAATATCACCTAGTATTGCCAAATGGCAATACTATGATTTTGAACAATTGCTACTATGTACTTTCCATACTTTGCAACATCATATCAGTTTCTTTACTTGATAAAGATGGATATAACTTTGTTCTTGATAGAAATATCATGAACATTTACCTTGATAAGGTACTGGTTGCAGAAGGTACACCGTGTAATGGTATCTATATTCTAAATCAGAATACAGTTCTCAATGTACAAAACACACGCAAGAGGAAGAGTTCAGATATGAACGAATCCTACTTGTGGCATTGTAGACTTGGTCATATCGGAGAGAAAAGACTGAGTAAGTTACATAAAGATGGACTCTTGAATACGTTCGAATTTTCATCTTATGAAACTTGTTAGTCTTGTCTCAAAGGAAAGATGACCAAATCTCCGTTCACCGGACATGGAGAAAGAGCAGTAGAGCTCTTAGGACTCATATACAGTGATGTGTGTGGTCCGATGTCTATACATGCAAGGGGTGGGTTCTCGTACTTCATCACATTCACTGACGATCTCTCTAGATTCGGATATGTGTATCTGATGAAACACAAATCTGAAGCTTTTGAGAAATTCAAAGAATTCAGAAAGAAAGTAGAGAACCAGATTGGCAAAAGTATTAAGATCCTCCGATCTGATAGAGAAGGGAAGTACTTAAGTACGGAATTCAGGAACTTTTTGAAAGAGAATGGTATTCTCTCTCAGCTTACTCCTCCGTATACACCACAGCACAACGGTGTATCTGAGCGGGGAAATCGTACCCTATTGGATATGGTTCGCTCCATGACGAGTAATGCAGAATTGCCTCTTTCATTCTGGGGGCTTGCGCTTGAAACAGCAGCGTATCTGTTGACTCAGGTTCCATCTAAATCTGTGCCTAAGACTCCATATGAAATATGGAGTAATAAAAGACCATGTCTTAAAAGGATTAAGATATGGGGTTGTCCGGCCTATGTGAAAAACCAGAATCCGGACAAACTTGCGGCACGGTCAGTTTTATGTAAGTTTGTTGGATATCCCAGGCATTCAAATGGATATCTATTCTACCATATCGATGAACAAAAGGTTTTTGTTTCTCGACACGCCACCTTTCTTGAAAGGTTGTTTCTTGAAAATGAAATAAGTGGGGGCACGTTAGAATTGGAAGAAATTCCAGAAGGACAAACTATAACTGAAGATTTGGTAGAACCACAAGATTCAACTGTACCGGACGAACCTCAGCCACTCTGAAGATCTAGTAGGATTTCTCATCCGCCCGAGAGATACACAGTTTTCTCATAGATGGGGATCGAGAGGATTGCATCTTGGAAGAAGATGATCCTACTAGTTTCAGGCAGGCCATTATCAATAGAGACTCTGATAAGTGGCTGGATACTATGTAATCTGAAATGGAGTCCATGTACACCAATAAAGTGTGGACCCTGGAAGTTGCTCCACCTGGGGTAAAACCCGTTGGATGCAAATGGATCTACAAGAAGAAACTTGGTGTAGATGGGAAGGTGGAAACCTATAAGGCTAGACTCGTTGCAAAAGGTTTTCGTCAAAGACCAGGAGTGGACTATGATGAAACCTTTTCTCCAGTGGCTATGCTCAAATCCATTAGGATCCTGCTTGCCATTGCTTCCTTCCATGACTATGAGATCTGGCAGATGGACGTAAAAATGGCTTTTCTAAACAGAAGTTTAGAAGAGTGCGTTTATATGGATCAGGCAGAAGGTTTTGTAGACAGTGGGAGCAGCGGGAAGGTGTGCAAGCTGCTCAAATCCATTTATGGATTGAAGCAAGTATCGCGGAGTTGGAACATCTGTTTTGATGAGACAGTCAAAGATTTTGACTTCATCAAAAACGAAGATGAGCCATGTATTTATAAGAAGATTGTAGGATGAACTGTCGTGTTCCTAGTCTTGTACGTGGACGACATTCTTTTGATAGGAAATGACATTCCTATGCTACAATCGGTCAAGCTATTCTTATCACAAAGGTTCTCTGTGAAAGACCTAGGTGATGCCTCGTACATTCTGGGGATCAAGATCTACAGAGATAGATCCAAGAGATTACTGGGACTTTCGCAGTCCAGGTACATAGAGACCGTACTAAAGAGATTTGGTATGGAAGATTCCAAGCGCGGTAACATACCCGCATTGCACGGAATCACCCTCTCCAAGGAGATATCTTCCAAGACTGACGAGGAAAGGGTTCGTATGAGCACTATACCCTATGCTTCGGCGGTAGGATCTATAATGTATGCGATGCTATATACAAGACCAGATGTAGCTTACGCACTAAGCGTGGTGAGCCGGTATCAGTCAGACCCAGGTGAGAACCACTGGACTGCAGTAAAGAACATTCTCAAGTACCTGAGAAGGACTAAGGATATGTTCCAGGTTTACGGTAATGGAGACCTCAGGGTCGAGTCCTTTAGCGACTCAAGCTTCCAGAGTGACAAGGATGACAGCAAGTCTGTCTCGGATTTTGTGTTTACCCTCAACGGATGGGCGGTATTTTGGAAGAGTTCCAAACAGGATACCGTCGCAGACTCGACGATGGAGGCTGAATACATTGCTGCAAGCAATGCCACAAAAGAAGCGGTCTGTAAGAAGAAGTTCATAGCTGAACTTCAGGTAGTTCCGTCCATTGTTGATCCGATACCTGTGTATTGTGATAACAATGGGGCTATAGCTTTAGCAAAGGAACCACGGTCCTATCAGAAATCCAGGCACATCTTAAGGCGGTATCACCTGATCAAGGAGATCGTAGATCGTCAGGAGATCGAGATCCGGAGAGTGGATACGAAAGACAACACGGCGGATCCATTCACAAAGGCCCTCCCTCAAGCACAGTTCAAGGAACTTTTAGGGATGTTGGGTATGCGGTACTCCAGCAGATGGCCATAGAGCAGACGTTGGGTATTCGGTACGCCAATCACTGGCCTTTAGTGCAAATGGGAGATTGTTGGATGTATATGCCCTAGAGGCCAGTATTGTATATGTATACATATAGGATACTAGGGATATGTATGTACAGAACAATCTTGCTCAGTTTTTATAGTATATTATTTGACTTGTCTTTATCGGGATGTGTATTTATTTGTATTGTTGTTATATCTAGTTTGCACATATTAATAAAGACTCGATACGGTAGTATACTATTGTGGTTTGTTTTTATCTTAACATGGCATATGTCATACTCGTTATTACATATTGCGGTTATATGTTGATAAAGCCCCTAGGATCTTGCTTGACTACCTGCGTTGTGATGGCGATCATACTTGTGGGAGTAGGGTAGTCCATAAGCACATCCTTAAATGGTCCCTAGTCGCGTGAGTACGAGACTGGGCATTGATACTCCAGAGTAGACTAGTGTATACGTTTCTAACCCTGTCGGGGGATGGTTGGTCCCGCAGCCATTGGTCTGATGTACTGAAGATCGTATACAGGTGCTCACTGGGGTGAGTACACTAGACGGACTCGCCGAGAACTTCCATGTGGTACTATACCTATCGTCAGATGGAAGTTCTCAGGTGACATGTGTACAGGTTAGTCTTTGGACCTGAGATCGGCATTTGTCTCGTGTGAGTTCCCACTGAACTTTGATCACTACCCTACCACGGCTCTACCGAGTCGTGCAAACAAGTTTTGGTTGGGTTCAGTCCCGAGCCACATGGAGGCAGTGAGCGATTGTCGGGGATTCGTCTCTCCCGGTACAGGGAGTCGATATCACACTGTGATTCGATTGGTCAGGACTATAAGACCTTGGCCAAGGCACTTGGGGTTTACTGATAGGTTGATCAGTAGTTTCTCGGATTGGTCCTGAGCCACATCGACATGACTTATCAGGTTGTTGGGGTCTGACGTTCACCACCCCCTAGACCCGGTATGCGATACTCTTTGACGAAAAGACCGGACTGTACGGATATTGTCACAGATAGGCTCAGTAGGAGATCCGGATGAGTATGCTCATCGGCCTTCTTTTCGACAGGTACCTGGGTAGTCGTTACGTACAGCTAGTGCCGCTGACGTGCTTGTGGTTAAACCCACTGCCAGAGTACTGTCGAGTCTTTAGAGTCCCACACAGAGGGTTTCCCTGATTCAGGCGAAATGATGTAGTAGCCGTATTGGATACGTTCAGGGTTCGATCGATTGATGTACTTTGTACTCGGACTTTCGATCGGACAGTTGATAATACCAGCCGGCTCGAGTTTGAGCCGGATTATTAAATCAGGTATTGATTTAATAATTTACGTATATGTATTTCGATATATATATTGTAGTATTACGTTCTTCGTGTTATTCTATCTCTTTGGGCGTTCGGATTTTTATCTGATTGCCGGTATATATGTACTGTAGACGGAAATCCGTATTTATTACAGTTTTCCTTCTAGAAGGTGGCCACCTCATTTTGGATTTTCCATTTATTTGATAAATGGAAATGAGGTGTAAAGTGAGAGGAGAGGGAGGAATGGAGGTGACCATGCTTCAATAATGAGCAAATGAATTTATAATTCATTTTGGGTTTACTATTGAAGCATGGTTGCTATTGTTTAATGAAAGAAAATAACATACAAAACCTTGGTGTGTTATTTTCTCTCTCATACTTGATCATTTTTTCTTGAGCTCCATTTTCTCTCCAAGCTCCTCCCTCCTCTTGTTTTCCTCCATCTTCATCTTCTTCCTCTTCACTAACATTCTCATGTGTTGAGAAACAAGTGAAGAGGTTAGAAAAGAGATAGTAAACACTTAGACACCCTCACTATATCCTAAATTACTTGGACCAGCATCCCAAGTTCTCTAGTTGCTCTTTTGACATATAGCAAAGAGCTAGAGCAATGGATCATACTCCCCTGGAGGATCATCTACGACAAAGGAAGGCCGGAGAACAAGCTCGATCCCGGAGGACCGATGGAGCCGGAGTTGGAGATCAAGCAAGTTCAAGGAGACCACTTGGAGCCTATGACGAGGAGAGAAGACCGAAGGACTTGAGCCTCTTGGTATAACTTCTTTCTTAGTAGATAGAACTCTAGTATACCTAACTAGGTTTATGGTTAAAGATCCGGGTTAAGTTTTATTCTAGTGCCAAAGTTTTGATCGTCTTAAAATTTTTGTTCCGCATTTGGCCACGGAAGTTGGCCGGGGCACTAGGGTAACCCTTCACATCCCTCAATAAAATGAGTAGGCCACTCGGCACTTCAAGAACCCGGTAGTTTGTGCATCCTACCTTGGGTCTATCCTAGGATAAAATTGTAAAAGAAATAATACAACGGTGGCTACAATCTAAACCCGGATGTGCCCCTCAAAAAAGTATTACACCACTTTTACAAATTACATGAATGAAAGAAAAGAAAACACTCTTCTCACATCCCCCCGGCTATTCATCCATGATGATCCAATACTCCATATACACAAACTACAATTACATCACAGATATGTGCAACCCCCACTAATCGACGTATAACGATTAACAGACGTTCAGCTTCATATATCAAACACAGAAAACCCGATTAGCCAAGTAATCTTAGAATTTCGATCGATTAACCAAATACGAGTCTACCCCATGCACAATCCAGCATATAGAAAATCTGGGTAGAAATCAAATATGCCAAAAATCACTATTCAACACGAGAAACACACAGAAGAAAATCGGTCCGAGTCGCCCTTGACTCGGAAGCGGAACGACGGCCAAACACAGTATTTGGCCGCGCTTCTGCGGCGGTCTTGGGCACTTAGGATCTTGTTTTTCTTCTGTTTCCTTAGAATACCTTGCTTGTATTTTTAAGGCTTCTGAAATGATTTTTAGACCAGTTTTGAAAAATGACAGCAAGCAAGGTCCCGAATCGTGATTTCGTGCAGTTTTCCGACGATCGAGCTTCTAACTACTTGCTAACTAACTAGTTAAGGTTTTGTAGGCTCTGATAACACTGTAATCCGATGTCGCGCACCCCGCGGGTTCGCGGGGTGGCAGAATTTTCAAAAAACGATTTTAACGAACTACGCAACACCGGCTAACTCCAGGATCTATACTAAAACCTTAACTAACTAAACTATCTAGGAGTTTTAGCTACTCGGTAAGAGTGTTATACCTTCTAGAACCAGTCCTTCTGGTCTTCTTGTCCTCCTCTCCTTGGCTCCTCGGTGAACGGATGAAGGTTGCGACATCGACCTCCTCACGTCAAAGATGATCCACCCGAGAGTTTGTGCTTCAAGCTCCAACCTCTAAACCGAGATAACTAGGGTAAATGGTTCGCTAATCCAAGTAGCCTAGATGATATAAAGAATGTCTAATGGATTGTATTATCTCACTAAACCCTTTGTTTTACAACACATGTGAGTGTAAGGGTTTAGCTTGAGGAAGAAGGAGATGGAATGAAGAGAGAGAATGAGGAGAAGCAAATGAACTAAGAGTGAAATGGCTAAGTGTGGAGAATGGCTAATATCCCATCTCACTTATTGAACCATGAATTTAATTCCATTAGAATATGTCAACCATGCTTCAATAGCGAGTTAATACAAATAAAGAAATTAAAATAGCCATGCTTCACCATACCACAAAATATCTCCTCCATTTTCACCCCATTAATCCATTTAAGAAAATGGATAATACCAAATAAAGAGGTGTTTCCTTCTAGAAGCATTCTTGAGAAAATTACATGAATACCACTCACCGTATATACATACCCGTATCCGTATTCCGAAAAATACAAATACACTGAGACGATAACAATCCAATAATAAAATACTAGGATCCGGCTTAAACCAAAACCCACTAGTATTGTCCGCCCGAATATCATCCGTGTACAAGTACATGTAGGTGATCGTAGCTCTGCCGTAAAACCATACGGCCTCTACATCTTTTGTGTAACATTTCAGAAAGATAAAATATTATTTTTGGAATTTAAATAATAAAATAATATATTTTGCAAAAACTATTCGATTTGCGAATTAGGGTTTTCGTAAAATGGTATAATTATATACCAATATTTGGAAAAAATATTTGGAGATTAATATTGTAATATTTAATAAAACGGTATTTATTCGATTTGGGCATTTTATAATTTATTATATGCAAGTTTAAATTAAAACTTGATTAGTGTTCTACTAATCACGATTAAGCCAAATCCGTATTTTTAATTAGCTATGGTTAGTGCACCATGACATGTTGCATTTTGTTGCATGTTTGTTCATTGCATTTTGTGACTTGTGATTTATTTGAGTAAGAGAAAAGAAAAAGAAAAGAAAATAGAAGACATGATTGAGAGAGGGGGGACAACATGATGATGTATGGCATGAGAGAGAGAGGGTATGGCTCCCACAACCCTTGACCAATTCCTTCATCTCATTCTCACTTCATTCTTCAACTCCTCCTTCACCTTCTCCTCCTCCTCCTTCGCCCTCCTCTACTGTAAGTCTACGCTAGCGCCCCGGCCGTCTACAGACGCCAAATGCGGAACAAAAAACTTTTTAACTGGCGCTATCGTATACTTTCACCCAGATCTTCCATTATTGCTAAACTAACAAACTGTAAAGAGTGTAGAAAGGTTATACCGAACGATCCGAGTCCTTCGTTCTTTAACCATCATCCCACGCTCCGTTGCGGCTGCTCCAATCTCTTCGATCTCCGATCTGCTCGTCCAGGTGGCACCACATCACTGATTCTTTAAACGGGCTCCCGCCTCTGACTCGAGGCAACTCGGTCGTCAAGTTTGCTAAAAGAGACGACCAAGATTGATGTAGAGAATGAGTAGATGACTTTGTCTCGTTCCGTCCAAAGCTATGGATGGACGGTTAATGAAGTTGCCGAGGGAATCGGGTGATGGAATGAAATGAGCTGTGAAATTCCATACACCGATAAAACCTATCATAATCTTTTCTAGCAAATGAAAAAAAACATCAAGTGAGAGAGAGAGGAGGGGGGCCGGCCTCTTATAGCAAAGAGGGAGGTGACCGTAGGAGAGGCGGGTGACCATTAGAACAAATATCATGTGTGAACACATGAAAATATCAAGCATAAAGATCTTAAGCAAAACAAGAATGTTTAGAAATCAAAGCATGAGTCACAAGACACCTCACCAAATCTAGAACCTTCTAGAAGCATGACTCACCCTCATCCAAGAAAAGATAAATCCGTCTTTAACCAAATGTTAAAAGACGGCTGATAGAAAACAGGAAACTGGCAACTTCCAAAAGTGATCCTGAAACGAATTTCAGGATAACCCCGAATCAGCATAAATATACCCGCATTTGTATTACGACCGAATACAAATGCAACTGAGACAAAGATATTATACCTACTCAATATAATACTCGGATCCGGCTTAAACCAAAGCCGACCAGTATCATCTGCTCGAAAAATAACACGTGCGTAAACGCACGTGCATTTTCCGAACCCTGCCATAAAACCATACGGCCTCTACAACGTTTCTCCTGAACTTGGGAAACTGTCTGTGGGGGACTCTAATGACTCGTCAGTATCCTGGCAGTGGGTTTAACCACAAACCGTCAGCGGCACTAGCTATGCGTAACGGCTGTCCATGGACTGACCTCAAGGGAGGCTGATGAGCGAACTCAAGGGAGGCCGATGAGCGAACTCATCCAGAAACCCTACTGAGCCTAACAGTGACAATGTATATACAGTCCGGTCCGTTCGTCAATGAGTATCGCATATCCGCCTAGGGGGCTAGTAACGTCAGACCCCCAATAGCAGTATAAATCGTGTCGGAGTGTAGCCCAATAACACACTGAGATACTACTGGAGTACCTACCAGTAAATCTCCTGCCATGGCCATGGAATTTATGTAATGGCTCTCCTAGACACAGCAGGATCTCGCCCCCAATACCGGGAGAGACGAATCCCCTGCCGATCCGCTCACGTGCCTCCATATGGCTCGGGACTGTACCCAAAAGCTACCTGTTTGCACGACTCCTTTGAGCCGTGGTAGGGTAGAAATCAAAGCACAGTGGGAACTCACACGAGACAAATGACGACCTCAGGTCGATGAACTAACCTGTACACATGTCACCAGGGAACTGCTATCTGACGATAGGTATAGTACTAACTAGCAGATTCCCGGCGAGTCCTGTCCGGTATACTCATAACCCAATGAGCACCTGTATACATCTTAGGTGATCCAACTGACACCAGTGGCTTGTGAGACCGGCCACCGCCCCTCATCGGGGTCTCGACTGTATACACTAGTCTACTCCGGGGTATCGATGCCCTGTCTCGAAACTCCCACGACTAGGGACCACAATTAAGGATATGCATATAAACTACCCAACTCTCACGTATATGATCGCCATCATACTGTTGGTAGTAAAGCAAGATCCTAAGGGCTCTATCAAAGTGTAACATGCAATCAGTCACCTGAACATGTACACGACTGATAAAGGCAAACCAGATAGCATACTATCATCTCGAGTAAGACTGTTCTACCGGGATAGGTCCTCCGCAATCATTGCAATCACGTACCTGCGATCCAATAATTGACTATGAGGGCACTATCTCCAACAATCTCCCACTTGCACTCAAGACTAATTATTGCAATGTCGACTACTCACAGCCCGTGTGGAACCGAACATCCAACTCCTCTACTAATCAGTTTCACAAAGCCCGTTTGTAAAACTATTGTGTTCGAGAAATAGCCTCAGTGAGTGGACCCGCCTAGATGTTTCTTTCTATATCTCTCTAAATCTCAAGTTCGCGGAGAAAGCCATCTCCCGAATCGAGTAATACCTGTCTTAGAATATGTCTGGAAATCTGATGGGACCTAGTTCATAAATGAACTCCAAATCCAAACTTCTTAGACTGTATCGATCACTGAACCTAATCAGTATCCGGCACCATGCCACCCACAGTATCCTCTTGGACCACCTGTCCATAATACTGTCCTTCTTCGTCAGAGGGAAAAACTATAACTCTGACAATCTCTCTGTCTACCATGTCACCTTTGAAGCTTGGAATGATAACCGTCTCCCGAAGGAGGCTGTCGTCATCAAATCCGTAGAACATGTACTTATGTTCTAAAACTGCTTCCTTATGTTTCTCCAGGATTGGATTAATACAAACTTATCGCATCTAGTGCAAAAACAACATCTGGTGTGGTACTTGACATCTCATGATTGACTCAATTGCCTAAGCAAGTGATCTGCCAATCATGCACAGCCCTCTCCCCTTTAGTCTATATGACACCTTTAGAGAGGGTGACTCCATCACCTGCAGGTACACTACCATGCTAGGAGTCAACTATTCTAAAAACCATTAGAATATCTGTCAAAGTACCCACATTGGGAAACTACCCAATTCCAGATCTAAAACCATAGATCCAGAAACCAGAATGTCGAATATTATATCCATATCCTGTCTGGAGAAACAACTGTATGACGACCACAGTACAACCGATCGTAGTATAGGAAATTTACTTCCTACTCTGTGTATGTCATCCAGATACCATGACATCACACCCTACTACTTTCTTAACAGATCCATCCCCTATTCTGATTGAAGTCAAACCCATGACTGTCACATCAAAAATAGATGATCTTTCTCCGCTATAACTGCTCTAGTCTATAAATAGACATAAGCATCTTTCCTACTATGCTTCCTCTGCTCCCACTGACTATGACAACCCTCCTACCGGGTCTCATAGCCTGGAACAACAGTAGTGTCAAGTCCGGGTAGATAAGAACCTCCATGTCACCGTCCTTGAGGCTACCGAAGTACCTCTCGGGTGTCTGAGGTTACCCACCATATCTGCGGAGTGGCTATTGGAATGTCAAACCTGATTGAATATGTAGGTTCTATTAAATTTTCCGTAATCGTTTGCGGTTCTGGAATCACTTCCAGTTCTACCATACTCCCACTACTGTTTTCTGAAAAAGATCCATTTTACTAAAACTGTGGCGAGTCAAGAAAAATATCACTATTGATCTTGCAAATGGTAGAATATCAACCCTCGTCATAGCCAGGGTCAACCCACAAACAGCCATTACAGAAACGTGCCCTGAGTTATCCAGTGTCTGGTTTTAAGCATAAGCTGGACAACTCCCCGTACCTTAATATCTTTTAAGGTACGATCCATTCTATATCCAATATAGAAACTTTGGCACTTATTTAATTGGAACCATATTCAAATCATGCAGCCGTCTCCAGTGCATATCACTTTAATGGAAAGAGGCTAATCAGCATTACTCAACTTAGGAATCCATCCAATTATGAGTAACCTGAAAGAGAAACACGTTTCTCAAAACCATCACTATCATCTGAATACCAATCACGAGAATCTACATCTTCGATCTCTTTGAAGAATCCCGATACTTGTGATACCTGGTTCTCAACTTTATTCTTATACCCACAACTTCTCAAAACTTAGACCTTGTATTTCTACGAAACACTTGTCCAAATACTAGAGAAGTTATAAGTAAATAGAACATAGTACGAGAACCTACCCCTTTGTCCTGAAGGACACTGGACAACATACAATACTCTGTATAAGTCCGCTGAGTTAAACAACTCAAAATCTGTGCGTCGTAGGTTGAAAACTGTACCCTGACGATTTCCTCAAATATCACCAATTACAACGAATTCCGATATAATGAGGATAATCACCTAATTCCCAATAACTTACTCACCTTCATCATCTGTAAAACCATACAGATATGAGAATGAAACCTGGTAAATACATACCCTTGGAGTAAGTGTCTAATCGGAAAAACAGGTTTTCTTTAACAATGCACTGAAACATGAAAATGTTTCGTAGGGGTATCCTGGTATTCATAGCAATGCCTCTTCCATAATCCAATTCATGACTTCAACCGTATATTTTATTGCCATCTCTCGAAATCCCTTTATTTGTCTTTAGTCGTTACCTTCTGTACACCATCGTTAGGCTAAATGGTTTTCTTCCTTCCCTACCGTTCGGCACCAGCCTATGGTTTGGAAGAAGACTATCCAGTAAGCATAATAGGTGTACCCTCCTAAACCAAGGAGTACTCGCATCTCGAGAGAAGGTGATGATAAAAGACAACTGAATAATACCTTATTCCTTTAAAAGTGAAATAGGAGTGGCGATGAAGTACGCGGTTTTGGTCGTGAATGATATCAGTCGCAATTTACTTTGCCCTCTTTCTAATCCCTTTATTTTGTCTTTAGTTATTGCCTTCTGCACACCCTACTTAGGCTAATTGGTTTTCTTCATTCCCTACCTTTCGGCACCTGCCTATGGTTTGGAATAAGACTATCCAATAAGCGTAATAGGTGTACTCTCGTAAACCAAGGAGCCCTCACAACCTGAGAGAAGGTGATAATAAAAGACAACTGAATAAACCAATTCTATTTCTCCTGAACCTGGATCCATCCTCGAAGAAGTCCCTTCGAGTTCGTATATAACCATACGATGGATCTATCCAATGGAAGTGGATATCCGTAGTAATACGGGTGTTCTGAGAAATGCAAAGGGTAAAAGAAGGAGTGGCAATGACTTATGCAACATAGACAATCCAAAAGCCAGTATTATAAGAAGGTTCGGTCAACTTGGTCACTGAGTCATAGTCTAGGGTCGGTCAAAGGTCGCTGCCAAAGAGAGAGAGAAAAGAAACACTCTGCGTGCACTCTAACCTAGATCAGAATGGTTATCACTTTATCTAATCCGGAAACCTCCCACTGTCCTGTCAAATTCTCCTCCAAACCTAAAAGAAGAATTAATCGGGATCACCCGAAGAGTAAACCAACTCATCAGTGGGAATCGGGATCCAACTCTCATCGCATGATAACGTGATGGAATGCATCCACGTTACTCATACTCTAGAAGGTATGCGCATACTTGGCAAGTTTCAGTTTCTTTAGAAACTCCCGATCTGATTTTTGCCCCATGCTCTTATAACCTTGGCTTTGGTCAAAATGTCATAAGTCACATGCCAAGTTCTACCAGTCACTATCTTGTCAATTTGAACCCACCCGCACATGCCCCTGACTTTGGCCAATCGGTAGAACGACTGTCCCAAACCAACTCATCTATCTATGCAACAATTGAAATACCCAGCAGCTACCAAACACTATGCCTTAACTTTGGCTAAAATACATAGCTTGAATACTACTGAATACTCAAAAGAAGTGACGGAGGGCTACGGCTGGTTTTTGGCGAAAAACCTTTAACGTAGTGAACTTGATATCGCTGAAGGAACCTGATAGCTTTTTTTTTATTTTAAATATAGTGGCGAAAACCTTTTGCTAAAGAGGTCACTCCCGGTAAAGGGATCTCGGCTCTTTCCTTGTGGAATGAGGTGCAGGATATTCCACTGAATTCCGTGATGCAAAGCAACATGTAATCGACTATAGTGAAGTTATTACCCTGACGCAAACTTTTGCCCAAGGGGTCAGTCCCGGTGAAGGGATATCAGCCCTTGCCCCGTCGAATGAGGTGCAGGATATTCCACTGAATACCGCTATGCAAAACAAAAGGAAACGTCTTTGCAATAACACTTTTTAAATTTGTTCCAACAACTGAAAACAGGTTTGTTTAACTTTTTGCATTGATCAGAATCAACGCAGTCCCATCAATGAATCACACCAGAAAAGAACGAAAATAAAATGTACGTATATGCCATCCGCATTCGTCACTGGGTCCCGTCATCACCCGTTAGGTTACTTAACTAACGACAGAGCGGGGACTGGACTAGCGCGGGTGTAAAACATATACAACATCTAATAGTATATAAACCAATATACATAATCGCTCCAGGCGTGATAATATGCAACATTACAGAAAAGTAATAAGCATCACAGAACAACACAGATAATCTTGGATCCCCGAGTTTCACAGAGCCGCTGCTGAAACCCGACGTTCCCCTGTCGTGTGGATAGCCTGTGCAATGAAACCTAGACCCCTACGGGTGCGGCAAGTTACCCGCCAAAACTTGAAGCGAGCTAGTCCCCACAGCATAGTGAATGGAACACCCGGCACTTCACGGAATCCGGTAAATTGAGCACCCCTCCTTGGGTCAACCTGTACCCCCTACGAGTGCGGAGAATAGTCTGCCAATTTTAGAGTGGGGCCCCTCTGCCTCTCAAAGCCATGAGATGCGGACCCGTTGCCCTCCAGAACCCGGCTATCCGTGCACTCCGTCTCGGGGCAAAACCTAGTACAGTAATGAAAAATAGTACAACAGGTACATCGACCGCAACCTGGTCGTGCCCCAAAAGAATATTATACAACAGGCAGTGATGGCAGTCCACAAGTTGGACGCTCGCCCCGCAATATCAAATGTACAAATAAACTCAAACTGTACTACCATTGCACACTGCTATCCATCACGACAAATCCGCAACATCACAACACAACACAGAACATCAACGCGAATGTCACGTTCGCAAACCCGTCTAAAAGAACTATAGCAATCGGACGCGGTTTACCGATCAAATGACATTCCCGGTCGGAGATATAATGTAAGCACTGTAAACTAACATGTTTAAATTTCGATCGACAAAATATCATAAAGTGGGCCCCACGAACATCTGTAGAACAGTAACAAAATCTGGGCCCAAAATATATATACCAAAAACCACAATTTCCAGAAGGGAACACACGGTGCAAATTTGGGGGCATGATGGCCCAGAACTGCCGCGGATGCGCGGCTAAACCATGGGTTTGGCCGCGTTTCCGCGGCTGTCTTGTCGACTGACATGTTCAAATTTGTACGACGTTCTTATAAAACCCTGCACAGTTTTCTGAGATGTGTGAAATATTTTTAGGACACCGTTTAAAATCAACAGAAACTGTCAAGGTGAAAAATTGTGATTTTTGATTTCCGGTTCGATCAATGTTTTAAACGCGTTAGCACAAGTTAGTATAGAAAAATGGTGAGGCTCTGATACCACTTTAAGTCTACGCTAGCGTCCCGGCCGTTTACAGACGCCAAATGCGGAACAAAAAACTTTTTAACCGGCGCTATCGTATACTTTCACCCGGATCTTCCATTATTGCTAAACTAACAAACTGTAAAGAGTGTAGAAAGGTTATACCGAACGATCCGAGTCCTTCGTTCTTTAACCATCATCCCACGCTCCGTTGCGGCTGCTCCGATCTCTTCGATCTCCGATCTGCTCGTCCAGGTGGCACCACATCACTGATTCTTTAAACGGGCTCCCGCCTCTGACTCGAGGCAACTCGGTCGTCAAGTTTGCTAAAAGAGACGACCAAGATTGATGTAGAGAATGAGTAGATGACTTTGTCTCGTTCCGTCCAAAGCTATGGACGGACGGTTAATGAAGTTGCCGAGGGAATCGGGTGATGGAATGAAATGAGCTGTGAAATTCCATACACCGATAAAACCTATCATAATCTTTTCTAGCAAATGAAAAAAAAACATCAAGTGAGAGAGAGAGGAGGAGGGCCGGCCTCTTATAGCAAAGAGGGAGGTGACCGTAGGAGAGGGGGGTGACCATTAGAACAAATATCATGTGTGAACACATGAAAATATCAAGCATAAAGATCTTAAGCAAAACAAGAATGTTTAGAAATCAAAGCATGAGTCACAAGACACCTCACCAAATCTAGAACCTTCTAGAAGCATGACTCACCCTCATCCAAGAAAAGATAAATCCGTCTTTAACCAAATGTTAAAAGACGGCTGATAGAAAACAGGAAACTGGCAACTTCCAAAAGTGATCCTGAAACGAATTTCAGGATAACCCCGAATCAGCATAAATATACCCGCATTTGTATTACGACCGAATACAAATGCAACTGAGACAAAGATATTATACCTACTCAATATAATACTCGGATCCGGCTTAAACCAAAGCCGACCAGTATCATCTGCCCGAAAAATAACACGTGCGTAAACACACGTGCATTTTCCGAACCCTGCCATAAAACCATACGGCCTCTACAACGTTTCGCCCGAACTTGGGAAACTGTCTCTGGGGGACTCTAATGACTCGTCAGTACCCTGGCAGTGGGTTTAACCACAAACCGTCAGCGGCACTAGCTATGCGTAACGGCTGCCCATGGACTGACCTCAAGAGAGGCTGATGAGCGAACTCAAGGGAGGCCGATGAGCGAACTCATCCAGAAACCCTACTGAGCCTAACAGTGACAATGTATATACAGTCCGGTCCATTCGTCAATGAGTATCGCATATCCGCCTAGGAGGCTAGTAACGTCAGACCCCCAATAGCAGTATAAGTCGTGTCGGAGTGTAGCCCAATAACACACTGAGATACTACTGGAGTACCTACCAGTAAATCTCCTGCCATGGCCATGGACATTGTGTAATGGCTCTCCTAGATACAGCACGATCTCGCCCCCAATACCGGGAGAGACGAATCCCCTGCCGATCCGCTCACGTGCCTCCATATGGCTCGGGACTGTACCCAAAAGCTACCTGTTTGCACGACTCCTTTGAGCCGTGGTAGGGTAGAAATCAAAGAACAGTGGGAACTCACACGAGACAAATGACGACCTCAGGTCGATGAACTAACCTGTACACATGTCACCAGGGAACTGCTATCTGACGATAGGTATAGTACTAACTAGCAGATTCCCGGCGAGTCCTGTCCGGTATACTCATAACCCAATGAGCACTTGTATACATCTTAGGTGATCCAACTGACACCAGTGGCTTGTGAGACCGGCCACCACCCCTCGTCGGGGTCTCGACTGTATACACTAGTCTACTCCGGAGTATCGATGCCCTGTCTCGAAACTCCCACGACTAGGGACCACAATTAAGGATATGCATATAAACTACCCAACTCTCACGTATATGATCGCCATCATACTGTTGGTAGTAAAGCAAGATCCTAAGGGCTCTATCAAAGTGTAACATGCAATCAG
This sequence comes from Agapanthus africanus, assembly GCA_030015575.1. Classification (NCBI taxonomy): domain Eukaryota; kingdom Viridiplantae; phylum Streptophyta; class Magnoliopsida; order Asparagales; family Amaryllidaceae; genus Agapanthus; species Agapanthus africanus. The sequence continues at coordinate 458,354,753 of JASDDO010000001.1, read as the reverse complement.
TCACCTGAACATGTACACGACTGATAAAGGCAAACCAGATAGCATACTATCATCTCGAGTAAGACTGTTCTACCGGGATAGGTCCTCCGCAATCATTGCAATCACGTACCTGCGATCCAATAATTGACTATAAGGGCACTATCTCCAACATCTACATCCATGAATCACCTCCAAAAATTTACCAAAACACCACTCCACCTTCATTAAAAATGCACACAACCTCATCCTAAACCCTATGGTCCAATCAAGTGGAGATTTTGAGCACTTTGGGCAACCTATGAATTTTCTTGAGTTGATCCCTACACTTTTGGTTAAGTGTTTGTGTTTAAGATATTCTATTGTAGTTTAGAGTTAAACTTTTGTGGTTTTGTGATCTTAGAAATTTCTAAGTTGATATTAGTGGGAGACTTGACTTGTAAAGTGGCTATTGTGGTGTAGTGAGTGTTTGTAAGACCTTAGTGATGATTTTACTGGCCAAGAACAGAGACTACAAACCAAACCACGAACTTAGAATTTCCCGACATAGTTTATTCGACAGATTGTGATGGTATTTTGAAATATGGGATGACCCGAGACCACCATAAAATAAGTTCATTTGACAGTGAGACGAGCAGGCAACCATAAAGCAACACCTGAAACCTGAGCCCCCACACCCTAAAACAGGCCGCAGATTTATTCTTGGTGGCCGCAATTTGCGGCCACACCAGAGTGAAATTGGGTGATTTTTGGTTCATGGCTTTGTTATCTAGTAATTAGACCTACCCTATATGCAGAATGTCTTGATTTGACCTACGGTAGAATCTGGGAGTGATTTCCTCTGTTGTTGAATTTTGTTTTCCGATTTCTGAAACTTAGGTTTTGGTATTTGATATTGTATTTCATCGTTGGACGTTTGTACATCAACGAATAGAGTTATTTTGTTGTTTTGGCGCGCGTTGACCATAGGTTCTAACCTATGTGCACTTAGTGTGCCGTATCGGTTTTCGGACTTGTTTTAATAGCATTACGATATGTTTTGATTGTAGATATCTTTGTGTCGACTTCCGAGACAACGAAGCACAACAACTTCGGATAAGCAAGGAGTTTAGCAGGTGAGTAGATTTATATCTACGGGGGAAGTCGGGTGATGGCGTATAGCACCCCCGCAACCGTAGTGCTAAGGTTATATATATATATATAGTCTATAGGGTTATTAAAATACCATATGCGATAATAGTAGACTTAGTAGAAAGATATATCTCTAGTTCTATTTTCTTAACCTTGAGCTATATATACACATATATGGGAAAAGGAAAGTTATGGTATGATGATACGAGTTGTTATGATACAATATAATGATATAAGGCGATGTGATATGATATGAATACGAGATGACATGAGATGATTTATGATGATATGAGATGAGATGATGTACGTGACTATAGATCCGTACTATTGATTTGATGATATCGTACGATGGATATTCCGTACGTGATATAATAAGGATGAATCGCCGATATTTATTTCGACTTGAGAACATTTTATTGTATATCACGAAGTGGATATTGTGATATGTTTGGAGTCATACCTATTTCAAAACTAATAAATTGTTATGCACTTTTAAATGATGATTTCAAGGAGACGCTACAAACTTTTAAATGGTATCTTTTCCAAACAATATCATAGTCCCCTATTTTCTAAAACAACGATTCGTGCTATTTTAAACTGTAACTGTATGACTCATACGTAGTTGCATATTTTTATACTGTTTGTGTTACGATTTCTTATTTCTGTTTACGCTCGCGTTATGATTTTTATTTCTGTATATGCTCGCATTTCTGTCATTTACGATATATATATATATATATATGCTATGTTTCATACCCTTTTTGTATACATGATTTCGTCTGCTAGTACACCTGCATAATTACCGATGATGCGCATGTTACACTTACACAGATTTGCCGGTTCACACATTCATCATTGGTAATTGTTATGCCACTTACACAGTAGAATTTCTATATCATGATATTATTCTTAATTGTAAAGTACATTCATTATTCAGTACTATCATATAACACGTTTGCATGATATACTTGATATGCTCACATTACTGTTCTATGCTTGCATACATCGTACTTTATGGTTATATGCATTGAGATGTTGTTTTCATGCGATCTCTGGATTTGAGAACCGTGGCTATATTTCAAAAGAAATTATAAATTGTTTTAAAAACGTGGTTTCTCGTGATGTGATTTTGAGGCGTCCACTATAAGTTTTCTCGGTTATGAGCTTGTTTTTGAGACCCGATTCGAGAAGTGAGGAGGAATCGTCTGTGGGTACATGGTGGACCCGGTAAGGTACCCCGGGGCAAGAACGGTTTTGTGAGGATGAAGATGAGCCTGGCAGGGGATGTACTACCTACCGGTGATGGTTTGGACCCGGTAGTTACCCGGAGGATACCGACCAGAGTCGTGAGATGGATATTGGGCCGATCCGGACAGACGGAGCCCGAGATATGTGGGTTTACGTGTCGATGCTGGACACGGATTTCATGATGTTTCGAGTGTCGATATTGGACACTCAGGTCCCGTGATATTATTGTGTTGTTGATGGACACATGTTGTTTGATATCCTCATACATACAGGCATATGTTTTCATGATGATTCGAGTGTCGATGTTAGACACTCAGGTTCTATGATATTGATTGTGTCGTTGATGGACACACGTGGATGATATCCACATGCATACAGGTATATGAGTTCAGATATTTATTTGTATATATAATTTGCATTGACTCTATTGTTGATATATATTTATACACCCTAGATACCATAGTATTACCTTCATGATACAGTAGGACTTAGGAATCGCTGTTTATTCGATTTCTACCTGCTGATATTTTCTACTCACGAGTTGGCAACTCACCCCCGTTGTGCCATAGTTTTCTTGCAGGTTTGACCGCTTGGATCAGTAGCGGCATTGCTGGCACACAGTTTCTTCAGGGTGTTTTGCTTCGGTAGGTGGGACAAATATTGGATTGTGACCACTCTGGTACCTTTTATTCCTATTGTATCTAGTTAAACTCCATCAATCAGAAACTAGAATTTGTATATTGGTAGACCTAGTCAGACTTGTGTATTTGCGAGATATAGAGCGATGGGTGTATGTTCGCTTCTTTAAGATGATGATGTCTTGCTTCATTTATTCTTTCTAGGTTTGATCTTTGCTGTAGAGTGTCATATAAATGTTTATTTCATGGTTATGATTTTGCCAATTGGTAAAGAGGTAGCTCCCGCTTGGGGATGCTTAAATATTGTTATGTATATGGTTTTGGATCAAAATATACAAGGGAGGTGCTGCCCAAAATATCAAGGACGATTTTTTTTCAAAGATAGTATATATTCATTGCCTTTTTATATTATATAACTTATACTTTTAAAAATGAAGGCTTGAATTTCAAATGACGATGTTTCAAAACTGCACCCCCAACTATTTTCCGCAAAAAGGTTTTGATTTACTGTGTTTCGGCTTACTTGAATTACGTTACACCTTTAGACGTGGTATGATTTAAGTGCTGGTCACATGCTAAATTACGGGTCATGACATTTTTCCCAAAGCAGGGAAACCCTCTGTGTAGGACTCTAAAGACCCGACAGAACGCTGGCAGTGGGTTTAACCACAAGCACGTCAGCGGTACTAGCTGCACGTAACGGCTACCCAGGTATCTGTCGATAAGAAGGTCGATAAGAAAACTCATCTGAACTCCTACTGAGCCTGTCTGTGACAATCTCCGTACAGTCCGGTTATTTCGTCTAAGATACTCACATATCGGGTCTAGTGGGATGGTAAATGTCAGACCCCTAACAACGCAATAAGTCATGCCGGAGGAGAGCTCAATACACCCTGAGAAACTACTGGAGTGCCTACCAGTATTTCTCAACCGTCTTGACCAGGGACTTTGTGTAATGGCTTTCCGAACACTGCGCGATATCAACCCCCAATACCGGGAGAGACGAATCTTATCTGACCGATACTGCCTCCAAGTGCTTTGGGACTACACCTAACTACTACCTGTTTGCACGACTCCTTTGAGCCATGGTAGGATAGTAATCTAAGTGCAGTAGGAACACACTTGAGACGAAGTAGCGATGGCAAGTCAACGGACTAACCTGTACTCATGTCACCTGGGAACTGCTTCCTGACAATAGATATAATACTAACCAGCAGTTCCCGACGAGTCCTGTCCAGTGTAACTCATAACCTAATGAGCACCTGTATACTATCTCTAGTACGGCGTACTAATGGCTGTGGGACAGACCATCTCCCCTGCTGGGATGAGAAGCGTATACACTAGTCTACTCTGGAGTATCGATGCCCCGTCTCGATAATCCTATGACTAGAGACATGTATAAGGATGTGCTTATAGACTGCCTACCCCCCGCTAGTGTGACTGCCATCACAAAGCTGGTAGTCAAGCAAAGATCCTAAGGGCTCTACTAATATGTATATGCGATATGCTAAAAGAAACACATACACATATTGAGGTAGAATCAAACCAAGTAGCATACAACCATTTTGAGCAAGACTATTATCATAACTATGAATATCCCAAACTTTCAATATGTAATATACAATCCAGTATGATACAATAATGGCCTCTAGAGCATATATCACTAACAATAATTTGTCATCTAATGTCATCAAAATTTTGATAGAGTATTGCGACTTTTTCAGAAAAAATTGTTCTAAAGTGATAGATGTTGCCAAATTCGAGGAGTTGCAAAAGGGTATTGTTGAAACCCTCTGTTAATTGGAGATGATATTTCTACCATCTTTCTTCACAGTCATGGTTCATCTTTCTGTGCATCTAGCTATAGAGGCAATGATTGCTGGACTTGTCTCATATAGGTAGATGTATCCAGTAGAAAGGTAATATATTTTTTCAGTCAATTGTATTATTTAATTCATTATAATATTCATATTTATCTAAAGTATTCGTTAACATTTTAGATACTTAGGATTCTTGAAACGGCAAGTGCGCAATCGAGCTCGACTGAAAAGGTCAATAGCCGAGAGTTATTGCGTCAATGAATGTTTCAACTTCACTTCTCGTTACTTGCGTGGAGTTGAAACAAGATTAAACCGTCGTTCTCGAATTAGCGATGACCAGCTATCACATTTACAATGGGAGGATCGATCCTACCGGAGAGAGTGGCTCGATCAAGCGCATTCGTATATCCTTAATAATCATGAAATTATTGTCGATCATAGAAGGTATACAAATTAAAAAATTTAATCGCGTCAATATTTTGAGTGCCTACATCTATATATGCCTAAATAATTAATATTGTTATTCTTTTAGCTGACATATTGAAGAACTTACGAATGCGATTTCCAGAAATAGTGCTAATTGGAAGATTAATTAAGAACATAAGAAACACTTTCCATAGTGGTTCTGTAAACACGTACGTATGTCTTGTATATTTCACGTTTTACATGCATATATCACATATAGATTATACATTTTATATGTAAATTCATTGTAAATTGTGTTGGTTCCTAATGCCCTCGCTGCTAACCCACGGCCAATGCGGAATTCAAAAACAAAAATTTTCGTGGCATTAGAAACTAAATCCCAAGAATCGAACCAAACACCTAAACTAGAACCATAATAAGATAGATAACACAACCTTTATAGCGTATTCATTTGCTCCAATTGGGTTGGACTCTAGCATACTCTCAAAAGCTCCGGGTCGCATTTGCAAGCCGGTCCTCTTTCACCGAAGATAATCCACCCGAGGGAACTGATCCATACTCCGGCTTCACCTAGTGAAGCAACTGACGCTCCAAACTCATTAGTAATGGAGAGTGGAGATATAGGAATTTTCCACTATCTTTTTCTCTCAAATCTAAAACTCATGAGAGCAACTTAAGAAGAAGGAGGAGGAGGTGAGGAAAGATAGCCATGAGCAAGTGTTGAAGGCATGAGTGAAGAATGAATCAAGTGTAGAATGAAAATGGATTCATAATCTTTTTAGCAACCATACAAATAAAAAACTCAAATCAATATGTAATAAAATAAAGAAGCACATTCCTCTCTAGATGTCTTCAACCATACTCAATGCCACCCCACCCTCCATCTCATTTCATGAATATTCATAAATGAATATTCACAAATGAGGTGTCCGTCTTCTAGCATAAATTCCATATAAATATGGAATACAATCCGGTATATGTATCGAAATAATATACGCATATTCGTAGAAAAATACGAATAGCCAAGAGAGAAAATGAATAGTAAACAATAATACTAGAATATATATATATATAATTAAATCAAAAATTGATTTAATAATCCGGCTTAATCCTAAGCCGCTAGTATTATCAACCGTCCGATTAAAGTCTGTGTAGTATGTACACATATTTAATCAGATACCTGTTTGTACCTACATACGTCATCTACATCATATCGCCTGAACTGGGAAAAACCTCTGTGTGGGACTCTAAAGACTCGTCAATACGCTGGTAGTGGGTTTAACCACAAGCACATCAGCGGAACTAGCTGTACGTAACGGCTACCCAGGAATTAAGTGCAAGGAAGGTCGATGAACAAACTCATCTGTTCCCCTATCGAGCCTGTCTGTGACAATCTCAGTACAGTCCGGTCTGTTCGTCTAAGAGTTGAAAGTCTACCCAAGCACCACCATGGGGTCCAAGTGGCATCATGCATGCCTAATTCTAATTTTTATGGCGCTAAGCTAGACTATCCAAGATCGTTAGCTAGGTGATTAGGGTTATGGTTTGATATATACTAAACTAGAAGAAGTAAAAGAAGGCTATACCCTCGTAGATCGAGTCCTTCACTTCACATGCTCCGTGTAGTAGTCCCGCGACTCCACCAGGCTCCACTTGAGGCTTTGGACGAGCTTCCTCCAATGACCTTCGTGTCGAAGATGATCCACGCGAAGTCCCTCCAACTCAAACTACCTCTACACTAAACTCTTCAGCGTAGTAAACACGCTACATTCGATCGCTAGTCAAGTGTAGGATGGTGATGTAGGGGATGTAAAACATACAAGTTTGTGTTCAAGCTGTAGGGTTCCTAGGCACACTCAAGAGGTTCCACAAGGCATCAACCATGCCAAATTCAAAAATTTATGTGCCGAGAAACCCTAATGCAAGATCGTTAACTAGAGGATAGGAGAAACTAGAAGCTAGCAAACAACTTTACTAATAAGTGAAAGGGATTACAACCTTTGTAGATCCGGTCCTCCACTTCTTTAGTTCCGTGATGATGTCCCTCCGCTGCGATCATCGGGATCCCGGACTCTAGCGATGGTTTCGTCGGAGAAATGAGCGGGCTAGGTAGTTGACTTCGGTGCCGAAGATGATCTACGTCGAGGCGACTCAAACTTAAGCTCCATCTTCACTTGGTCATGAACCTTGTGAAGAAAACACCCTATACAACATGGCAAGTGGTAAAGGATGAAGAAATAGGAAGTGGGTTCACTTTGGATTTGGATTTCTCACTTGATTTCAACACTTGGAATTTTCAAGAAAGCTTTCTTCTTCACTTGAAGAAGATGAAGAAGAAAGAAAAGAATGAATTATTTTTCAAAAGAAAATTCAAGTGAAGTCTATCATCTAGCAACCATGGGTGAGTTTACTTGTGTAGAGAATAAACTAAAGTTTAGGCTAATGGTTAGGTTATTGCATAAAACAAAAATGGTAGGACTTTTTCAAAGATGCTTGAAGCATCATGAAGCTTCTAGCATGGAAAAAGAAAAAGCACCATTTTGTTTTAACAAAACATAATAAATAAAATAAATAAAACCCTAACCATTAACCTAAACAAGGTGTAAAGCATACACACACCCAAGTTTGCATGTATCATCAATCATGATACAAACTAGTGCACAAACATATATCACATATACAACTTGTGCACATCAAGTGAGAAAAATAATCTTAAGTGAACCAATACTAGTTAATGTAAAGTAATATATCAAATATATAATTATACATTAAATCATTAAATCAACAATTGATTTAACGATCCGGTCATAACCGACTAATATCATGTGTATCAATATATCGAATCAACATTTGATTCGGTAATCTGGCTATATCTTATATAACCGTCCGATGATATAAATCGCGAGAATAGAATTCAGTATCGCATACTGGTATTATTCTCGGTCCCGCACATATCTCATATGCGCTCCTATTTCGTTTCTCTTGAGCCAGGAAACCTCTGTGTAGGACTCTAAAGACTCGTCAATACGCCGGCAGTAGGTGATGATCATATCAAACACCCACAAGCCGCAAGCGGTCTGCTAAACGTAACGGCCACCCGGGTATTGAGAGATCAGAAGATCAACGAGCAAGCCCGCTCACACTCCTGTGAATCCAACCAGTAACACTTACCGTACAGTCCGGTCTGTTCGTCTGATATTTCGCATATCTCGCCTAGGGGTGGTAAACGTCAGACCCCAGTAGCTCGATAAGTCGTGTCGATATGAGGTCTATAACAGTTCGAGAAACTATTGATAACACTTACCAGTAAACCTCAGCAACCCTGGCCAGGGATTTCCGGTTATAGCCAATCGAACACAGCGCAACATCAACTCCCTATACCGGGAGAGACGAATCCCTTCCTATCGCTCATTGCCTCCATGTGAATCGGGACTGTACCCAAAAACCACCGTTTTGCACGCCCTCTTGGATGTGGTATGGTGGAAATCAAAGCACAGTGGGAATCACACAAGACTCTATGACGATCTCGGGTCTACAGACTAACCTGTACCAGTGTCACCAGAGAACTGCCATCTGACGTAAGGTGTAATACCATCTGGGAGTTCTCGGCGAGTCCGTCCAGTGTACCCAGTCTCCACTGAGCACCCGTATATCATCTCTGATGTCAAACACCAATGGATATGGGATCATCCATCGTCCATCTGTATGGGTCGAGAAGGCATACGCTAGTCTACACTGGTATATCGATGCCCCGTCTCGATACACCCACGACTAGGGATCTTGAAGGATGTACTTATGGACTACCATGTCCCCACTAGTAGGATCCACATCATAGTCCAGGTAGTCAAGTTCACATCCTAAGGGCTTTCCCAACATGTAACAGAGAGACAATCAGTATACACGTTAAGATAAAGAGTAACCAGATAGCATACTATCATGTCGAGCAAGAAAGTCCTCCCTATATATGTCCAAGCATCCACTACAATATACGTCACATGTTTAATAATGGCCTCTAGGGCATACATATAACTAACAATCTCCCACTTGCACTAGGGCCATCTGATAACAGTGGTTGTAGTATCTCATACTCAACCATCCCATAAAAGTCTCTCTCTGGGAAAAGGCCTTTGTGAGTGGATCCGCCGTGTTGTCCTCTGAGTCTTCTCTCTTAACCTCGATCCCCTGGAGATCAACCATCTCCATGATCAGGTGACACTGCCTTAGAATTGTAGGGTTCTTAGGCACACTCAAGAGGTTCCACAAGGCATCAACCATGCCAAATTCAAAAATTTAGGTGCTGAGAAACCCCAATATAGATCGTTAACTAGAAATTAAGGCGAAAACAAATGCAAGCAAACAACTTTGCTACTAAGTGAATGGAAATACAACCTTTGTACATCCGGTCCTCCACTTCTTTAGCTCCGTGATGACGTCCCTTCGCTGCGATCACCGGGATCCCGGACTCTAGCGATGGTTTCGTCGGAGAAATGAGCGGGCTAGGTCGTTGATTTCGATGCCGAAAATGATCTACGTCGAGGCAACTCTAACTCAAGCTCCATCTTCACTAGCTCATGAAACTTGTGAAGAAAACACCCTATACAATATGGCAAGTGGTAGAGGATGAAGAAATAGGAAGTGGGTTCACTTTGGATTTGGATTTCTCACTAGGTTTCAACACTTGAAAATTTTCTAGCAATGGTTTTCTTTCTTCTTGAAGAAGAAGAAGAAGAAAGAAAAAGAATGAATAATGGTAGAAAGAAAAAGAATGAATGGTTAGGTTAAGGAAAGAAACAAAATGGTCAAAGCTTTTCAAAGCTTCATGAAGCTTCAAGTATAGAACAAAATAATCCACCATTTTATTTCTTGCCAAAATAAATAAATAAATAATACCTTAACCATTAACCTAAACTATGGTTTAAAGTATGCACACCCAAGTTTGCATGTATCATCAAACATGATACAAACTAGTGCACAAACATATATCATATATACAATGTGCACAATCTAGTGAGAAAATAATCTTAAGTGAACAAATACTAGTTAATGTAAAGTAATATATCAAATATATAATTATACATTAAATCATTAAATCAACACTTGATTTAATGATCCGGTCATACTGCATACAACCGACTAATATCAAGTGTATCAATGTATCGAATCAACACTTGATTCGGTAACCCGGCTATATCTCATATAACCGTCCAATGATACATATCGCGAGAATAGAATATAGTATCATATACTGGTATTATTCTCGGTCCCGCACATATCTCATATGCGCTCCTATTTCGTTTCGCTTGAGCCAGGAAATCTCTGTGTAGGACTCTAAAGACTCGTCAATACGCCGGCAGCAGCTAATGATCATATCAAACACCCACAAGCCGCAAGCGGTCTGCTAAACGTAACGGCCACCCGGGTATTGAGCGATCAAAAGATCAACGAGCAAGCCCGCTCACACTCCTGTGAATCCAACCAGTAACACTTACCGTACAGTCCGGTCTCGTCGTCTGATATGTCGCATATCTCGCCTAGGGGTGGTAAACGTCAAACCCCAATAGCTCGATAAGTCGTGTCGATATGAGGTCTATAACAGTTCGAGAAACTACTGGTAACACTTACCAGTAAATCTCAGCAACCCTGGCCAGGGATTTTCGGTTATAGCCAATCGAACACAGCGCAACATCAACTCCCTATACCGGGAGAGACGAATCCCCTCCTATCGCTCATTGCCACCATGTGATTCGGGACTGTACCCAAAAGCCACCGTTTTGCACGCCCGCTTGGACGTGGTAAGGTGGAAATCAAAGCACAGTGGGAATCACACAAGACTCTATGACGATCTCGGGTCTACAGACTAACCTGTACCTGTGTCACCAGAGAACTGCCATCTGACGTAAGGTATAATACCATCTGGGAGTTCTCGGCGAGTCCGTCCAGTGTACCCAATCTCTACTGAGCACCCGTATATCATCTCTGATGTCAAACACCAATGGATATGCGATCATCCATCGCCTATCTGTATGGGTCGAGAAGGTATACGCTAGTCTACTCTGGTATATCGATGCCCCGTCTCGATACACCCAGGACTAGGGACTTTGAAGGATGTACTTATGGAATACCATGTCCCCACTAGTATGATCCGCATCATAGTCCAGGTAGTCAAGTACACATCCTAAGAGCTTTACCAACATGTAACAGAGAGACAATCAGTGTACACGTTAAGATAAAAAGCAACCAGATAGCATACTATCATGTCGAGCAAGAAAGTCCTCCCTATATATGTTCAAGCATCCACTACAATATACATCCTATGTATAGTAATGGCCTCTAGGGCATACACATAACTAACAATCTCCCACTTGCACTAGAGCCATCTTATAGCAGTGGTTGTAGTATCTCATACTCAACCATCCCATAATAGTCTCTCTCTGGGAAAAGGCTTTTGTGAGTGGATCCGCCGTGTTGTCCTCTGAGTCTACTCTCCTTACCTCGATCACCCTGGAGATCAACCATCTCCATGATCAGGTGACACTGCCTTAGAATATGTCTGGATCACTGATGGGACGGGCGTTCCTTGGCATAAGCCACAACTCCATTGTCACACAATGGGAGGAACTAAGTTCATCTCATGAACTAATATACACCCAGACAGCCTCTTTGGTAGCATCTTAAGTAGCGATATATCTTGCCTTTAATCGTCTAGTATGTCACGGCATCTCGCTTGGAACTCTTCCAACATACCGTCCCTCCATAGAGGGTAAAGACAATGCCTGTAACTGACATTCAGTCGTCCTTATCACCCTGGAACACTTCCAGTGATTCTCCCCAGGATCAACTGATACCTTCTCACTTCAACTAGTGAGTATCCTAACATCCATTTAGATCTATCTCATAGATCCAAAACCCAGGATTTAGGAGGTATCACTTTGATCCTATATGGAGAATCATTGTGATAAGCGGAGATTGACCGTGCGTAGAAAAGGAAACTTCTTTCTTATCAAGAGTATGTCATCCATGTACTCTACGAGGATCACAACCATACTCCCTACTACCTTTTTGTATATACAAGGTTCATCTACCATTTTGATGAAGTCAAACTATTTGACTACTACATCAAAACAGATGTTCCAACTCCGCGATGCCTGCTTTATCCTATAAAGCATCTTGTACACGTTTTCGCTGCTCCCACTGTTTACGAAGCCCTCTGACTATGTACTTATAGACTCACTCTTCTAAAACATCACTTAGAAAAGCAGTCATGGCACCCAACCTCCAGATATCGTAGTCATGGTATATAGCCGTGGCAAGTAGGATCTGGATGGACTTAAGCATAGCTACTTAGAAAAGGTTTCATCATAATCCATACCTGGTCAATGATGCAAACTTTTAACAAGTCTAGCTTTGAAAGTCTCAACTTTTCCATGTACACCAAGTAATCTTCTTAAGATATACTTGCTCCTGATGGGGATTTAACCCTTCAGATAAAGCAACTAAAGTCCATACTTTGTTGGTGTATAAGGATTCCATCTCAGATCGCTAAGCATCCAGCCATTCTTACAGAGTCCCACTCCTGATGGCCAGTTTGAAACTAGTTGGGTCATTATCTCATGATGCATTCCTCGCTCTCACTGTCATAGAGAAACAGAAGTATCTCTCAGGTGGGTGAGGAACCCTACTAGATCGGCGGAGAGGCTGAGGTTCGTTGGTAACTATTGAATCCTTTGGTTCTTCCAAATCATCAGCTGCAGTTTGTATAGCTGGAACATTTCCAGTTCTACATAACAGATCTTGCCTCGAGCTTGTCCGGATTTTGCTCTTTAGACATATGTTGGACAACCCCAAATCTTAACAATCTTAAGATATGGGCTCTTCCCTTTCCATATCACATATGAAGCGGTAGGCAACTGTTTTGATTTGAACCCTATTCAATAGGTATGCAGCTTCTCAAGCGCATAACTCCCAAAAGGAAATAGGGAACTCAGTAGTACTCATAATAGAGCATACCATATCACATAGGGTGCTATTGCTCCTCCCCGATATACCATCGTGCTATGGTGTATACGGAGGAGTAACACCGAGAGAGAATCTCATTCTCCTTTAGAATAGTCCATGATTTCCGTGCTCAAGTATTCTCCTCCTCGATCACATCAAAGGACATAATACTTATACCCGTATTTTTGGTTCTCTACTTCTAACTTATATTCTGTGAATATCTCAAAAGCTTCGGACTTGTGTTTCAACAGGAACATATGTCTGAATCTTGAGAGATCATCAGAGAATGTAATGAAGTACAAAGAACCAGTCCTAGCAAGCGTAGACAGGATGTATCAATCCCAAGAGTTCACTAACTCTTTCTCTGTTTCCAATAAACAGAGCTGGTGTCATTATATCTCTGTGACATGACTGGAAAGTTTCAGAAGATGTAAATTCAAAATGATTTAAATATACATCTATATGTAACTTCAGCAAGTCAGGTCACATTGATATGACCTAGTCTACAATGCCTCAAGAAGGATCCGTTCATTTCTGAACTCTTCCTCTAGTGTGTGTTCTGTATACTAGGAACTATAGTTTGATTTAGAGCGTCAATGCTTTTAGATAACGTGCCTGAATCGATCAACTTTTGAAATAGGAAATGTTCAAAACATTATCCAACAATACAAAATTATATCCTTCTTTAATAAATAAAGAGATTGATATGATTTTGTATATCGGGTTCGGTATCTAATAGCATTTGTTCAGAATCAATGTATTGGTAATACAGGGTGACAGTGACCAACAGACTTGGATGCAACACTTGCACCGTTTTCTGTCTCATGAAACTTATCACCCTTTCTCAGTTCTCTACCTTTCTGTAGCCCATGTAACGGATTACATTAGCGGGATCCTGATCCGGTATCTAATACCTAGGACGTAGAGGACACTGAGAAACAGTTCTATATAACTAACACACCCGAAGGAGATGCATCATATGCACTTTCTTCGTTTGGGCGGCGTAGGAATTCTGGTATTCCCCTATTTCATGCTCTGTCTTATAACAATTATAAGTTGGAGCGGGACCAACGTTCCCCAGCTCAGTATAACAAGCGGGTTCGGTCAATACATCCGTATTATTATCTTGATTAAGGCGTGACATGGTCACTACCTGGAGAGAGAGAGAAGAAAACACTCTGCGTGCGCTCTTGTAAGATCGGATTGGTTATTATTTTATCTAATCAGGATGGCTCCCACTGTTTTTATCAAATCTTCCTTCAAACCCTAAAAGGAAAAACTAGCCGGGATTAATTACACGTTACAAGTTCGCCAATCTTTCAGCCAGGCCAGTGTCGGTACTTTGAGGGAGGTCCCCCGTGCTTTCGCACGAACCTAATTAATGTAAACCTCGTTTTCCCAGAGGCGTAACCTCGTTAACACCTTTCTAGACACCTACTTGATCGGCTAATTGTAATGTGTAAAACTCTCCCAGGAGTAACTCTTACTCGCAGCGGGTATCGGGATCCAACTATCTCATAGAAGCTATGCAATCTCATTGCAAATTTCAACACTTGAAATTCCCGATAATTTTGCCCCTAGCACCCTATGACCTTGACGGAGGTCAACAAACCATAGGCTACTAGTCAAGTTCAACCCGTCATTTCTTGATTGAATCAAACCCACCCGCACGACCCTTGACGGAGGTCAACAAGGTCGCACGACTACCCTAATCCAATCTGCATCATATGCATAAGCAGATAAATACTAGTTAGCTACCGCACACTACGTCTTGACGGAGGTCAACAAACGTAGCACGAATACTAAGTAGGACTTATCTGAAATGACGGAGGGTTACGACAGGTTTTTCTAAAAACCTATTGCGTAATGAACTTGATATCGTTGTAGAATCAAATGATTTTAAAATGGAGTGTTTTTGAGGCTTTTCTAGTTTTGCTAAAGGGGTCACTCCCGGTGAAGGGATCGTCGGCCTTTTTCTCGTCGAATGAGGTGCGGGATATATCATATATATCACTGTGCAAAGAAGAAACTATAGAAGCTATCAAAAGACAAACCGAGTGTGTAGCATCATCCAGTTATTGCTAAAGGGGTCACTCCCGGTGAAGGGATCGTCGGCCCTTTCCTCATTGAATAAGGTGCAGGATATATCATATATACCGCTGTACAAAGCAAGAACTGTAGCTACCTGTTTTATTTTTGAAATTCGATTCCACAACATCTTTAGGTTTCTTTTACTTTTATTAATCATATTAATGAAGTCCCATCATTAAAGTCCACCTAAACATCACAGATAAATATAACGTACGCTTATGCCATCCGCATTCGCCTCGATGTCCCGTCTGCACCGTTAGGTTAGGTGACTAACGGCAGAGCGGGGCAGGGCTAGCGCGGGTGTAAAACATAAGTAACGTCTATATAATATATCATATATACTATATATAATATCTATCACAACATATCAAATGATCATATCACAGATATCACAGCAGAAGAATCAAATGAAACATTGGATATACTAGGACGTCCGTGTTTTCAATACGAGACAGTATAAAACACGGATTCCACGGTCGCGATGAATAGCCAAACCCACACCCCTAGACCCCTACTAGAGCGGCAAGCAACCCTACCAATTCTAGAGTTAGGAGATCCGGACTTGACTCCTCGAGTTGGTCTCCCACTGGACTCCAGAACCCGGTTACTTGTGCCCTCCTCCTTGGGTCTATCCTAGTGCGGAAAAGTAAATAATATACAAAAGGTGACATCTTCCGCAACCTGGAAGTGCCCCAATAAAAGAATATTACATACAATTTTTTACATGAATGAAAATGAAAAACACTCATCTCACATAAAAAAAACCCCGGCTATTCAAACACAACGATCCAATATAACATATCCAGCAGCACATAACATCACATGTCATCAACGTAAGTAAATATGCCCATTCCAATTGTTGTTGACATATAGCAACGAAACCGGCGATATCACATATTACACTTACGGTCACAGAAAAGAAAGTGTAAAACTACATCAGTTGGAATCCACAAACTCTTTAGACATCGCATGCCTAACCAAATGAATTCCTTAGACATCGCATGCCTGACAATTATAAACCCCGCATTTTAGTCTCATTATCGAAAACTCTTTTCAATATCAAGTCGGGCAATTCAACAAGATTCCCGACATTTTGATCGAATGCTCGTCGCAAAATTTATTAGGCGGCCGCACCCCCGATGCCGTCGACGAAGTGCACCAAGGCAGAACACCGCTGCCGCGAGCACCCGAACGGACGCTTTCGGCGACGGGGTTCTCCTGCAGTCACTTGGTCGGGGCTATGGGGCGTGGCTGTCTATTAAGTTTACCCGACAAATATTAGCGTACGCTACGCGATTGCGACGGACTTTTGATCGCATCAAAATTCCGTGGCAACCGATCAAGTGAGACTAAACTGCTATGTTTATAACATTCATACAGTTATCTCATAACTATTTGTGGATTCCAAATATTGTATCACATTCCAGATAAATAGAAAATGATAAACTTTTCGATCGAACAATCAAACACCCAAGTTTTCCCAGAACAGCTCAACACATGATATAAGTTTAAAAACATTCACTTCATGCCTCAGTACTAACGGTCCAGCCGTAGAAGGGTCAAGCCAACGCCTCACATATGGCACGCCGTACTGCCCCAAACCCTAAGGTTCAAAGGGCAGTTCAAGACGGTCACATAATCGAGTTAAGGTTTGTTGTCTTCTAGAGGGTCCATCACGTTACTTGCACTACTTAGAACGTTCTTAAACCACGGAAAAATCCAACAGTTGGAAATTTCCCGGCAGGGGAAAAATTCGGTATTTATATCCGGTCGAACTTTTTAACATATTCTAATTTACCCGGAAAAACACATAGATGCAGTTAAACTTTCGATCGAAACAACGAACTCCCAATACAACCCTGAAAACTCAACTCTTGAGTATAATTTAAAAATTCCCAGAAAACTCAGCAACTAAAGAAAGAAGTTATTGTGCAAAATTCACTAAATAATGATACTATATGGCCGCGGAACAGCCGCACGAGCCATGCTCGTTCCGCGGCGCTTTAGTTGATTCAGGCGCACGTGTTGCACAGTATTTCTTATAAAAGTCTGCTGATTTTTCTGCATATTTTTAATTCACAAAAATCCCAGTTTTGAAAAATTGTACAGAGAAGGTTTTTGAATTAGGGTTTCGGGTTCGATCGGACTTCTAACATCGTCTACACTTCGCCTAAGGTTCTAGCTAGGCTCTGATACCATTGTAGGGTTCCTAGGCACACTCAAGAGGTTCCACAAGGCATCAACCATGCCAAATTCAAAAATTTAGGTGCCGAGAAACCCCAATATAGATCGTTAACTAGAAATTAAGGCGAAAACAAATGCAAGCAAACAACTTTGCTACTAAGTGAATGGAAATACAACCTTTGTAGATCCGGTCCTCCACTTCTTTAGCTCCGTGATGACGTCCCTTCGCTGCGATCACCGGGATCCCAGACTCTAGCGATGGTTTCGTCGGAGAAATGAGCGGGCTAGGTCGTTGACTTCGATGCCGAAGATGATCTACGTCGAGGCAATTCTAACTCAAGCTCCATCTTCACTAGCTCATGAAACTTATGAAGAAAACACCCTATACAACATGGAAAGTGGTAGAGGATGAAGAAATAGGAAGTGGGTTCACTTTGGATTTGGATTTCTCACTAGGTTTCAACACTTGAAAATTTTCTAGCAATGGTTTTCTTTCTTCTTTAAGAAGAAGAAGAAGAAAGAAAAAGAATGAATAATGGTAAAAAGAAAATTCAAGTGGAGAATTATCATAATGCAACCATGGGTGAGTTAACTAGTGTAGAGAATAAACTAGGGTTTAGGTGAATGGTTAGGTTAAGGAAAGAAACAAAATGGTCAAAGCTTTTCAAAGCTTCATGAAGCTTCAAGTATAGAACAAAATAAGCCACCATTTTATTTCTTGCCAAAATAAATAAATAAATAAATAATACCTTAACCATTAACCTAAACTATGGTTTAAAGCATGCACACCCAAGTTTGCATGTATCATCAAACATGATACAAACTAGTGCACAAACATATATCATATATACAATGTGCACAATCTAGTGAGAAAATAATCTTAAGTGAACCAATACTAGTTAATGTAAAGTAATATATCAAATATATAATTATACATTAAATCATTAAATCAACACTTGATTTAATGATCCGGTCATACTGCATACAACCGACTAATATCTAGTGTATCAATGTATCGAATCAACACTTGATTCGGTAACCCGGCTATATCTCATATAACCGTCCAATGATACATATCGCGAGAATAGAATACAGTATCATATACTGGTATTATTCTCGGTCCCGCACATATCTCATATGCGCTCCTATTTCTTTTCGCTTGAGCCAGGAAACCTCTGTGTAGGACTCTAAAGACTCGTCAATATGCCGGCAGCAGCTGATGATCATATCAAACACCCACAAGCCGCAAGCGGTCTGCTAAACGTAACGGCCACCCGGGTATTGAGCGATCAGAAGATCAACGAGCAAGCCCGCACACACTCCTGTGAATCCAACCAGTAACACTTACCGTACAGTCCGGTCTCGTCATCTGATATGTCGCATATCTCGCCTAGGGGTGGTAAACGTCAGACCCCAATAGCTCGATAAGTCGTGTCGATATGAGGTCTATAACAGTTCGAGAAACTACTGGTAACACTTACCAGTAAATCTCAGCAATCCTGGCCAAGGATTTCCGGTTATAGCCAATTGAACACAGCGCAACATCAACTCCCTATACCGGGAGAGACGAATCCCCTCCTTTCGCTCATTGCCTCCATGTGATTCGGGACTGTACCCAAAAGCCACCGTTTTCCACGCCCGCTTGGACGTGGTAAAGTGGAAATCAAAGCACGGTGGGAATCACACAAGACTCTATGACGATCTCGGGTCTACAGACTAACCTGTACCAGTGTCACCAGAGAACTGCCATCTGACGTAAGGTATAATACCATCTGGGAGTTCTCGGCGAGTCCGTCCAGTGTACCCAGTTTCTACTGAGCACCCGTATATCATCTCTGATGTCAAACACCAATGGATATGGGATCATCCATCGCCTATCTGTATGGGTCGAGAAGGTATACGCTAGTCTACTCTGGTATATCGATGCCCCGTCTCGATACACCCACGACTAGGGACTTTGAAGGATGTACTTATGGACTACCATGTCCCCACTAGTATGATCCGCATCATAGTCCAGGTAGTCAAGTACACATCCTAAGGGCTTTACCAACATGTAACAGAGAGACAATCAGTGTACACGTTAAGATAAAGAGCAACCAGATAGCATACTATCATGTCGAGCAAGAAAGTCCTCCCTATATATGTCCAAGCACTCACTACAATATACATCCTATGTATAGTAATGGCCTCTAGGGCATACATATAACTAACAAGAATATGTCTGGATCACTGATGGGACGGGCGTTCCTAAGCAAAAGTCACAACTTCATTGTCACACAATGGTAGGAACGAAGTTCATCTCATGAACTAATATACACCCATACTTCCTCTTTGGTAGCATCTTTGGTAGCGATATCACTAGCCTTTATCGTCTAGTTTGCCACGGTATCTTGCTTGGAACTCTTCCAACATACCGTCCCTTCACTCAGGGTAAAGACAATGCCTGTGACTGACATTCAGTCGTCCTTATCACCCTGGAACCTTTCCAATGATTCTCCCCAGGATCGATTGATACCATCTCACTACAACTAGTGAGAATTCTAACATCCATTTAGATCTATCTCATAGATCCAAATCCCAGGATTTAGGAGGTATCACATAGATCCTATATGGAGAATCCTTGTGATAAGAGGAGATTGACCGTGCGTAGTATAGGAAACTCTTTTCCTATCAAGAGTATGTTGTCCACGTACAATACGAGGATGACCACCATTCTCTCTACTACCTTTTTGTATGTACAAGGTTCATCTACCATTTTGATGAAGTCAAACTCTTTGACTACCACATCAAAACAGATGTTCCAACTCCGTGATGCCTGCTTTATCATGTAAAGCAACTTGCACACGTTTCCGCTGCTCCCACTGTTTACGAAGCCCTCTGGCTGTGTACTTATAAACGTTCTTTTCTAAATCAGTATTTAGAAAAATAGTCATGACACCCAACCACTAGATATCGTAGTCATGGTATGTAGCAATGTTAAGTAGGATCCGGATGGACTTAAGCATAGCCACTGGAAAAGGTTTCATCATTATCCACGCCTGGTCGATGACGAAAACCTTTAACAAGTCTAGCTTTGAAAGTCTCAACTTTTCCATCTACACCAAGTAATCTTCTCAAGATATACTTGCTCCTGATGGGGATTTAACCCTTCAGATATAGCAACCAAAGTCCATACTTTGTTGGTGTACATTGAAATATCGCTAAGCATCCAGCCATTCTTAAAGAGTCTCACTCTCGATGGCTTGCTCGAAACTAGTTGGGTCATCATCTCATGATGCATTCCTCGCTCCCACTGTCATCGAGAAACCGAAATATCTCTCAGGCAGGTGAGGAACCCTACTAGATCGGCGGAGAGGCTGAGGTTTGTCGGGGACTATTGAATCCTTTGGTTCTTTCAAATCATTAGTTGTAGTTTGTATAGCTGGAACTTTTCCAGTTCTACAGAACTGACCTTGCCTCGATCTTGTCCGGATTTTGCTTTTAGACATAGGCCGGACAACCCCAAATCTTAACTGACTTAAGAGATGGGCTCTTCTCTTACCATATCATATATGAAGTGGTAGGCAACTGATTTGATTTGAACCCTATTCAATAGGTATGCAACTTCTCAAGTGCATAACTCCCAAAAGGAAATAGAAAACTCAGTAGTACTCATCGTAGAGCACACCATATCTTATAGGGTGCTATTGCTCCGCCCTGATTCACCGCTGTGCTGTGGTATATTCAGAGGAGTAACACCGAGAGAGAATCTCATTCTCCTTTAGAATAGTTCAGGAATTCCGTGCTCAAGTATTCTCCTCCTTGATCGCATCAAAGGACATAATACTTATACCCGTTTTGGTTCTCTACTTCTAACTTATATTCTGTGAATATCTCAAAAGGTTTGGACTTGTGTTTCAACAGGAATATATGACTGAATCTTGAGAGATCATCAGAGAATGTAATGAAGTACAAAGAACCGGTCCTGGCATGTGTAGACGGGGGACCTTACATACATCAATATGTATCAATCCCAAGAGTTTACTAACTCTTTCTCTGTTTCCAGTAAACGGAGCTATGGTCATCTTATCTTTGTGACATGACTGGCAAGTTTCACAAGATGTAAATTCAAACTAATTTAAATGTGCATCTAAATGTAACTTCAGCCAGTCGGGTCGCATTGATATGACCTAGTCTACAATGCCTCAAAAAGGATTCGTTCATTTCTGAACTCTTCCTCTTGTGTGTGTTCTGTATACTAAGAACTGTAGTTTGATTTATAACGTCAATGCTTTTGATAACGTGCCTGAACCGATCAACTTTTGATATAGGAAATGTTCAAAACATTATCCAACAATACAAAATTTTATCATTTCTTTACTAATAAAGAAACTGACATGATTTTGTATATCAGGTTCGGTATCTAATGACATTCGTTCAGAATCAATATATTCTGGTAATACAGGGTGACAGTGACCAACAGACTTAGCTGCAACACTTGCACCGTTTTCTGTCTCATGAAACTTATCCCCCGTTCTCAGTTCTCTACCTTTCTGTAGCCCATGTAACAAATTACATATGCGGGATCCCGATCCGGTATCAAATACCCAGGACGTAAAGGATATTGAGAAACAGTTCTGTGTAATGAACACACCCGAAGATGATGCATCAGTATGCACTTTCTTCATTTGGGCGGCACGGGAATGCACCCGAAGATGATGCATCAGTTGACCTTGACAAATTTCAACAAACCATAGACCGTAAGTCAAGTTCTACCCGTCATTTCTTGATTGAATTAAACCTACCCGCACGACCCTTGACAAGGTCAACAAGGCCGTACGGCTACCCTAACCCAATCTGCATCATATGCATAAGCAGATAAATACTGGTCAGCTACCGCACACTGCGCCTTGACAAGGTCAACAAACGCAGCACGAATACTAACTACTAATTATCTGAAATGACGGAGGGCTACGACAGGTTTTTCTGAAAACCTATTGCGTAATGAACTGGATATCGTTGTAGAATCAAATGATTTTGAAATGGAGTATTTTTGAGGCTTTTCTAGTTTTGCTAAAGGGGTCACTCCCGGTGAAGGGATCGTCGGCCCTTTTCTCATCGAATAAGGTGCAGGATATATCATATATACCACTATGCAAAGCAAGAACTATAGAAGCAATCAAAATACAAACCGAGTGTTGTAGCATCTGCCAGTTATTACTAAAGGGGCCACTCCTGGTGAAGGGATCTCGGCCCTTTCCTCATCGAATAAGGTGCAGGATGTTCTACAAGGAACACTACGATGCAAAGCAAGAACTGTAGCTACCTGTTTTTGAAAATTCGATTCCACAACATCTTTTAGGTTTCTTTTTCTTTCATTAATCATATTAATGAAGTCCCATCATTTAAGTCACCTAAACATTACAGATAAATACGACGTACACTTATACCATCCGCATTCGCCTCGAAGTCCCCTCGTGCACCGTTAGGTTAGGTAACTAACGGCAGAGTGGGGCAGGGCTAGCGCGGGTGTAAAACATAAGTAACGTCTATATAATATATCATATTTACTATATATAATATCTATCTGAACATATCACATGAACACATTACAGATAACGCGGCAGAAAATATCATATGAAATATTGGATATATTAGGACGTCCGTGTTTTATTTTGAGCCTCTATAAAACACGGATTCCACGGTCGCGATGAATAGCCAAACCCACACCCCTAGACCCCTACGAGAGCGGCAAGCAACCCTACCAATTCTAGAGTTAGGAGACCCGGACTCGACTCCTTGAGTTGGTCTCCCACTGGACTCCAGAACCCGGTAACTTGTGCTCTCCTCCTTGGGTCTATCCTAGTGCGGAAAAGAAAATAATATACAAATGGTGACATCAACCTCAACCCGGAAGTTCCCCAATAAAAGAATATTACATACAAATTTTTACATGAATGAAAATGAAAAACACTCATCTCACATAAAAAAAACCCTGGCTATTCAAACATGACGATCCAATATAACATATCCAGCAACACATGTCATCAACGTAAGTAAATATGCCCATCCCAATTGTCGTTGACATATAGCAACGAAATCGGCGATATCACATATTACACTTACGGTCGCAAAAAAGAAAATGTAAAACTACAACAGTTGGAATCCGCAACCTCTTTAGACATCGCATGCCTAACCAATTATAAACCCCGTATTTTAGTCTCATTATCGAAAACTCTTTTCAATATCAAGTCGGGCAATTCAACTAGATTCCCGACATCCAGAACGAATGCTCGTCGCAAACTTTAGTAGACGGCCGCACCCCCAATACCGTCGAGGAAGTGCACTGAGGCGGAACACCGCTACCGCGAGCACCCGAACGGATGCTTTCGACGACGGGGTTCTCCTACAGTCACTTGGTCGGGGCTATGGGGTGTAGCTGTCTATTAAGTTTACCCGGCGAGTATCCGCGTACGCAACGTGATTGCGATGGACTTTTGATCGCATCAAAATTCCGTGGCAACCGATCAAGTGAGACTAAACTGGTATGTTTATAACATTCATTCAGTTATCTCATAACTACTTGTGGATTCCAACTATTGTACCACATTCCAGATAAATAGAAAATGTTAAACTTTCCGATCGAACAATCAAACACCCAAGTTTTCCCGAAATATCTCAACACATGAAATAAGTTTAAAAACATTCACTTCATGCCACAGTACCAACGGTCCAGCCGTAGAAGAGTCAAGCCAACGCCTCACATGTGGCACGCCGTACTGCCCCAAACCCTAAGATTCAAAGGGCAGTTCAAGACGGTCACATAATCGAGTTAAGCTTTGTTGTCTTCTAGAGGGTCCATCGTGTTACTTGCACTACTTAGAACGTCCTTAAACCACGGAAAAATCCAACACTTGGAAATTTCCCGACAGGGGAAAAAGTGGGTATTTTTATCCGGTCGAACTTTTTAACATATTCTAAATTATCCGGAAAAACACATAGACAAAGTTAAACAATCCGATCGAATCATCGAGTCCCCAAAACAACCCAGAAAACTCAACTGTTGAGTATCAATTAAAAATTCCCAGAAGAAACAATAAACACCTACAGAGATAACTGTGGAAAATGCACTGCCTAAACATCACAGACGGCCGCGGAACCGCCGCAACAAGTAGGGTTAGGCCGCGGTTCCGCGGCGCTACTGTAGCTATAGGGTGTCGTTTTCTGCAGTTTTTCTTAGAATTTCCTGCTCTATTTTCTGAGAATTTTTAATTAGGAAAAATCCACTGTTTTAAAAAATGTACAGAGAAGGGTGGAGTTTAGGGTTTTGGGGTTCGATCGGGTTTCTAACATCGTCTACACTTCGCTTAAAGCTCTAGCTAGGCTCTGATACCACTGTAGGGTTCCTAGGCACACTCAAGAGGTTCCACAAGGCATCAACCATGCCTAAAGCTATAGCTAATCGAGCATAGAGCAACATCAACCCCCAATACCGGGAGAGATGAAACCCCTCATATTGTTCATTGTCTCCATGTGACTCGGGACTGTACCCAAAATCTACCTGTTTGCACAACTCCTCTTGAGCGTGGTAGGGGAAAATTAAAGCACGGTTGGAGCCACACAAGACTCTATGATGATCTCAGGTCTACAGACTAAGCTGTACCAGTGTCACCAGAGGACCGCTATTTGACGATAGGTATACTACCACTTAGGAGTCCTCGGCGAGTCATCTTCGGTGTACCCATTCTCCAATGAGCACCTATGTACAATCTTTGATGTCATACACCAATGGTTATGGGATCAACCATCGCCCTCTAAGGGACAAGAAACGTACACACTAATCTACTCTGGAATATCGATGCCCTAGTCTCGATATTCCCACGACTAGGAACTGATTAAAGGATGTACTTTGGGACCACCCTGGCCCTACTGGTATGATCTCATCATAATCCTGGTAGTCAAGTACATATCCTAAGGGCTTTATAAACATGTAAGAGACAGACAGTATAAATATCAGTCTACTTGTTAAGATAAAGGTAACCTGTTAGCATACTATCATGTCGAGCAAGAAAGTCCTCTATATATATGTCCAAGCATCCACTATATCATCAATAATGGCCTCTAGGGCATACATATTCCTAACAAGAGTATCCTATTCAATTTCTCCAAAACCGGAATCCATCCGCGAATAGAAACAAGTTTCTTTGAGTTCGTATATAACTATACGATGGCATACCCAAGCAATATAGATCTTTGTAGTGATACGGAGTGTTCTGGAAGAATGGAAAGGGAAGTAGGAGTGGCAGGGATATATGCGATTTTGTCCTGAATCATGACAATCCAAAACCAAAGTTTGTAAGATGGTTCGGTTAACTTGGTTCATGAGTTTTAGTTTGAGATCAGGTCATGGTCGCTGCCAAAGAGAGAGAGAGAGAAAACACTCAGCGTGCACCCTAACCTAATTAAATTAGTTAATCACTTTATCTAATCAGTATGGCTCCCACCATTTCCTCGAATTATCCTTTAAACCATAAAAGGTGAATTAGTCGGGATTATTTGAAAATCATCCGAGGAGTAAAATCTACTAATCAGTGGGAATCGGGATCCAACTATTATCGTGTGATAACCTGACGGAAGCCACTCAAATCACCACACTCCAGAAGGTATGTGCATGCCTGGCATGTTTCCTTTATGTTTGAAACTCCCGATGTGGTTTTTGCCCATAGGACCCAAGTGACATTGACTAAGGATCAAAATGCCAAAAGGTCCTAGTCAAGTTATATCCGTCATTATCTTGATTGCATTAGACTCACCCGCACGACACCTGACTAAAGATCAAAACTATCTTACGACTGTCCTAACCAATCGCATCATCATGCAGTAGAAAAAATATTACTTAGCTACCGTACACTATACCTCGACTAAATATCGAAATACGTAGCATGAATACTAAGCAATACTAATCTGAAATGACGGAGGGCTGCGGCTGGTTTTTGGCGAAAAACCTTTAGCATAATGAACTTGATATCGTTAAAGGAACTTAAGCTGTTTCGAAAAGGAGTGGTTTAGGCTAATCATTTTTAAAACGAGTGGTTTTGTAGAAAACCGATTGTTTTGAAGAAAACTGAGTAGTTTATAGTTATGTAAATTTTTCCAAAGAGGTCATTCTATGTGAAGGGATCTAGGCTTTTTCCTCATCGAATGAGGTGCATGATATTCGTAACTGAAAAATTCGACGCAAAGCAAAAGTAAACGTCTATAGTTTTCAAATTTGGTTCCGACAACATCATATAGGTTTATTTTTCTTGCATTAATCAGAATTAATGCAGTCTCATCAATTAAAAATATCACGCCAGAAAGAAACGAAAATAGGCACGCACATATATGCCATCCGCATTCACTACAGGGGTCCGGATCTTCACCGTAAGGTTACTTAACTTACGGCAGGGCGGAGGCATGACTAGCGTGGATGCAAAACATATATAGCATCTACTATAATATATATATATATATTTATATATATATATATATATGAACATTCGTCTCACGCATGATATCAAGTAACATCACAAAAGTATCACAACAGAAGCAAAACATGGTATGGAAATGCGGATAATAAAAGGAAAAGTACATTTCAATGGAGCCAAATATGAAATGCAATTTTCCGGTTGTGTGGATAGCCCGTAGTATCGGATTCTGTACCCCTACGAGTGCGGCAAGCCACCCGCCAATCGCAAAAGTGAGGCAACCCCAATCAACGAAGTGAGTGGGCCACCCAGCATTTCCGAAATTCGGTGATTTGGGCACCCCTCCGCGGATCAATCCTATACCCCCTATGAGTGTGGTAAATAGCCTGCCAATTCTAGAGTATGGAACCCAGTCTCAACACCATGAGCTGGAGGCCGGTTATCCTCTAGAACCCAGCTACTCGAACACTCTGCCGCGGGGTAATTCTAGTGCATGTAATGAATACCTGAATATACAAAGGTGACTACGTTTGCAACCTGGATGCGCCCAAAGAATAATACAAGCCATGATGACGGCAATCCACATGTCGGACGCTCGTCACGTAATATGAATATACATTACATCACAGAGAACTACATCAAATACTACATACACCGGGCTATCCATGGCGACAAATTCAATACAAGCATAATCAACAAAGAAATATCCATCACAGAACATGTAAATTTGCGAGTATCAATTCCGTAACCCCGTCTAATTAATACGTATAACAATTAGACGGCGTTTTACCAAACATTATGATACACGCAACTATTATAAAGCTCACGACAATCAAATAATGCACACAAATTGCTAACATTTCAATTTTCAAAAACACCGAAAATAAAGTGTGCTAAAAACCGACAAGAAATTCCATGCTAAAACCCACTCCGGAAATCCAAAATGACCTCGAATGGAGCCGAAACTTCGTGGATGTCACGACCCGAAATTGGCACGTGACGGCCCTTAAACTACGCAACGTCTACATGCATAACGCAATTTATGTAAGCCGAAAACCCGGCAACCTAAACCATCAAAAGTAGTAAGTGATAATAACAATTTTAAAACTTTTGAAATCTCAAACCAAATTCTTTAAAGTCCAACTTTATTTCCTTTAAAATTTTAGCAGCACCTCATTTATAAAAACCAGCCCCAAAAGGGGTAAAACAAATATATAAGTAAAGCATCCCAAAACGGGAGCAAATATACGCCCAAACACGGAAAACAACCACCACAACAGATATAAGACGCCGTAGCGAAGAAATAAAAGATGATATAAATAAAACTGCATAAAAGACCTCCACGTCACAAAATAATATACAATATCGTCCTCACATCAAGTCTCTAAGTCATGCATGAAAGTGGTAGATGGAGAGTATATGGTACAACGAATATACAATGAGCAACATCGGATAACCGCAAAACCCACCTGTAGCAAAACTGTACACAGTCAGCCGTAGCGGTATCCGCTGCAAAAGATGATATGAT
Source organism: Agapanthus africanus (assembly GCA_030015575.1). Taxonomy (NCBI): domain Eukaryota; kingdom Viridiplantae; phylum Streptophyta; class Magnoliopsida; order Asparagales; family Amaryllidaceae; genus Agapanthus; species Agapanthus africanus. The sequence goes on along the minus strand of JASDDO010000001.1, from coordinate 458,326,270 downwards.
AGATGAAAAGTAGCCCTGCCTCTGACTACTCTGAGGAACAACCTGCAAAACACTATGGCACAACGGGGATGAGTTGCCAACTCGTGAATAGTAAATAACATATGCAGGTAATCGCAAGTATGCATGTACAGCGTGAATCTAACATATGCAAGCGGATAGCAATAAATGGCAATATGTATGCAACAGTCATGAAAGGTACTCTATCAGGTACTACTAATACATGAAGTAATAAGTGGCAATATGTATATGTAACAGTCATGAAAGGTACTTTAGCAGGTACTACTAATACATGAAGCAATAAGTGGCAATATGTATATGCAACAGTCATGAAAAGTACTCTAGCAGGTACTACTAATACATGAAGCAATAAGTGGCAATATGTATATGCAACAGCCATGAAAGGTACTCTATCAGGTACTACTAATACATTAAGCAATAAGTGGCAATTTGTGTATGCAACAGCCATGAAAGGTACTCTATCAGGTACTACTAATACATGAAGCAATGCATATAAAATAAATGCGGAGTATGGGATAAAACATGTCATTCTCATGGAATCCTGACCTCGTGGCAAGACCAAAGTCCATCAAGACAATCAAAATCCCAAATTTCCTCAAATCAGCCCCCAAATTGGCTCTCATATCCTGTAAGTCTCATATATCCTGAGTGTCCAATATCAAGTAAATCTCATATATCCTGTATCCAATATCAAGTGAATCTCATATATCATGTATCCAATATCAAGTGAATCTCATATATCCAATATCAAGTAAATCTCATAAATCCGATATCGAGTAAATCTCATATATATCCTATATCGAGCACATAGGCCCCGAGCACATAGGCCCCCCTCATCGAGCACATAGGCCCCTCACATATCGAGTACAAAGGCCCCTCAAATCGAGCACATAGGCCCCGAGCACATAGGCCCCTCACATCGAGCACATAGGCCCCTCTCATCGAGCACATAGGCCCCGAGCACATAGGCCCCTCTCATCGACCATATAGGCCTACATATATAATGAATAAGTATATTTGCATATATCATTATGATGATATATGATGTAGGTGTATATATATAACAGCGTCCCATACCACTGATATATATACGATGGGTATATATATATATATATCAGCGTCCCATACCACTGATATATATACGCAGGAGTAAAACAATCCAGAAAACATCTTATGAAAACCATATCTCAATGCGAAATCCATGAATATAATATATGCAATATAAAACAGTAATATGAGCATATAAGGAAAAATCTCTATTTAACTGCAACAAGTTATAAAATATATCATGCGGTTCCTAAATTCTCCAAATCCATACAATATCATATAAAGGTGATCATGTAGCTATAGCCAGGTATGCGTAACCATGTCGGTATAGCAAGATATATGTATCTACCTATCAGTAATGATGTAATACGCACCAGGTATAAGTGTAAGTATGTATGCAAGATGTACATGTAGCTATGTCTCATATGTAGATATACCTATCTCTAATGGTACAATACCATATAGGTATATGGGTAACTAGCATGTAAGCATGTCAAGGCATATGTGTAAGCATGTAGATATACAGGTATGCTATATGTCATATGCACGAAGGAAAATATGGATCATGTCTCAATATCCCTAAACAATACAATATCATATATGTATGTGTGTTGTGCGTGTCATGGCAATTATTGACGGTGTGAGTGGCATACAATCAGTGCTCGTGCAACATGAGCCGTCAATAATAGTGCAGTGTCCTAAGAGTACAAGTCTAAGTACAACAAGTAATAATATGCAATGAGGTGTATGCGCAAACTCTATATATGCAATAGAATATGCGACTAATATCATATCATCTCTAGCCCAGACGGATAACGCCATGTGGGCGATTCCCTTGTAGATGTTAAATCTACTCACCAATGCTCCTGGCTAAGTAAAGCCAACCACCTGTTTCCCTTTCTTCGTAGCGTCCGAAGTCCCCGCCTGCGAACCTAAAATATAAAACAATATAACAAGTATGTATTAGCAATAAACCCAAAACACGTACACACTACGTTTGACCGATGCACCAACTCAAAACATACTCTCAAGTGTTCGTATTGTGGCTAACGTGCGTAGCGACACTACGAAACCAACCCAAGAGAAAAACCACACAAAGTGCATGAACCGTGTCGTATAATGTAACACACGTAATCGTAACACAAGAAACTAGCTAGGTGATCCCAGATTTCGTATACAGAGAAAACCCAAATATCAAACAGGACCAAACACACCTAAACCAAAGCATACAGCTATCCTGAAAAACCGAACACAAAACCCCACACAAAATCCGAGGTCGCCGAATTTCAAGGGAAAGTCGCCGGCCAAGGTCCGAGCCTAAGGTTTCATGTTTTAGGTGAAGTCTTAGGGTCTCTGGTACAACACAACTACATTATTTGTTTTTCTAGTATACTCTCGGGGTCACAGCAGATCACAGATATCACAAAAGACACTAAAAATACGATATTTGCACGAAACTTAATTTCAAACGATCAAAACTAAAACGAAAAAGATACACAGCACTAAAACAACATAAAGAATAGATAGAGATCATTACCTACTCCAACAAGCTCAAAGATCCTAGCTTTCCAAGCTCCAAGGCATCCAAGAGGCAAAACAAAGCAAAAGAAGTGATTTTAGTGAGATTTAGTGAATTTTTGTGAAGGATTAGTGAAGGTTTAGTGGTGAGGTGATGAGTGTTCAGTTGAGATGAGAGAGAAGATGAAATAATGAGAAAGGAATAAGTGAGAGAGAAACAGAGAAAGAAATGATAAAGAGAGAGAGAGGGGTGAGTGTAATGAGAGAGAGAGGGTGAGTGCACCATCCAATAAATGTACACAATTCTCACTATGCCACCTCTCACAAAACAAAAATCGAAAAGAAATATCTCCTACAATAAATATCTAGGATTTAGGTCAAGGTTAAACAAAGGATTATGATTAGGGCTAAGTTGTCAGGGTTATTAATCTAGATTACACAAACACGCCCTCACATAATCATGCACATGTGCGTGCAAGACATAACAAATAATAATAAATTATTAATTAAATGTTATAAAATGTGAGGAACCCAAATTGGTAAACTTTTTACCAAAAACCTGCATTACCGTCTAAACTAACACTAATCTAAATCTAAGGCGTTACAGTGGAGAACCCTGACACGAAATTAATGTCGAGCCAGAGGAACCTAGGGGGTACCTACCCCTAGGCCACCTTATGATGGCCGAAGGGGTAGGTGTTGGATATATGTATGCCCTAGAGGCCATTATATGATAGTGGATGTATCGGTATATGTGTGTGTGTGTGTGTGTGTATTTAGAGGACATTCTTGCTCGACATGATAGTATGCTATCTGGTTGTACTTTACCTTGACATGTTCATTTGATCATGCATCTTACTCATTTGGTACATGTTGATAAAGCCCTTAGGATATTTGCTTGACTACTGGGATTATGATGCAGATCATACTAGTAGGACATGTGTAGTTTATAAGCATATCCTTGAAATGTTCCTAGTCGTGGGTGTATCGAGATGGGGCATCGATATTCCAAAGTAGACTAGCGTAGACGTTACTTGACCCATATGATGGGCAATGGATGATCCCATATCCATTGGTGTGGTGACACCAAAGATCATATACGGGTGCTCAGTGAGATTGGGTACACTGAACGGACTCGCCGAGAACTCCTATGTGGTATTATATCTATCGTCGGATAGAAGTTCTTAGATGGCACTGGTACAGGTTAGTCTGTAGACCCGAGATCATTATAGAATCTTGTGTGTCCTCCCACTGTACTTTGATTTACACCCTACCACAGATCTACCGAGTCATAAAAACAGGTGAATTTTGGATACAGTCCCGAGGCAAATGGAGGCAATGAGCGATAGGAGGGGTTTCGTCTCTCTCGGTATTGGCGGTAGATGTTGCACCATGCACGAATGGCTATAGCAGGAAGTCCTTGGCCTGGGCTGATGAGTTTATTGATAAGTGTTATCAGTAGTTTCTTGATCTATTATGATCCATATACCGGCATGACTTATTGAGTTATTGGGGTCGACGATGCCATCCATAGACTCTATATGCAGCATATCTGACGAAGAGACCAGACTGTACGGTAAGTGTTGCCAGTTGGCTCGACGGGAGTTTTGACATGTTCGCTTGTGTTTCTTCTGATCGCTCAATACCTGAGAGCCGTTACGTACAGCTTGTGCCACTGACGGTTTGTGGGTATATGATATGATCACTGCCTACTGCTAGCGTATTGACGAGTTTTAGAGTCCTACAACGGGGTCTCCTAGCTCAGGGGAAAAGATGTGGGGTGCATATGAGATATGCACAGGAGCTAGATTAAATGCGTGTATTTGATACCGCATTTTAATCGGGCGTTTACTATTGGACGGGTCGTATGTGATATGACCGGGTTATTAAATCAAGTGTTGATTTAATATTAAGTCCATGAGCTCATTTATTAAAACCTATTTCTTTATGATGCATGCATAGGTGTATGTATATGTTGATATGGATGCACACAAGCATACATGTATCATAGTTGATGATACATTGGTGGTGGCAATGCAAGACTCGCATGATAACATATTTATATATTTTAATTATTTGAGAAAAGAAAAATGGGAATAAAATCATGGTTGATTATTCTACACTCTTCTCTTGTGTTGACCAAAGTCAATACTATGGTTTCATTGCCCATGGTTTTGGTAGCCCATGGTTTTGCTTAAACTCAAGTCTCAAAATATCTAGATATTTTCTAACCATAGTTAAGGATGACATAATTCTCACTCTCTTTGGATTATGTTCATATTATTCTCACTTGAGTCAAGTTAAGCCAATCTCCTTCTTCTTCCTCCTTCAAGCTCTCTAGGGTTTCAAAAGTGAGTGAAGAACATAAAAAGAAAAGGTTTTTAAGTGAGATCCAAACCCACATCACCAATCTATATTAGTCTAGCCCACTAGTGTAGGTTGATTGCTCCACTTCTTCAAAGATCAAGTGAAGCTAGGAGCTTGAACAAAGAGAATCCGTGGTCGATCGTCGTGGACTTAGAAAGATTCAAGCGAACCGGTTCAAACCCTAGTTGATCCAAGGAGTCACAAGAGGTGGTCTATAAAGGTTGTATTACTTACCTCTTAGTGTTAGGCACTTGTTAGTATGTGATACTAGTTGTTGTTACCCTAATTTTCTAGTTCGATTCATGATTAGTATTGTTTAGTACCCCCTAAATTTTTATTATAGCGTGTGTGATGCAACCCAAACCCTAGAATGGTGCTAAGGAATCCTTACATTGGTATCAGAGCCATGCTAGAAACTTAGACGATATTAGATAAATTACGAAACCGAAACAACTCCGAAATTACAATAAACTGAAACCCTGAAAATGCTCTCTGTCGATTTTTAAATGGGCTCGAAAAAATTTTTTAGCAACTGCAAAAGTTTGTATATGATGCACTGAGAACACTGGAGAAAAACGAGGCCTATCCACCGGTTTTGAACCGGCCACATACTCATTTTTTCCGGCCTGGCCGGCCCCAGTTCCCCTATTCTGCGTCGTTTTCGCCTGGTGCTCTGGTCTATTGGTTTTGGGGTTTCAGGTATTGTTTGTTTAGCACAAAATTTCATGTGATGTTAATTTTGCTTAGGGGCTAATTTGGAGTATTTCGTAGTCGTAATTTTAACATTGTTTTTGGTAACTCGGACGACGTTTAACAGTTCGATCAATCACCCTCTCATTGCTCTCGCTAGAATTTTTTCAAGTGTTGGAATTTTCTATGTTAAAAATATTTGAAAGTTCATGCAAGTAACCCTATGGACCCTCTAGAGGAACGTAACCCTAACTCGATTCTATGACTATGGAAACGCGGCCAACCTTAGGGTTTGCCGTAGTCCCGTAGCGCCATAGGTGAGGCAAGGGTTGACCTTTCTACGGTTGGTCCATAGACACTGTGGCACGTTTTGGGTATTTTAACTTTGCTCAAGTGTTGAGCTCTCGGGGTAATTTGTGGGTGTTTGTTGATTCGATCAAAACATTTAATATCGTCTAGATATTTGTGAATGTGATACAATAATTGGAATCTACACTAATTAGTTTTTTGAAAAGTAATTAGTTGCGTGTAAATCTAATATTTTGGCCTTAGTAGAATCGGGAATCTTGTTGAATTACCCGACTTATTTTGAAAAGGTATTTTCATAGTTGAGACCCAAATATGAGATTTGCATCGTTAGGCATGAAATCCAGAATATGTGATATTCCGGGTTTATGATTCTAAAGACAGTGTTGATTCCAATTGTTGTAGTTTTTCACTTTCTTTTCTGCGACCGTAAGTGTAGTATGTGGTGTATCGCCGGTTTCGTTGCTATACATCAACGACAATTGGGGTACGCATACTTACTTACGTTTTATGTGATATTATGTGCTGCTGAGATATGATATACAGGATCGTCGTGAATGAATGGCCGGGGGTTTTATGTGAGATGGGAGTTTTTCTTTTCATTCATGTAAAATTAAATGTATGTAATATTCTTTTATTGGGGCACTTCCGGGTTGAGGATGATGTCACCATTGTTGTATATTATTTACTTTTCCGCATTAGGGTAGACCCAAGGAGGGGAGCACAAGTGACCGGGTTCTAGGGTTCAGTGGGAGGCCATCTCGAGGAGTCGAGACCGGGTCTCCTAAACTCTAGAATTGGTAGGGTCACTTGCCGCTCTCGTAGGGGTCTAGGGGTGTGGGCTTGGTTATTCATCGCGACTATGGAATCCGTATTTTCTATTGTTGGCTAAATACAAAATACGGACCTCTTAGTATATCCTGTATTTTCATATATGTGCTTCTGCTGTTGATAATCTGTGATGTGATCAGTTTATATGTTGAGACGAATGGTGTATTATATATATGATATATAATAAACGCTTCTTATGTTTTGCATCCGCGCTAGTCCCGTCCCATTATGCCGTTAGTTAAGTAACCTAACGGTACATAACGGGACAGTGTGGCAAATGCGGATGGTATAAGCGTATGTTCTATTTTCGTTTCTTTTCTGTAATGGTTTAAGGACTTAAATGATGGGACTACATTAATGAGATTAATGTAAAGAAAAAAGAACCTAAAAAGATATTGTAGAATCGGATTTGAAACCTACTTGGCTTTTTGTGAAAAAGCAAGTTTTCAAAATTCGGAGCTTAAGCCACTCCTTTTAAAACCATTAGATTCTACAACGATATCAAGTTCAAAGCGTTAAAGGTTTTCTTAAAAACCATTCGCAGCCTTCCGTAATTTAGGAAGTAGAGTACTTAGTATTCGTGCTACGTAAGTTGACTATAGCCAAGGCGTAGTGTACGGTAGCTAAATGATGTCTTCCTACACTGCATATGATGCGATTAATTAGGATAGTCACATGATTATGTTGACCATAGCCAAGGGTCATGTGGGTGGGTCTAATTAATCATGAAATGACGGGTAGAACTTGACTAGTGCTTATGATATGCTGACCATAGCCAAGATCATGAGTGCTAGGGATAAAAACCATATCGGGAGTTTCAAGAGTTGAAATTTGCAATGAGATTGCATACCTTCTATGTGATAGTAGGATCCCGATCCCACTGTGAGCAAAATTTGCTCCCAGGAGAGTTTTGCACTTTACAATTATCTAACCCATTAGGTGTCTAGAAAGGTGTCAACAGGGTTACGCCTCTGAGAAAATGAGGTTTATTGTAATTAGGTCTGTGTGAAAGCATGGGAAACCTCCTTCAAAGTACCGGCACTGGCCTGGCTGAACGGTTAGCGAAGTTGTAGAATGTAATTAATCCTGCCTAATTTTCTTTTTAAGGTTTGAAAGAAAATTTTGATAAAAACAAGTGGGAGACATCGATTAGATAAGATAATAACCAATCTGATCTTTGCAAGAGCTTTCATTGAGTATATTTTTTTCTCTCTCCTAATGGCAAATAACCATGACTGGACTTAAATTACTGTTAGAGAAAAATAAGTAAATGGACCGAACTATAAAGATTGGATGAGTAACATTAACATTGCTCTCTCATTTGATAAAGTATCATATGTCCTCACTGCCTCAGCCCCGCCCATCCCAGGCCTTGAATCTTCTATTGTGGATAAAGAGATCCGCAAAACGTGGGATATTGACTGTGCTACTGCCAAATGCCCCGCGCTTGCATCGATGGACAATACACATCAAAAGCAGCACGAGCGGATGGATGTTCAATCCATCATTCTCCATACAAAAGAGTTGTATAGAGAGCAATCTCGTATCCTATGATACGAAGCGTCTCGAATGCTGTTTCAGATGCGGATGGCTCCTGGCACACCAGTAGGTGATCACGTTTTGAAGATGATAGCTCTTATTGAAGAGCTTGAGGGCCTCGGATGGACAATGGAGAACAAGCAATAGATTGATATTGTTCTACAGTCTCTTCCCTCTGCCTTTGCTCCATTCATAGTGAACTTCCACATGCACAACATGGAGAAGTCACTTCCCGAACTTCTCAATATGTTGAGAAATGCGGAGAGCACACTTAAGGCGAAGTCTCCCTCTCTGATTGTTGGACAATCTTCTTCTTCCGTCCCAAAAGCCAAGGACAAGGGAAGGAATAAGAAGAAATCCACCAAACCGAGAGGTGGAATCAAGAAGGCACAAGGAAGAGACAAATTCAATGTTGACAAGTCGGGAAAAGGAGAATGTTTCTATTGCAAGAAGACGGGGCATTGGAAGCGGAATTGTGTCGTGTATATTGCTGATCTTAACAAAAAGAAGCATGGTGATGCTTCTGCTTCAGGTGTGTTTGTGACTGAAAACTGTTTTTCTATAAACTCTGTTTCCTGGGTATTGGATACTGGTTCGGGTTCTCATATCTGCAATTCTGTGCAGGGCTTAAGAAATGGTAGAGTTTTGAAGACCGGTGATCACACTCTCCGTGTTGGAAATGGTTCCAATGTACATGCAGTTTCAGTGGGAGAGTATCACCTAGAGTTGCCGTCGGGTTGTATATTGGTTTTGAACCCATGTTATTTTGTACCTATCATGCTTTGTAATATAATATCCATTTCTTTGTTAGACAATGAAGGATATCATTTTGTATTGCAGCATAATGTTATGAACATTAAACTAAATCAAGAGTTGATTGGTTCTGGTATACTTAATAATGGGATATACATCCTAAATCAACACACAGTTTTCAACATACAACTGTTCCCTTATATAAAAAAATCCAGAGAGGAAAAAGGAAAACTTCCCGCTAGTGGAGCATCACGTGCAAGCACGTGATGCATCTATATACAAAGTATATAAGCTCCATTTAGTAAGTGGCAATTAAAGTCTCACGCACGAGCACGTGATCATCTTTTGCAACAAAGTGTGTAGGCCCCAGTTAAAAAAGAAAAAAAGAAAAAAAAGAACGAACAAAAGGGAAGAGAAGCTCACGTGTTACTACGTGATGCTTTCCTTTTGTTAGGCTGTTGCATATAAACAAACAAGCTTAACTTTATGCCTTTCCTTTAAGCGAACTAGTTTAATTCTATGAGGGTCACGTACCACACGTGAGGATCTTTGATCCCCTTCCAAGTTAATAGAATTAAATTCTAAATAAAGGGGTCAAAACCCTGTTTGGAAAATATTTCCTTGAAATATTTCTAAACAAAAAAAAGATTGCCCTCTTTAAAACAGATAACCATTGGAGTAAAAATCCAATGGTGATTAAAAAAGATCACCAAGATACAGAATAAGCTCTGTATAGGAAAATATTTCCCTAATCTTGGTAAAAACAAAAAAAATATTTTCTGTAAAACATAAGTCTTTGGATCAAAAACCCAACAGTGGATAAAATCCCCAAATCAATTAACAATATCTCAACGAGAGATTTCTTTAACAAAAATCAAAAAATTCACCTCTGCTATAAAAAGAGCCTCAGACCCCGGGGAAAAAAATGAGGGAGGTACGTATACAGAGAGAGATAAAAAAAAGGAGGAAAGAGAATTCAATTTTCAAAAGGGCGAAGATCCACTTTTCCAAAACAAAACTAGGTGAGAAGAACTTATAAAGACTGTCTCAAATCTTCTTTAAGGGTTTAATCTTTCGTATAAGAACTTAGTTCTTTCTTCTGGTAAAAGATCTGCAGAAGCAAATCTCTCCATAAGTTGAGAATTTAATTCTTATCGGGGAGATTCTGCCATGTAGATCCAAAATCTAGGGGAAGATCTAAGTTCAGAGAATTTAATTCTCCCAAAAGGCATATAGAAATTTAATTCCTCTGATAAAACTAGGGTTTAACCCTTCATATAAGAACTTAGTTCTCCCTTCTGGTAAAAGATCTGAAGAAGCAGATCTCTCCACAAGTTGAGAATTTAATTCTCATCGGGGAAACTCTGCCTTGCAGATCAAAAATCTAAGAGAAGAACTAAGTCCAAGGAATTAAATCCTTAAAAAAAATATAATAAGGGATTTGAGATTTTTAAAACTCAGAGAAAGAATTCATACATATTGATGATCACGTGTCCACACATGGCCACCTGTGATGAACTCAAAAGAAAGATTGAAATAGAGCATGTGTTCACACGTGACCCCCCTCACTGAAAGTGCTTAGCACTTTTTAAAAGAAAAGGGAATAAACCCAAGGAAACAATGTCTAACTCTGAGGCACCTCACGTGCTCACACGTGATGGCCACAAGGATAAGGTGTTTAACACTTATATAATGATGGGGAATAAAACCAAGCGAACGGCACCACCTTTAAAAGCATCACGTGCAACACGTGAGCGCTCTCAAATTCCAGTGTTTAACACTGCCTCAAAGTATCACGTGGGGGCACGTGATCTCTTAAAATATATTAAGGAACCAACTTCAACCTCAAATTGGTTAAGTCCTTCCTGAGATTAAACCGAGCCTCTATGCTCAGGAGTGGTAATTCCTCAATCTGAAATTTGGTTCAAGGGTACATCTCTTCACACCTCTGATACATGTCGTTGTAATTTTTCAATGTCTTCAGAGAGGTGGAGGGTCCCAATAACCAATAACTCTTGGCGCACCCCTAAATTGATGAGCTAGAAACTATATGGACTATGATGTCCTTAAACATGGACTATGATGTCCTTAAACCCTATGGACTATGATGTCCATAAACCCAATGGACCGCAACGTCCCTAAACTAAACTCTATGGACTATGATGTCCTTAAACCCAATGGACCGCAACATCCCTAAACTAAACTCTATGGACTATGATGTACTTAAACATGGACTATGATGTCCTTAAACCCTATGGACTATAATGTCCTTAAACCCAATGGACCGCAACGTCCCTAAACTAAACTCTATGGACTATGATGTACTTAAACCCAATGGACGTACTAAAATAATAGAGCCCAAATGCTCTTTCGTTGGATCTAAATGATCCTAAAACCTTGTTAATTAGATCTTAGTCTAAAATTAGACTAACTTATCCTTAACAAACATTTAAGTTGATCTTAACCTCAAAAGAGATTAACGATCCTTAAATCAAACCAAACCCAAATCTAAGAAAATACGGATTTGGACTAATCCACGCCCTACGGGCAACAACATAAATTAGTCTCCGTATACAATCCACGGGCAACCAAAAATAAAATAAACACACATGGCACGAAGTGAATATCTGGACCAGGAGAAAGTGGTTATCGCTACGCGGTAACGTAATTAACTGCAAGGGCTTGCGCCTGCCGGGAAGAGCGTCCCCATAATCAAAAACCCCTCGCAAATGAGGAGGAATCTGACGAAGTCTGCTACAACGGCCACATCTGTCCAAACCTCCGATACATAGTGCCATAAATCAACTTGGTATCTTCGGAGAGGTGTACGGGTAAATCCAAATAGCATCTGCCCCTAAAATCCAGGACGGACGTCCCAACATCCCGGTCGCGTCTTTCGGCGGTAAACAGATTCTGGCACGCCCGGTGGGACCTTTTCCTCTTTCCACTCCACACTTCGTGTGTCGTGTTTTGCGAAAAAAATCGCGGTCTGCTATGGTTGCCTGTGGATTCAAGGTACTAGGATTTGGTGTCTTGCTCCCGTGCAGAGAAAAGAAGATCAATGCCTTCCAGCTGCACCAATTGCAACAACAAATCCCGCTCCGCCCCGTCTGGAGGAGTAACTTATGGGCCCCAAGCGACCTCCATCTACACAATGCCGATGGAATAGGTGACGCAGGCTACCACTGGATTGTTCTTCGGGACCATGCTCCTGCCAATGAGCTTCAACGCTCCAGTGCCATCACAGGAAGCTTTAAAGAAGTCGGTCTTCGATCGGCTTGCAACTACCGTAGCCCATCTCGACGGGTCGTCCAAGTCTACTGCCTCAGTCTTCGACAGGCTGAGCCTAAGCTCAAATAGGCCCGCGAAGAGGCTCGCAATACCAGAGAAGGCTATCCTAACTCCTGCTGCAAGAGAAGTCGTCCAAACTGTTGGATATAGTGCCCTCAAAGTCAATTATTGGATCGCATGCACGTAATTGCAATGATTGAGGGAGGACCTATACCGGTAGGACAATCTTACTCGAGATAGTAGTATGCTATCTGGTTTGTCTTTATCATCGTGTACATTCTTTAGGTGACATTACAGATCACTATTACACGTTGATAGAGCCTTTAGGATTCTTGCTTGACTACCAGCAGTATGATGGCGATCATATACATGAGAGTTGGGTAGTCTATAAGCACATTCTTAAGGTGTCCCTAGTCGTCGGAGTTTCGAGACTGGGCATCAATACTCCATTAGTAAACTAGTGTATACAGTCGAGATCTCGACGAGGGGCGGTGGCCTGTCTCACAAGCCATTGGTGTCAGTTGGTTCACCTAAGATGTATACAGGTGCTCATTGGGTTATGAGTACACCGGACGGACACGCTGGGAACATGCTAGTTAGAATTATACCTACGTCAGATAGCAGTTCTCTGGTGACATGTGTACAGGTTAGTCTATCGACCTGAGATCGTCATTTTTCTCATGTGAGTTCCCACTGTGCTTTGATTACTACCTTACCACGGCTCAAAGAGGTCGTGCAAACAGGTTTTAGTTGGGTACACTCCCGAGCCACATGGAGGCAGTGAGCGGATCGGCAGGGGCTATTGGGGGTGAGATCGTATTGTGTCTGGAGAGCCGTTACACGAAGTCCTTGGCCAAGACAAGTGAGATTTACTGGTAGATATTCCAGTAGTTTCTCAGGGTGTTCTGGGCTACACACCGACACTGTTGGATATAATGCCCTCAGAGTCAATTATTTGATCGCAGGCACGTGATTGCAATGATTGAGGGAGGACCTATGCCAATAGGACAGTCTTACTCAAGATGATAGTATGCTATCTGGTTTATCTTTATCATCGTGTACTGCTTTAGGTGACCTTACAAGTCACTATTGCGCATTGATAGAGCCCATAGGATTCTTGCTTGACGGCCAGCAGTGTGATGGTGATCATATAAGTGAGAGCTGGGGTCTATAAGCACATCCTTAAAAGGTCCCTAGTCGTGGGAGTTTTCGAGACAGAGCATCGATACTCCAGAGTAGACTAGTGTATACAGTCGAGACCCCGACGAGGGGCGGTGGCTGGTCTTACAAGCCATTGGTGTCAGTTGGATCACTTAAGATGTATACAGGTTCTCATTGGGTTATGAGTACACCGGACAGGACTCGCCGGGAACATGCTAGTTGGTATTATACCTGACATCAGATAGCAGTTCCCTGGTGACATGTGTACAGGTTAGTTCAATGACCTGAGATCGTCATTTTTCTCGTGTGAGTTCCCACTGTGCTTTGATTACTACCCTACCACGGCTCAAAGGAGTCGTGCAAACAGGTTTTAGTTGGGTACAGTCCCGAGCCACATGGAGGAAGTGAGCGGATCTGCAGGGGTTCGTCTCTCCCGGTATTGGGGGTGAGGTCGCGCTGTGTCTAGGAGAGCCATTACACGAAGTCCTTAGCCAAGGCAGGAGATTTACTGGTAGGTATTCCAGTAGTATCTCAGGGTGTTCTGGGCTACACTCAGACACGACTTGTACCGCTTTTGGGGGTCTGACTTTTACCAACCCCCTAGGCCCGCCATGCGATGCTCATAGACGAATGGACCGGACTGTACGGATATTGTCACTGACAGGCTCAGTAGGGTGTCAGGATGAGTTCGCTCATCGACCTCCCTTTTGGTCAATACCTGGTAGCCCGTTACGTATAGCTAGTACCTCTAACGTGCTAGTGGTTAAATCCACAGCCAAAGTATTGACGAGTCTTTAGAGTCCCCCACAGACAGTTTCTCAAGTTTCGGGCGAAACGTTGTAGAGGCCGTATGATATATGGCAGGATTCGATCATATATGTGCGGTATTGCACGGATCATGATCGGACGGATCATACTAGTGGGCTTTGGTTTAAGCCGGATCCTAGTATTAGATTTGTTGGATTACGTTAGTCTCGTCGCATTCGCATTCAGTCGGAATGCGGATGCAGGTATGTATATACAGGTGAGGGGTATCCTTATGATCCGTCACGAGTTTACTTTAGATGTTTCCAAATCTTTTTGTTGGACCAAACATTTGGATTAATGTTTGGATAATGGAATTAGTGAGCTAGAAATCATCATTAGATGCATTAATGTGACATAGACATATACTATGAGTCATGGTCTCTTTTTTAGCAAATATGTCACATTAATGGATTGATTTGAGTCATGAAATGAGGAGGAGAGAGAGAGGGGCTGCCATGTGAATATTGTTAGCTCTCATATTATTTTTCCTCACTCTCTCATTCTATCATAGCATCACAAAAAGGAAAAAGATAGCTCTTTCTTCTTCCTCCTCCTCTAGCTCCTAATTTTCATAAAAGGCATCATCTATAACCTCCATCCAAACCATGGATGCAAGAGATAAAGTGATCACAACATACTCTACTTCAACCTTAGGCATGTCGGCTAGCTCACTTCGTGCCCGAGTTGCTTCGGATGAAGCGGGAGCCCGTAAAAAGACTTCTCGATGTGGTGCCCTTTCCGACGAGGAGATGAAGACCGGAGTTGCCGCGGGGAGCTTGGGATGGTGGCCAAAGACCGAAGGACACGGATCGCTCGGTATAGCTCTCTACCCTTTCTCCAATTAGCTAGTAGTAGGTTAATGGTCCGATCCGGGGTTTTAGTATGCGGTAGCGCTGGTTTTCTAGTTTGAAAAATTTTTCGTTTCCGCATTTTGGCCTCGGACAGACGGCCGGGGTGCTACCGTGCGCTTACATGGTATCAGAGCCACGCCATTAACCTTTACTAGCTTACTCTAACGTGTTTAGAACTTCGATCGAACGAAAATCCCAAAAACCACAGTTTCAAATATGCACTTTCTGTCGAATTTTATTTATGCTCGAAAAATTATTTGGGACATTGCAGAAATATGTGCAGGCTTTTTCAAGAGAACTGAAGAAATTTGGTCAACTGATTTCACTGTAGCGCGGAGGATCCGCGGCCGTAACCACGTTTTGGCCGCGGATCCGCCGCCGTACTGTAGCCACAGTGCACCAAATTTCTTCAGTAGGTCTCTGTGTTGGAATTGTGGTTTATGGTATATTCTGTTTGGGCCCAGATTTATTTTGAGTACTGGGTATTGTGCTTGGGGCCCACTTCGGGAATATTTGTCGATCGAAATTTTAAACATGTTAGTTCACAATATTTACATTATATCTGCGACCGTGAATGTCACTTGATCGGTAAATCCTGTCTAATTGCTATAGTTCTTTTAGACGGATTTGCGAACGTGACATTCACGTTGATGTTCTGTGTTGTGCTGTGATGTTGCGGATTTGTCGTGGTGGATAGCCTGGATGAAATGGTAATACAGTTTGGTTGTATTTGTACATTTGATATTGCGGGGCGAGCGTCCGACATGTGGACTGCCGTTACTGCCTGTTTGTATATTATTCTTTTGGGGCACGACCGGACTGAGGTCGATGTACCCATTGTATATATTTTACTTTCTGTACTAGGATTACCCCGCGGAGGGGTGCACGGGTAGCCGGATTCTAGAGGGCAACGGGCCCGCATCTCATGGCATTGAGATGGAGGGGGCTTCACTCTAGAATAGGCGGGCTATTCGCCGCACTCGTAGGGGGTACAGGTTGACCCAAGGAGGGGACTTAAGTTACCGGATTCCGTGAAGTGCTGGGTGGTCCATTCACGTTGTTGAAGGGGGCTGCCTCGCTTCAGGTTTTGGCGGGTAACTTGCCGCGCCCGTAGGGGTCTAGGATTTCATTGCACAGGCTATCCACACGACCAGGGGAACGTCGGGTTTCAGTAATGGCTCTATGAAACCCGGGGATCCCAGATTATCTGTATTGTTCTGTGATTCTTATTACATTTCTGTGATATTGCATTTTATCATGCCTTGAGCGATTATTATATATTGATATATATACTAGTAGATGTTGTATATGTTTTGCATCTGCGCTAGTCCAGTCCCCGCTCTGTCGTTAGTTAAGTAACCTAACGGGTGATGACGGGACCCAGTGGTGAATGCGGATGGCATATACGTACATCGTATTTTCGTTCTTTTGTAGTGTGATCAATTGATGGGACTGCATTGATTCGGATCAATGCAAGCTAAACAAACCTATTGTGATGTTGTTGGAACAATTTTCAAAAAAGCTGTTATTGTAAGGACGTTCTCTTTTGTTTTGCACAGTGGTATTCGGTTATGAATATCCAGCACCTCAGTCGACGAGGCTGTTAGTTGTATGTATGCCCTAGAGGCCAGTATTGTACAGATGATGTATATTATATTGGATGCTTGGACATATATAGAGATGACTTTCTTGCTCGATATGATAGTATGCTATCTGGTTACTCTTTATCTTAACATGTACACTTGTCTCTTTAAACTGTCTTATAGTTACATGTTGGTAAAGCCCTTAGGATGTGTACTTGACTACCTGGACTATGATGTAGATCATACTAGTGGGGACGTGGTAGTCCATAAGTACATCCTTCAAGGTCCCTAGTCGTGGGTGTATCGAGACGGGGCATCGATATACCAGAGTAGACTAGCGTATACGCTTCTCGACCCATGAGATGGGCGATGGATGATCCCATATCCATTGGTGTTTGACATCAGAGATGGTGTACGGGTGCTCAGTGGAGGCTAGGTACACTGGACGGACTCGCCGAGAACTCCCAGATGGTATTATACCTCACGTCAGATAGCAGTTCTCAGGTGACACTTGTACAGGTTAGTCTGTAGACCCGAGATCGTCATAGAGTCTTGTGTGATTCCCACTGTGCTTTGATCTCCACCTTACCACGTCCATGAGGGCGTGCAAAAAGGTGGTCTTTGGGTACAGTCCCGAGTCACATGGAGGCAATGAGCGATAGGAGGGGTTTCGTCTCTCCCGGTATTGGGGGTTGATGTTGCGCTGTGCTCGATTGGCCGTAACAGGGAAGTCCCTGGTCAGGGCTGATCAGAGATTTGCTGGTAAGTGTTACCAGTAGTTTCTCGACCCGTTATGAGCCTCACATCGGCATGACTTATCGGTTATTGGGGTCTGACGTTTACCACCCCTAGACTTGATATGCGACATATCAGACGAACAGACCGGACTGTACGTTAAGTGTTACTGGTTGGATTCACAGGAGTGTGAGCGGGCTAGCTCGTCGATCTTCTGATCGCTCAATACCCGGATGGCCGTTACGTTTAGCAGACCGCTTGCGGCTTGTGGGTGCTTGATATGATCATCATCTGCTACCGGCGTATTGACGAGTCTTTAGAGTCCTACACAGAGGTTTCCTGGCTCAAGCGAAACGAAATAGGAGCGCATATAAGATATGTGCAGGACCGAGAATAATGCGTGTATGTGATACCGTATTTCATTCTCGCGATGGATGTATCGAATGGTTATATTCGATATAACCTAGATATCGAATCAAGGATTGATTCGATAAGCCGATACATTGGATACTAGTCGGTTATATGCGATATGACCGGATCGTTAAATCAAGTGTTGATTTAATGATTTAATGTATAATTATATATTTGATACATTGCATTACATTAACTAGTATTGGTTCACTTTATATGGATTTTCTCACTTGTTGTGCAAGAAGTATATGTGATATACTTTTGTGCACATATTTGTATCATGTTTGATGATACTTGATCATTTTGTTAAGTGTAAAGAATTAAAACCATGGTTAAGTGTTGATTAGGGTTTTGCATATTCATTTATTTATTTATTTGAAAAGGATTATGATGAGAATGGTGGCTTTCTTTGTTTTAAGTTGAAGCTTCATGAAGCTTTGACTTTTGTAACCATTCTTGTCTTCATGTTTAACCCTAACTCATCCAAGTAACCATGGTCTATTCTGTACACTTAACCTTAGTTAGCTTATGATAAGTATTGAATTATTATTCATTTTAACTCAACACTTATCATAATTCTAGCTTCATCTTCTTCTTCATCTTCATAAGAAAAAGCTTGATGCCATTAATGGCAACTTGAGTTCCAAAGTGAGAAATCCAATTCTAAAGTGAACCCACCTCCTATTTCTTCACCCTCTACCTCTTGCCAAGTTGTTTTGGGTGTTTTCTTCACAAGTTTCACAAACTTGTGAAGTCGGAGCTTGAACTTGAGATGCCTCGACGTAGATCATCTTCGGCACGAAGCCGACGACCTAGTCCGCCCATTTCTCCGATCAAGCCGACGATTGAGTCCGGGATCCGAGATGGACAGCGAGAGGACGCCGACGTGGAGCCAAGGAAGGGGATATCCAGATCTATAAAGGTTGTAGCTTCTTAACTTTAGTTAAGTTGTTAACTAGTTTACCGTTTCGCCTAGAATTCTAGCCAACGATCCATAGTCTAGGGTTTCTCGGCACCGTAAATTTTGAATTTGGCATGGTTGATGCCTTGTGAGACCTCTATAGTGTGTCTAGGAACCGTACATTGGTATCAGAGCCTAGCTAGAGCCTTAGGCGAAGTCCAGACGGAGTTTGAAGTCCGATCGAACCGAAACCCTAATTCAAAACATGCTCTCTGTACTTTTTTCAAAAATGGGGTTTTTTCCATATTAAAAATATGCAGAGAAATCAGCAGGAGATTGTAAGATTTACTGTGAAATTCGATGGTATAATTCAATTAAACTGCCGCGGTTCCGCGGCACAAGCATGGCTCGTGCGGCGGTTCCGCGGCCGTACGGCCCCACTGTACAAAAATTTTCACACAGTAATTCTTACTTTACAGTGCTGGTTTTCCTGGGAATTTTTAATATTTATTCAAGAGTTGAATTTTCTGGGTTGTATGGGGGACTCGGTGTTTCGATCAGATTATCAAATTTGTCTGTGTGGTTTTCCGGATAATTTTAGAATATGTTAAAAAGTTCGACCGGATGTAAATACCCAATCTTTCACCTGCCGGAAAATATCCAAGTGTTGGATTTTTGTGTGGTTTAAGGACGTTCTGAGTAGTGCAAGTAACGCGATGGTCCCTCTAGAAGATAACAAACCTTAACTCGATTATGTGACCGTCTTGAACTGCCCTTTGAACCTTCGGATTTGGGGCAGTACGGCATGCCACATGTGAGGCGTTGGCTTGACCCTTCTACGGCTGGACCATTGGTACTGAGGCATGAAGTGAATGTCTTTGAACCTATTTCATGTGTTGAACGGTTTCGGGAAAACTTGGGTGTTCGAATGTTCGATCGGAAAGTTTAATATATTCTATTTATTCGGAATGGGATACAATAATTGGAATTCACAAACAGTTATGAGATAACTGAATGAATGTTATAAATCTAGCAGTTTAGTCCCATATGATATTGAAAAGAGTTTTCGATAATGAGACTAAAATGCGGGGTTTATAATTGTTAGGCATGTGATGTCTAAGTATTTCATTTTGATTAGGCATGTGATGTCTAAAACGGTTGCGGATTCCAACTGTTGTAGTTTTACACTTTCTTTTCTGTGACCATAAGTGTAATATGTGATATCGCCGGTTTCGTTGCTATATGTCAACGACAATTGGGATACGCATGTTTACTTACGTTGATGACATGTGATGTTATGTGTTGCTGGATATGTTATATTGGATTGTCGTGTTTGAATAGCCGGAGGTTTTTATGTGAGATAAGTGTTTTTCATTTTCATTCATGTAAAAACTTGTATGTAATATTCTTTTATTTGGGGCACTTCCAGGTTGCGGAAGTTGTCACCTTTTGTATATTATTTACTTTTCCGCATTAGGATAGACCCAAGGAGGGGAGCACAAGTAACCGGGTTCTGGGGTCCAGTGGGAGACCAACTCGAGGAGTCGAGTCCGGGTCCCCTAACCCTAGAATTGGTAGGGTTGCTTGCCGCTCTCGTAGGGGTCTAGGGGTGTGGGATTGGCTATTCATCACGACCGTGGAATCCGTGTTTTATACTGGCTCGTATTGAAAACACGGACGTCCTAGTACATCCAATGTTTCATATGTTTCTTCTGCTGCGATATCTGTGATGTGATCATGTGATGTTCTGTGATAGATTCAGTATATAGTATATATGATATATTATATAGACGTTACTTATGTTTTGCACCCGCACTAGCCCAGCCCTGCTCTGTCGTTAGTTACCTAACCTAACGGTGCATGAGGGGATATCGAGGCGAATGCGGATGGCATAAGTGTACGTCATATCTATCTGTGATGTTTAGGTACTTAA
The DNA here is from genome assembly GCA_030015575.1 of Agapanthus africanus. Classification (NCBI taxonomy): domain Eukaryota; kingdom Viridiplantae; phylum Streptophyta; class Magnoliopsida; order Asparagales; family Amaryllidaceae; genus Agapanthus; species Agapanthus africanus. The sequence goes on along the minus strand of JASDDO010000001.1, from coordinate 458,305,528 downwards.
ATGATGGGACTTCATTAATGTGATTAATGAAAGAAAAGAAACCTAAGATGTTGTAGAATCAAATTTTAAACAAAACAGGTAGCTACAGTTCTTGCTTTGCATAGCGGTATATATGATATACCCTGCACCTTATTCGATGAGGAAAGGACCGAGATCCCTTCACCGGGAGTGACTTCTTTAGCAATAACTGGCAGATGCTACACACTCGGTTTGACTTTTGATTGCTTCTATAGTTTCTGCTTTGCACAGTGATATATATGATATATCCCGCACCTCATTCGACGAGGAAAGGGCCGACGATCCCTTCACCGGGAGTGACCCCTTTAGCAAAACTAGAAAAAGCCTCAAAATCACTCCATTTTAAAACTTCATTTAATTCTACAACGATATCAAGTTCATTACGCAATAGGTTTTCAGAAAAACCTGTCGTAGCCCTCCGTCATTTCAGATAAATCCTACTTAGTATTCGTGCTACATTTGTTGACCTCCGTCAAGGCGTAGTGTACGGTAGCTAACTAGTATTTATCTGCTTATGCATATGATGCAGATTGGATTAGGGTAGTCGTACGACCATGTTGACCTCCGTCAAGGGTCGTGCGGATGGGTTTAATTCAATCAAGAAATAACGGGTTGAACTTGACTTGCACCCTGTGGTTTGTTGACCTCCGTCAAGGTCATAGGATGCTTGGGGCAAAATATTATCGGGAATTTCAAGTGTTGAAATTTGCAATGAGATTGCATACCTTCTATGAGATAGTTGGATCCCGATACCCACTGCGAGTAAGAGTTACTCCTGGGAGAGTTTTACACATTACAATTAGCCGATCAAGTAGGTGTCTAGAAAGGTGTTAACGAGGTTACGCCTCTGGGAAAACGAGGTTTACATTAATTAGGTTCATGCGAAAGCACGGGGGACCTCCCTCAAAGTACCGACACTGGCCTGGCTGAAAGTTTGGCGAAGTTGTAGTGTGTAATTAATCCCGGCTAATCTTTCCTTTTAGGGTTTGAAGGAAGATTTGATAAAAAGCAGTGGGAGCCATCCTGATTAGATAAGATAATAACCAATCTGATCTTGCACGAGCATACGCTAAAGTGTTTTCTTCTCTCTCTCTCCAGGTTGCGACCATTTCATGCCTTAATCAAGAAAATAATATGGATGTATTGACCGAACCCGCATGTTATACTGTGCTGGGGAACGTTGGTTCCGTTCTTTCTTATAAGAGTTATAGGAATGAACAGGATATAGGGGAATACCAGGATTCCCATGCCACCCGATTGAAGAAAGTACATGTTGATGCATTTTCTTCGGGTGTGTTCGTTACAAAGAACTGTTTCTCCATTTGCCCTACGTCCTGGGTATTAGATACCGGGTCAGGATCCCATATATGTAATCAGTTACATGGGCTTAGAAAAGGTAGAGAACTTGGAGAAGGTGATAAAGACATTAGAGTTGGAAATGGTGCAATTGTTGCAGCTAAGACTGTCGGGGAATATCACCTTACATTACCAACTGGTAATACATTGGTTCTGAACGAATGCTGTTACATGCCGAACCTGATATGCAACATTATATCGGTTTCTTTATTAAGTAAAGAGGGATATAATTTTGTATTACAGGATAATGTTATGAATATTTTCCGTAACCAAAAGTTGGTTGGATCAGGCACGTTGTGCAATGGTATTTATGTTCTAAATCAATCAACAGTTCTGAACATAACAAACACACACAAGAGGAAGAGTTCTGAACTGAACGAATCCTTCTTGTGGCATTGTAGACTAGGTCACATCAATGCGACACGACTAGCTAAGTTGCATAAAGATGGATATTTAAATCCGTTTGAATTTTCATCCTATGACACTTGCCAGTCATGTCTCAAAGGCAAGATGACCAAAACTCCGTTTACGGGACACGGAGAAAGAGTTACCGAACTCTTGGGACTGATACATAGTGATGTATGCGGTCCCATGTCTACACATGCCAGGGATGGTTCTTCGTACTTCATTACATTCACTGACGATCTCTCAAGATTCGGATATGTGTTCCTAATGAAACACAAATCAGAAGCTTTTGAGAAATTTAGAGAATATAAACAAGAAGTCGAGAACCAAACCGTAAGAAGTATTAAAATCCTATGATCTAATCGAGGAGGTGAATACTTGAGCATTGAATTCCTGGACTTCGTAAAAGAGAATGGGATTCTCTCTCAGCTAACTCCTCCATATACACCACAGCACAACGGTGTATCAGAACGGAGGAACCGCACCCTATTAGATATGGTGCACTCTATGATGAGTTTAGCTGAGTTACCTGTTTCCTTCTGGGGATATGCACTGGAAACAGCAGCATACCTACTGAATAGGGTTCCCACCAAATCTGTGCCTACCACACCATATGAGATATGGGAAGGGAAGAGACCATATCTTAATTTCATAAAGATATGGGGTTGTCCTGCCTATGTCAAAAGACAAAAACCGGACAAACTCGAGGCAAGCTCTGTATTGTGTAAATTTGTTGGATATCCCAAACATTCGCGAGGGTATATCTTCTACCACAGTGAGGAACAAAGAGTATTTGTTGCTCAACATGCCACCTTTTTGGAAAAGGAATTTCTTGCAAAAGAGATTAGTGGCTCTGAGGTAGAACTAGAAGAGGTTCCAGCTGAACAAAACACAACAGAAGATCTAGTGGAACCAGAGGATTCAGTAGTACCCGACGAACCCCAGCCTCTCCGCCGATCTAGTAGGGTTCCTCGCCAACCTGAGAGATACTACGGTTTTTTCATGGACGGTGGGAGCGAGGATTGCATCATGGAGGATGATGACCCAACTAGCTTCGAGCAGGCCATCACGAGTGGGGACTCAGTGAAATAGCTGGATGCTATGCGGTACGAGATGGAATCCATGTACACCAACAAAGTATGGACTTTGGAAATTGCTCCTGAAGGGGTAAAACCCATTGGGAGCAAGTGGATCTTCAAGAAGAAACTTGGTGTAGATGGGAAAGTGGAGACTTTCAAAGCTAGACTTGTAGCAAAGGGTTTTCGTCAAAGACCAGGTGTGGACTATGACGAGACCTTTTCTCCAGTGGCTATGCTTAAATCCATCCGGATCATGCTTGCCATCGCTGCATATCATGATTACGAAATCTGGCAAATGGATGTTAAGACCGCCTTTCTAAATGGTGATTTAGAAGAGTGCGTGTACATGACTCAGCCAGAGGGCTTCGTAGATAGTGGGAGCAGCGGGAAGGTGTGCAAGCTGCTTAAATCCATTTATGGATTAAAGCAAGCATCGCGGAGTTGGAACATCTGCTTTGACGTCGTTATCAAAGAGTTTGATTTCGTCAAAAATCCAGATGAACCTTGTATCTACAAGAAGGTGGCAGAGACTAAGGTTGTATTCCTCGTATTGTACGTGGACGACATACTCTTGATAGGAAATGATATTCCTATGCTGCAATCGGTCAAGCTCTTCTTATCACAAAGTTTCTCAATGAAAGATCTTGGTGATGCCTCCTGCATATTGGGAATCAGGATCTATAGAGATAGATCCAAACGGATATTGGGATTGTCCCAATCCAGGTACATTGACACCATACTAAAGAGGTTTAGTATGGAAAAATCCAAGCGTGGGAACTTGCCCACGATCTCTGGACTCACTCTCTCCAAAGAGATGTCTCCCAAGACTGATTTGGAGAGAGCTCGCATGCAAGGGATACCCTATGCTTCGGCAGTAGGCTCTATCATGTATGCGATGCTATGTACCAGACCCGATGTTGCATACTCACTAAGTGTAGTGAGTCGGTATCAAGCAGATCCTGGAGAGAGTCACTGGACAGCTGTGAAGAACATTCTCAAGTACTTGCGAAGGACTAGAGATATGTTCTTGGTGTATGGTAACGGAGAACTCCAAGTGGAGTCCTTTACCGATTCGAGCTTCCAGAGTGATAAGGACGACTCTAAGTCGCAGTCGGGCTTTGTCTTTACCCTTTACGGAGGGGCGGTTAGCTGGAAGAGTTCCAAGCAGGAAACCATGGCAGACTCGACGATGGAGGCTGAATACATCGCTGCCAACGATGCTGCCAAAGAGGCTGTCTGGATCAAGAAGTTCATTACTGAACTTGGAGTGGTTCCATCCATTGAGCATCCAATACCTTTGTATTATGATAACAATGGAGCGGTGGCTTTGGCCAAGGAACCCAGGTCCCATCAGCGATCCAGGCATATTCTGAGGCGGTATCACCTGATCCGGGAGATAGTTGATCGCCGGGAGATCGAGGTCAGGAGGGTTGACACGAAGAACAACACGGCGGATCTACTCACGAAGGCCATTCCCCAGATACAGTTTGAGAGACTCTTCGGGATGCTCGGTATGCGATACTACAGCAGCTGGCCTTAGTGCAAGTGGGAGATTGTTAGTTGTATGTATGCCCTAGAGGCCAGTATTGTACAGATGATGTATATTATATTGGATGCTTGGAAATATATAGAGATGACTTTCTTGCTCGATATGATAGTATGCTATCTGGTTACTCTTTATCTTAACATGTACACTTGTCTCTTTAAACTGTCTTATAGTTACATGTTGGTAAAGCCCTTAGGATGTATACTTGACTACCTGGACTATGATGTAGATCATACTAGTGGGGACGTGGTAGTCCATAAGTACATCCTTCAAGGTCCCTAGTCGTGGGTATATCGAGACGGGGCATCGATATACCAGAGTAGACTAGCGTATACGCTTCTCGACCCATGAGATGGGCGATGGATGATCCCATATCCATTGGTGTTTGACATCAGAGATGGTGTACGGGTGCTCAGTGGAGACTGGGTACACTGGACGGACTCGCCGAGAACTCCCAGATGGTATTATACCGCACGTCAGATGGCAGTTCTCAGGTGACACTTGTACAGGTTAGTCTGTAGACCCGAGATCGTCATAGAGTCTTGTGTGATTCCCACTGTGCTTTGATCTCCACCTTACCACGTCCATGAGGGGGTGCAAAACGGTGGTCTTTGGGTACAGTCCCGAGTCACATGGAGGCAATAAGCGATAGGAGGGGTTTCGTCTCTCCCGGTATTGGGGGTTGATGTTGCGCTGTGCTCGATTGGCCGTAACAGGGAAGTCCCTGGCCAGGGCTGATCAGAGATTTGCTGGTAAGTGTTACCAGTAGTTTCTCGACCCGTTATGAGCCTTACATCGGCACGACTTATCGGTTATTGGGGTCTGACGTTTACCACCCCTAGACTTGATATGCGACATATCAGACGAACAGACCGGACTGTACGTTAAGTGTTACTGGTTGGATTCACAGGAGTGTGAGCGGGCTAGCTCGTCGATCTTCTGATCGCTCAATACCCGGATGGCCGTTACATTTAGCAGACCGCTTGCGGCTTGTGGGTGCTTGATATGATCATCATCTGCTACCGGCGTATTGACGAGTCTTTAGAGTCCTACACAGAGGTTTCCTGGCTCAAGCGAAACGAAATAGGAGCGCATATAAGATATGTGCAGGACCGAGAATAATGCGTGTATGTGATACCGTATTTCATTCTCGCGATGGATGTATCGAATGGTTATATTCGATATAACCTAGATATCGAATCAAGGATTGATTCGATAAGCCGATACATTGGATACTAGTCGGTTATATGCGATATGACCGGATCGTTAAATCAAGTGTTGATTTAATGATTTAATGTATAATTATATATTTGATACATTGCATTACATTAACTAGTATTGGTTCACTTTATATGGATTTTCTCACTTGTTGTGCAAGAAGTATATGTGATATACTTTTGTGCACATATTTGTATCATGTTTGATGATACTTGATCATTTTGTTAAGTGTAAAGAATTAAAACCATGGTTAAGTGTTGATTAGGGTTTTGCATATTCATTTATTTATTTATTTATTTATTTGAAAAGGATTATGATGAGAATGGTGGCTTTCTTTGTTTTAAGTTGAAGCTTCATGAAGCTTTGACTTTTGTAACCATTCTTGTCTTCATGTTTAACCCTAACTCATCCAAGTAACCATGGTCTATTCTGTACACTTAACCTTAGTTAGCTTATGATAAGTATTGAATTATTATTCATTTTAACTCAACACTTATCATAATTCTAGCTTCATCTTCTTCTTCATCTTCATAAGAAAAAGCTTGATGCCATTAATGGCAACTTGAGTTCCAAAGTGAGAAATCCAATTCTAAAGTGAACCCACCTCCTATTTCTTCACCCTCTACCTCTTGCCAAGTTGTTTTGGGTGTTTTCTTCACAAGTTTCACAAACTTGTGAAGTCGGAGCTTGAACTTGAGATGCCTCGACGTAGATCATCTTCGGCACAAAGCCGACGACCTAGTCCGCCCATTTCTCCGATCAAGCCGACGATTGAGTCCGGGATCCGAGATGGACAGCGAGAGGACGCCGACGTGGAGCCAAGGAAGGGGATATCCGGATCTACAAAGGTTGTAGCTTCTTAACTTTAGTTAAGTTGTTAACTAGTTTACCGTTTCGCCTAGAATTCTAGCCAACGATCCGTAGTCTAGGGTTTCTCGGCACCGTAAATTTTGAATTTGGCATGGTTGATGTCTTGTGAGACCTCTATAGTGTGCCTAGGAACCGTACAGAGGCAAGGGCCGAGATCCCTTCACCGGGAGTGACCCCCTGGACAGAAGTTTGCGTCAGGGTAATAACTTCACTATAGTCGATTACTTTTGCTTTGCATCATGGTATTCAGTTGGAATATCCTGCACCTCATTCTACGGGAAAAGAGCCGAGATCCTTTCACCAGGAGTGACCTCTTTAGCAAAGGTTTTCGCCACTATATTTTTATAAAAAGCTATGCAGTTCCTTCAACGATATCAAGTTCATTACGTTAAAAGTTTTTCGCCAAAAACTAGACGTAGCCCTCCGTCATTTCTTACAAGTATTACTTAGTATTTGTGCTGCGTTTGTTGACTGTGTCAAGGCGTAGTTTGCGGTAGCTAAGTAGTGTTTGTTTGTGGCATATTAATGGGATTGGTTAGGACAGTCGTGCGGCCTTGTTGACTTTGTCAAGGGCTCGTACGGGTGGGTTTAATGCAATTCAGGATAATGACGGGTTGAACTTAACTAGGACTCTTTGATTTGTTGACTGTGTCACGGTCACTTGGGTCCTAGTGGTAAAAATCACATCGGGAGTTTCTAAAGAAACTGAAACTTGCCAGGCATGCGCATACCTTCTGGAGTGTGATAACGTGAGTGGATTCCGTCACGTTATCATGCGATGATAGTTGGATCCCGATTCCCACTGATGAGTGGTTTACTCCTCGGGTGATCCCGACTAATTCTTCTTTCAGGTTTGGAGGAGAATTTGAGGATAAAGTGGGAGGTTTCCTGATTAGATAAATTGATAACCATTCTGATCTAGGTTAGAGTGCACGCTGAGTATTTTTTTCCCTCTCTCTTTGGCAGCGACCATGGCTCGACCCTTGACTATGACTCAGTGACCAAGTTGACCGAACCTTCTTATAACACTGGCATTTGGATTGTCTGAGTTGCAAACCTCGTTGCCGCTCCTATTTTTACCCCTTTCTCCAGAACACTCCATATTACTATGAACATCAACTTCTATTGGATAAAACCATCGTATGGTTATATACGAACTCGAAGGAACTTGTTCCAGATTCGAGGATGGTTCCGATTCTGGAGAAAATGGATAGGACTATTCAGTTGTTTTTTCCTTTTACCTTCTCTCAGATTGCGAGTGCTCCTTGGATTAGGACAGTACACCTATTACGCTTAGTGGATAGTCTTCTTCCAAACCATAGGCTGGTGCCGAACGGTAGGGAAGGAAGAAAACCATTAGCCTAAAAGGTGTACAGAAGGTATTAAGTAAAGACAAATAAAGAGATTAGTAAGTGGGCAAAGTAAATTGCGACTGTTATTCACGACCAAACCAAGTATTTCATCGCAACTCCTACATCACCTTTTTATTTCTCCAGAACATTCCGTATCACTACGAAGATCCACAGGTTATTGGATATTCCATCGTATGGTTATATACGAACTCGAAGGAACTTGTTCCAGTTCGGGGATGGATTCTGGTTCAGGAGAAATAGGAATAAGGTTTTATTCAGTTTTATTTTATCTTTACCTTCTCTCGAGTTGCGAGTGCTCCTAGGATTAGGACGGTACACCCATTATGCTTATTGGATAGTCTTCTTCCAAACCATAGGCTGGTGCCGAACGGTAGGGAAGGAAGAAAACCATTTGGCCTAAAGGGGTGTACAGAAGGTAATGACTAAAGACATATAAAGGGATTTGGAGAAATGACAAAGAAATATAGGGTTACAGTTGTGAATCTGATAATGGAAGAGGCATTACTAGGAATACCCGGATACTTCTTCGAAACATTTACATGTTTCAGTTTAACTGTGTATTGTTAAAAGAAAACTGATTTCCCAGTTAGCTCTTGCTCCAGGGTATGTATTTACCAGGTTTGATTCTCACATCTGTATGGTTTTACAGATGATGAGTGGGAGTAAATTATTGGGAATTGGGTGATCATCCTCATTATATCGGGATTCGTTGTAATTGGTAATATTTGAGGAAATCGCCTGGGTTGTTTGCCGGACGGCAAATATTTGGTTTTGAATATCCGTTGTTATGAACCAATTTTAATTTGATATATCTGTACGTTTATTTTTATAAAGTGAGATATAACTTTTTGAAATTATGTCTATGACATTTACCTATATCAGTGGATGGTTAGGTAAGGAGCATTCAACAGCGGTGTAATTCTTCATAACCATGGTACAATTTTCAACCTACAACACACAGGGATTGAGTTGTTAGACTCGGAGGACTTATACAGAGTATTGTATGTTGTCCAGTGTCTATTAGGACAGATGGGTTGGTCCTCGCACTATATTCTGTTTACTTATGACTTCTCTAATTCTTAGACAGGTGTTTCGTAGAAACACAAGGTCTAAGTTTTGAGAAGTTATAGGTATAAGAGTAAAGTAGAGAACCAGATGTTACAAGTATCGGGATTCTTCAAAGTGATCGAAGATGTAGATACTTGTGTATGGTATTCAGATGATAGTAATTATTAAGAGAACTTACTTCTCTTTCAGGTTACTCATAAATGGAAGCACTTCTAAGTTGAGTAATCCTGATTGGCCTCTCTCCATTTAGTTGACATGCACTGGAGACAGCTGCATGATTTGAATCTGGTTCCAATTAAATCAGTGCCTCTGTTTCTATATTGGATATAGAATAGTTTATATCTTAACATTGTTAAGGTACAGGGAGTTGTCCGGCTTAGGCTTAAAACCAGACTCTGGATAACTCAAGGCACGTTTCTGTAATGGCTGTTTGTGGGTTGACCCGGGCTATGACAAGGGTTGACTTTTGTAAGTCCATGCTACCTCTCCCGGTACTTTCGGGCATGCGGAATTTGGTGAAAAACAATTTTCTAGAGGCGGTAACATGGACTCAAAACCGGATCTTTGTTAAACTACTAACTAACAACCTAACAAGAGTTTACCTACTCGGTTAGGGGGCTATACCTTTCTTGAACTCCTTCGTCTTCGACTCCTTCCGGTGTACGGATCGGCCTTACCTCGTCGTCTCCTTGCGCCGAAGATGGATCCACCCGAAAGCTTCTACCTTTGGCTTCTTTTTCGAACTTTGAAGAAACTAGATCACTTGGCTTGCTAGGCCTTGTGAACTAGAATGAGTAGATGAATGTTTTGGTGTCTTTTTATCTCTAAGGCAATGACTCTCAACACATGAGAATGGTTTGCCTTGAGGTAGAGAGAGCAAGAGGAAGAGGGAGAGCTTGAGAATGAGAGAGCTCAAGAGAGAGAAAGCAAAATGATAGAATGAACCATACTCTTCTCATTCTCACCTCTCATAATCCAAAAGCCATCATAACAAAAATAGTAATCAAGTATTGTGTAAATGGTTTAAGTCAAAATGGCTATATCATTTCATGCACTCATTTTGCATAAATAAAAAAGCAAGCAAAAATCTTTGCCATGGAATGATAGCCATTGTCATGATGATGGTCAACTAGTCCAACCTAGTCAACCGGTCAACAAAGTCAACAAGTCAACAAAGTCAACCCCTCAACAACCATGTCACTATAATACTTAATTAATATTAATGTTAATCATATATCTTATTCTCATTAGGGTTAAGCAAAAGTCAATGGTCAACAGTCAACTGTCAACAACCCTAATGAGAATCCTCTGCCTCTGTCTCTCCGTCAACTGTACATACACACCCGCATCCGCGTTCCGAGGAACACGAATACATACGAGATAAAATCAATCCCAAAATGTACACTAGGATCTGGCTTAAACTAAAGCCCGCTAGTGTTAACTGTCCGGACACTGTACGTGCACAAGTGCATGGATGTGACCGGACCCTGTCGCAAAACCATGCGACCTCTACTCTTTTGCCTAAAGGCGAATAGCTTTCTGTGTGGGACTCTAAAGACTCGATACTACGCTGGCAGTGGGTTTAACCATAGACCGCAAGCGGCACTAGCTGTGCGTAACGGTCCCCAGGTAGATGCCGACAAGAAGACTGACGAGGTGAAACCCATCTGAACTCCTACTGAGCCTGAATGTGACAGTCTCCGTACAGTCCGGTCTGTTCATCTGATATATCGCATGGCGGGCCTAGGGGGCGGAAAACATCAGTCCCCTAATAATGGTACAAGTCGTGTCGGAGTGAAGCCCAAAACACCCTGAGATAATACTGGAAGCCTACCAGTATATCTCGCTTGCCCTGGCCAGGGACTACTCGTGTAATGGCTCTCCTAGACATAGCGCGATGTCAACCCCCAATACCGGGAGAGACGAATCCTGTCTAACCGTCACTGCCTCCAAGTGCTTCGGGACTGTACCCAACTACTACCTGTTTGCATGACTCCTTTGAGCCGTGGTAGGGTAGTAATCAAAGTACAGTGGGAACACACTCGAGGCGAAGTGACAGTGTCAAGTCAGCGGACTAAGCTATACTCATGTCACCTGGGAACTGATAACTGACGATAGGTATAATACCAACCGGTCAGTTCCCGACGAGTCCTGTCCAGTGTACTCGTAACCCAACGAGCACCCGCATACTATCTCCAGTATGACGTACTGATGGCTGTGGGAAAGACCATCTCCCACACTGGGATGAGAAGCGCATACGCTAGTCCACTCCGGAGTATCGATGCCCTGTCTCGATAGTCCTGCGACTAGGGACCTGCATAAGGATATGCTTATAGATTACCCAGCCCCCACTAGTATGACTGCCATCACAACGTTGGTAATCAAGCAAAGATCCTAAGGGCTCCACTAATGCGTATAGGTGATATAATAAAATAAACACATGTACATATTGAAGTAGAAACAAACCAAGTAGCATACTAGTATTTTGAGCAAGATTGTTTATACAAGGTGAATATCCCAAGCTTCCATTAAGTAATATACAAACTAGTATGATACAGTAATGGCCTCTAGGGCATATACACTAACAATCTCCCACTTGCACTAAGGCCATGAACTGGCATATTGAAGACCTATCATCTCGATCAGCCGCTCGAACTGAGTCTGGGGCAAAGCCTTGGTGAATGGATCTGCAGTGTTATCTTCTGAAGCAACCCTCCGAACCTCGATCTCCTGGCGATCCACGATCTCCCTGATCAGGTGATACCGCCTCAAGATGTGTCTGGATCTCTGATGGGACCTGGGTTCCTTCGCTAAAGCTATAGCCCCGTTGTTGTCGCAATACAGAGGTATTGGATCAACAATGGACGGAACCACCTGAAGTTCTTTCAAGAACTTCCTCATCCAGACAGCTTCTTTTGCGGCATCAGATGCAGCGATGTATTCCGCTTCCATAGTTGAGTCAGCAACGGTTTCCTGTTTGGAACTCTTCCAACACACCGCCCCTCCATTGAGGGTAAAGACAAAACCCGACATGGACTTGGAATCATCCTTGTCACTCTGGAAGCTGGAGTCAGCAAAGGCCTCGATCTGGAGGTCTTTTCCGCCATACACCAAGAACATCTCCTTAGTCCTTCTCAGGTACTTGAGAATGTTCTTTACCGCTATCCAGTGTTTCTCCCCAGGGTTTGACTGATACCGGCTTACCACACTCAGTCATAAGCTACATCCGGTCTGGTACATAACATCGCATACATTATAGAGCCTACCGCAGAAGCGTAGGGTATAATAGACATGTGATCCCTCTCCAAATCAGTCTTGGGAGACATCTCTTTAGAGAGGGTGATCCCATGACAATCCGGTAGGTTACCGCGCTTGGAATCTTCCATACTGAATCTTTTCAGTATGGTGTCGATGTACCTAGACTGTGAAAGTCCTAATATCCTCTTGGATCTATCACAATGGATCGGGTTCCCCAGGATGTATGAGGCATCACCCAGGTCTTTCATGGAGAACCTGTGTGACAAGAACCCCTTGACAGATTGTAGCATAGGAATGTCATTTCCTATCAAGAGAATGTCATCCACGTATAAAACGAGGAATACTACAGTTCTCGCTACAAATCTACTATAGATGCATGGTTCATCTGGATTTTTGATAAAGCCAAATTTCTTGACCGTCTCATCAAAACAGATGTTCCAACTCCACGATGCCTGCTTTAGTCCGTAGATGGACTTAAGCAATTTGCACACTTTTCCGCTGCTCCCACTCTGAATGAAACCCTCTAGCTGGTCCATATAGACACACTCCTCTAAATTTCCATTTAGAAAAGCGGTCTTTACGTCCATTTGCCAGATCTCATAATCGTGGAAGGCAGCAATGGCAAGAAGGATCCGAATGGATTTCAGCATAGCCACTGGAGAAAAGGTTTCGTCATAGTCCAAGCCAGGTCTTTGACGGAAACCCTTTGCAACAAGTATAGCTTAGAAGGTCTCAACCTGTCCATCTACACCAATCTTCCTTTTGAAGATCCACTTGCATCCTACGGGTTTTACCCCGTCTGGAGCAATATCCAACGTCCATACTTTGTTGGTGTACATGGACTCCATTTCGGTCCGCATTGCATCCAGCCATTTTACCGAGTCAACGCTCTGAACGGCCTGCTGGAAGCTAGTAGGCTCATCATAATCTATGATGCAATCCTCTCTATCCCCGTCTATGAGAAAACCGTAGTATCTCTCGGGCGGATGAGACTGCCTACTACTCCTGCGGAGCGGCGTAGGAATGTCCTGTTCTTTTGAACCCTCTGGTTCCACTGAGCTTTCAGTAATAGTCTGTGGTTCTGGAATTTCTTCCAGTTCTACCGCGTTCCCACTAATTTCCTTTTCCAAGAACTGGTGTTCTAGAAAGTGGGCATTACGAGAAACAAGGACTTTTTGTTTCTCTGCGTGGTAGAAAAGATACCCCCTGGTGTTCTTTGGGTATCCCACAAACTTGCACAGTACTGAGCGTGCCTCGAGTTTGTCTGCATGCTGCTTTTTGACAAAAGCTGGACATCCCCAGATCTTCAGATATTGAAGATAGGGTTTCTTCCCACTCCATAACTCATATGGTGTGGTAGGCACATTCTTAGAGGGAACTCGGTTCAAAAGGTATGCGGCTGATTCTAGCGCATATCCCCAGAATGATCGCGGTAACTCAGTGTTACTCATCATGGACCGTACCATATCCAATAGGGTTCGGTTCCGTCTCTCCGATACACCGTTATGTTGCGGAGTGTATGGAGGAGTAAGCTGAGAGAGAATTCCATTCTCTTTTAAATAGTCCAGGAACTCGGCACTCAAGTATTCACCACCTCGATCCGATCTTAGAATCTTGATACTTTTGCCGGTTTGTTTTTCTACTTCATTCTTATATTCCTGGAATTTTCCAAAGGCTTCGGACTTATGTTTCATTAAGAAGACATGTCCGAATCTTGAAAAATCATCCGTAAAAGTAATGAAGTAAGAAAAACCGCTTCGCGCATGTGTAGACATTGGACCGCACACGTCGCTGTGTACGAGTCCCAAGAGCTCGCTCGCTCTTACTCCATGTCCAGTGAACGGAGTCTTTGTCATCTTTCCTTTGAGACAGGATTGACAAGTGGCATACGATTGATATTCGAACGGATTCAAATATCCTTCTGTATGTAACTTCGTCAACCTTCTCTCATTGATGTGACCCAGTCTACAATGCCATAAGAAAGTCTGATTTATTTCCGGAGACTTTCTTTTGTGAGTATTCTGGACATTGAAAATCTGTGGTTGGTTTAATACGTATATACCATTGCTCAATGTACCTGACCCAATCAGAACTTGATTAAGGTGAATGTTTACAACATTGCTTACAAACGCAAATTCATAACCTTCTTTAGAAACCAAAGATACAGAAATGATATTACAAGTTGCGTTGGGTACAAAAAAGCAATTACGCAAAACCAAAACATGTCCATCTGACATTCCTAGGTGATAGTCCCCCACGGCCTTAGCATCCATGCTAGCTCCGTTTGCAACTTTGAGGGTCATGTCACCTGCCTTCAAAACCCTACGGTTTCTCAACGCCTGCAAAGAATTACAGATATGAGATCCTGATCCGGTATCCAATACCCAGGAAGTAGAGTTTATTGAAAGACAGTTTTCAATAACATACACACCTGAAGCTGAAGCCGCAACCTGCTTCAGTTCCTGTATTCTGGCCTTCCAAGCCCTGCAATCATTCTTCCAGTGTCCCTTCTTATGACAATAGAAGCATTCTTCCTTATCCACAAGCTTCCCCACTTTCTTAGTTGCTTTTGCCTTTCCCTTCGTATCCACTTTACTAACACCGCCCCTTGGTTTGGCGAGAGCTTTCTTCTTCTTTCCCTTGGCTTTCGCCTTGGACCTAGAAGAAGAAGATCCTCCTACAAACAAAGTGGATGTTTCCCTACCTTTCTGTAGGGTGCCCTCTACGCTCCTCAGCATGTTGAGGAGTTCTGAAAGTTCAACTTCCTTTTCTTGTAAGTTGAAGTTCAGTATAAACTGGGCGTAAGTGGAAGAAAGGGACTGGAGAATCAAGTCCGTATAGAGCTCATTCTCCAACGTGGTCCCAAGGTCCGCGAGCTCCTCAATGTAGCCAATCATCTTAAGCACGTGTTCCGCTACCGATGATCCGACGGCCAACTTGCCGAAAATAATTTCTTCGACACTTCATATCTTGCGATACGAGATTGCTCTCCATACAGTTCTTTTGTATGAAGAAATATGGATTCGAGGTCCATATTCTCGTGCCTCCTCTTATGTTCGTTGTCCATAGAGGCAAGCACGAGGCACTTGGCCTTCGCGCAGTCTAGTTCCCAGGTCTTACGGATTTCCTTATCCGCGACGCTGGTTTTGGGACCTGGGACAGGGGGAGCTTTGGTGGTAAGAAGATACCCCAGCTTGTCGTAAGTGATTGCTATCTTGACATTCCTGAGCCAATCTTTCTAGTTTGGCCCTGTCAGTATATTTTTATCTAGAAGTAACTTAAGTCCAGTCATGTCGATTGGTCGCTGCAATTAGGAGAGAGAGAAGAAACACTCAGCATGATGCTCTTGCAAGTTTAAAGTGGTTTTTAGTTTATCTAAACAGGATGGCTCCCACTGTCTCTCGAATCCCTCCTCAAACCAAAAAGGAAGAATTAGTCAGGATCAATCTCACCGTACAATTCTTGCTTAACTGTTCGGCCAGGCTGGTGTCGGTACTTCGAGGGAGGTTTTCCAACGCTTTCGCGAAGTTCCTTAATTAAATAACCTCTTTTCCCTGTGGGCGTAGCCCCGCTAACACCTTTCTAGACACCTACTTGGTTTATAGCATTGATCGTTAAGTGAGAAATTTCCCGAGGAGTAGCATATACTCACAGTAGGATCGGGATCCAAATATCATTGCGTGACGAAACTGAAGGAATCCTACCAGAATCATCACACTCCAAATGGTATGCAACTCTAGCAAGTTTCAGTACTTATGAAACTCCCGATGTAGATTTTTGCCCCATGCTCTTATGACCTTGGCGTGAGGTCAAAATGTCATAAGTCACATGTCAAGTTCTTCCCATCATTATCCAGGTTAATTTGAACCCACCCGTACCTACCCTTGACGTAGGCCAAAATGGCAGTACGGCTGTCCCAAACCAACGCATTCTATCTATGCAACAGATAAATATCCGGCAGCTACCAATCACTATGCCTTGGCGTGAGGTCAAAATACATAGCTTGAATACTACCGAATATTTAACTGAAATGATGGAGGGCTACAAATGGTTTTGGCTAAACCGTGAACGTAGTGAACTTGATATAATCGATGGAACGAGATAGCTTTTAAAAGGAGTGACTCAAGCTCCGCATTTAAAAGTTGGTTTTGAAAAGAACCGAGTGGTTTTTCGAAAGTGTTCCAACGACTTTTACTTGGTTTATTTTTCTTGCATTAGTTCTTTTAATGCGTGATATTCTTGCATTAGTTCTTTTAATGCGTCCCATCATTTAATCCTACCATTGCAGAAAAAAACCAAAATATGACGTACGCTTATGCCATTCGCATTCGCCACGGGGCCCCGTCATTACCTGTTAGGTTACTTAACTAACGACAGAGCGGGGGCTGGGCTAGCGCGGCTGTAAAACATAAGCAATGCGTAAATAATATCATATATAGATATATTGCAATGATAGCCATTTCAGATCACAGATGAACACATTGGATATACTAGGAACCCGCAATTCGTACGAGCCTGTAACGAAAAGCAGATTACACGGTCGCGGTGAATAGCCAATACCCCACCCAAGACCCCTATGGGTGTGGCAAACTACCCGCCAAGTACCCGAAGCGAAGCAACCTCCCTCAACTCCGTGAGTAGGCCACTCGGCACTTCGGGATACCCGGTAGTTTGTGGACCCCCTCCATGGGTCTATCCTAGGAGCAAAAACAGTAAAAAGAAATTATATAATGACGGCTACAACCCCGACCCGGTTGTGCGGCCATACAAATAATTATTACATCAATTTACAAATTTACATGAATTGAAAGAAAAGAAAACTCTCGTCTCACAACCCCCGGCTATTCACCCGCGACAATCCAATGAATTCATATACACATTCCAATGACATTACAGATCACAGATTTGTATAACCCCCACTAATCGACATATGGCGATTAGCAGACGTTCAATACAAATATCACATCACAGATAAAAAACCGTCAGCTCAAGTCTTTAGAAGTTCGATCAAAAATACGGATTTTTAGGCCCCAAACACAAAATTTTCGTTCTAGAAAATGTGGGCTGAAAAGACATATTCCAAAAATCCCAAAACAACCCCAGAAATACACTGCACTAAATTTGGACCTCGGCTGAGTCAACTCGGCCGCGGAACCGCGGCGGGAGCGTGCTCCCGCCGCGTTTCTGCGGCACTTTGAACAGTTCGTGGGACCAAATTTTGTGGTTATTCAATAAAAAGCCTGAGCCGATTTTTAAGATGAAATTTTTCAAATTTTGAACAGAAAAAAATCGGCAGAAACTTGACAAATCGGGTTCGTTTCGTGACTTTTTCTTTGATCGATCTTCTAGCTACTATGCTAACATGTTAGATAGAGTTTAATTAGGCTCTGATACCACTGTAAGTCCATGCTACCTCTCCCGGTACTTTCGGGCATGCGGAATTTGGTGAAAAACAATTTTCTAGAGGCGGTAACATGGACTTAAAACCGGATCTTTGTTAAACTACTAACTAACAACCTAACAAGAGTTTACCTACTCGGTTAGGGGGCTATACCTTTCTTGAACTCCTTCGTCTTCGACTCCTTCCGGTGTACGGATCGGCCTCACCTCGTCGTCTCCTTGCGCCGAAGATGGATCCACTCGAAAGTTTCTACCTTTGGCTTCTTCTTCGAACTTTGAAGAAACTAGATCACTTGGCTTGCTAGGCCTTGTGAACTAGAATGAGTAGAGGAATGTTTTGGTGTCTTTTTATCTCTAAGGCAATGACTCTCAACACATGAGAATGGTTTACCTTGAGGTAGAGAGAGCAAGAGGAAGAGGGAGAGCTTGAGAATGAGAGAGCTCAAGAGAGAGAAAGCAAAATGATAGAATGAACCATACTCTTCTCATTCTCACCTCTCATAATCCAAAAGCCATCATAACAAAAATAGTAATCAAGTATTGTGTAAATGGTTTAAGTCAAAATGGCTATATCATTTCATGCACTCATTTTGCATAAATAAACAAGCAAGCAAAAGTCTTTGCCATGGAATGATAGCCATTGTCATGATGATGGTCAACTAGTCCAACCTAGTCAACCGGTCAACAAAGTCAACAAGTCAACAAAGTCAACCCCTCAACAACCATGTCACTATAATACTTAATTAATATTAATGTTAATCATATATCTTATTCTCATTAGGGTTAAGCAAAAGTCAATGGTCAACAGTCAACTGTCAACAACCCTAATGATAATCCTCTGCCTCTGTCTCTCCGTCAACTGTACATACACACCCGCATCCGCGTTCCGAGGAACACGAATACATACGAGATAAAATCAATCCCAAAACGTACACTAGGATCTGGCTTAAACAAAGCCCGCTAGTGTTAACTGTCCGGACACTGTACGTGCATAAGTGCATGGATGTGACCGGACCCTGTCGCAAAACCATGCGACCTCTACTCTTTTGCCTAAAGGCGAATAGCTTTCTGTGTGGGACTCTAAAGACTCGATATTACGCTGGCAGTGGGTTTAACCACAGACCGCAAGCGGCACTAGCTGTGCGTAACGGTCCCCAGGTAGATGCCGACAAGAAGACTGACGAGGCGAAACCCATCTGAACTCCTACTGAGCCTGAATGTGACAGTCTCCGTAAAGTCCGGTCTGTTCGTCAGATACATCGCATGGCGGGCCTAGGGGGGCTGAAAACGTCAGTCCCCTAATAGCGGTACAAGTCGTGTCGGAGTGAAGCCCAAAACACCCTGAGATAACACTGGAAGCCTACCAGTATATCTCGCTTGCCCTGGCCAGGGACTACTCGTGTAATGGCTCTCCTAGACACAGCGCGATGTCAACCCCCAATACCGGGAGAGACGAATCCTGTCTAACCGTCACTGCCTCCAAGTGCTTCGGGACTGTACCCAACTACTACCTATTTGCACGACTCCTTTGAGCCGTGGTAGGGTAGTAATCAAAGTACAGTGGGAACACACTCGAGGCGAAGTGACAGTGTCAAGTCAGCGGACTAAGCTGTACTCATGTCACCTGGGAACTGATAACTGACGATAGGTATAATACCAACCGGTCAGTTCCCGACGAGTCCTGTCCCGTGTACTCGTAACCCAACGAGCACCCGCATACTATCTCCAGTACGACGTACTGATGGCTGTGGGACAGACCATCTCCCACACTGGGATGAGAAGCGCATACGCTAGTCTACTCCGGAGTATCGATGCCCTGTCTCGATAGTCCTGCGACTAGGGACCTGCATAAGGATGTGCTTATAGATTACCCAGCCCCCACTAGTGTGACTGCTATCACAATGCTGGTAATCAAGCAAAGATCCTAAGGGCTCCACTAATGCGTATAGGTGATATAATAAAATAAACACATGTACACATTGAAGTAGAAACAAACCAAGTAGCATACTACTATTTTGAGCAAGATTGTTTATACAAGGTGAATATCCCAAGCTTCCATTAAGTAATATACAAACTAGTATGATACAGTAATGGCCTCTAGGGCATATACACTAACAACTTTCTACCATCTGGAAGATCAATAGTGATATTGTTCTTGACTCGCCACAGTTTTTGTAAAATGGATTTTTTCAGAAAACAGTAGTGGGAGTATGGTAGAACTGGAAGTGATTCCAGAACCGCAAACGATTACTGAAAATTTAATAGGACCTAAAGATTCAATCTGGTTTGACATTCCATTGGCCACTTGATTTAGATGGATTTTATAGATCAAAAATTATATGTTACCGTAATCAAGAACGGCGTCGCTTGGTAGCTAGCCGGTGAGTACGGGTCGGTCCATAGGGATGTTGTGAATTTCCTAGTCGCTCAAACGAGTTAATTCCGATGGGAGCCGGATTGATTATTAAATCTAAAGACTAAATTATTCTATACTAAGATTATCTAGATCTAAGTCTTGCTATGGTTAGATTTAGGAATGGTTTGGAAATGTAAATAAATCTCAACGCTTTCTATACCCAAATGAAGATTTATGAGGAGTTATGGTAATTATCAATAAAAGCGATTAGATCCATTCGGGAAGATATTCCTTCCTCTAGGTTCTTGTCCTTCTCTTATCAATCCTTACCCTAACCTCCATGGAAAACCATCACAACCGGGCCTTTATACTACGGTATTACCGCTACCTCGATGGATAGGGTGCCGTAGGGAGCGGTATGTGCATGTATGCATGGAGTCCTATTAAATATATAACGGGCAAGAAAGGGATGAGAGATCTCATCTCTCAAAAACCTTCCCCAAAGCTAACCCTAACAAGCGAGGAGACTACTCGCTCATTAGGGAATTGAAAGACATTTATCTAGGGCAGGAATTGAAATTACCTAGGGCAAGAATTGAAATTACCTACTTACTTTACAGATGGCTCTCTCCAAACATCAACGCAGCGTTGTCAGATTTAAATAGATGATATGAAAAGAGGCATCGATGCTCTCCAAAAGATTTCTAAATTTTATTCATAAAAAGAGGCATGGAGGCATGAAAAGAATACAATGAATTGGGTCTCTATTTATAGATTCATAGAAACCCTAGGTTACAATTGATTCGCACGTCTGCATTTACCAAAATAGCCCTAGGTTAACTAGTCAGAGCCGCCATATATTATGGTAAAAAATAATTCCACCATAGCCTTAGTACGGCCGCAGAACCTCGGCCGCAGCCAGGGTTTGGCCGCGGTTCCGCGGCCAAAATAGGGAGTTGGGCTATGAACTTTTGTGGGCTGGCTCTTATCATTCTTACCTTCTTATTTCTTCAGGTCTTTTTGCAGATTCGTTTCTCATTCTCTTCCAGATCTTTCCAGTGAACATTGTAGTGGACTTTTACTGTTTCTTCGTGTCGTTGCCTTTATACTCGGTGAACTGTTGTTCATTGTTCCTCACAATGCAGGCGCGATCAAGATTTCACCATTTATCATTTGTAGTCTCACTTTTGCATTGTCTTTTCATTATTTTCACTGTTTTAGATCCAAGAACCTGTAACCTGTAATATGTAGCAGACATGCGTCAAAAGCACCTGTTTATTTATAAAACGAATAAGAATGGGGAATATAATAATGCAATATTATGGTATGAACAAATACCCCCAAACTTATCTTTTGCTCGTCCTCGAGCAAACTTATTTTTATTCTCTACAAAAACCTAACCACACTTTTGCAGGGAAACACGATTGCACTGAGCACGTGCAACAAGCTGTTAAACCTCTAGGTGTCCCTAGTTGGAGGAGTGTTGTCTCCTGAGGGTTTCAAGTGGATACTATCCACAAAATCCTATCAATTCGGCCCATTGACTTTAATTATCTAATTAGGTTTTCTAACAAGGAATTCTATTATCTTTGACTCATAAATTATCCACCCATATTCTTCACACTTCCTTATCATTTAACTTAAGATTATATATGTTCTGCAGACCTACTTAGCTTTCGGCGTCTCTTAAGTTTTCCTTCTAGGGTTCCATCTCCACTTAGGAATTTCTATCAACTCTACTAAAGATACAAGCTCTATTCTTCATTCTTCTCTCTTATCTAAATCCCAATCACATACCCCTACGTGTGTGTAAATATCATCCCTACACTTGGAAATTCAAATCAAGCAATCATACTCTTGTCCGTTGTCCAAAGTACTTATTAATTGGTGAATTTTTAAATGAATTTTGCTTACACATCCTTCATGCGACCGTTAATACTTCTTGAGGTACCAACGACTGATTACAAAATGCGTTTGCACTTTAAAGTGTAATTCCTAGTCTTGCAACACCCAAGCCTTTTAGCAGTGACTCCCATACCAGTTGGTCTAAGGCACTAGGTGATGAAGCACCCTCGCTAAATATTTTTCTATTTTTGCAGCCTTAAGTAATCACAAAAACCAGTGTTCATTTTTTTTCTTCTTTATTCACACTTGTATTTTTCATTTTATTTTCTTCGTACTAGGGAATTTAGACAAGAGCATTTCAAGGTCTCCTCTACTATTCTAAGTTTCAAGGTGCGTGATTGTGCAAATTGTAGAGTATACATTTTCAGAATCTAGACTTAAGCTTAGGAATTATTTTTCAAACTTATACTCTAATAAAAATATCAATACTTTTCCTTTGTTTCAACTTAGCCCAAGAAGTGGACTCAAAATTTGCCTATTTCTAAATAAACTACAAAGACATATACTTTCCACCGTTAAACTTTAAGTAAGGTTATTTTTAGGGTTTTTAATTTACTAAGTCTAAGATCTAGTTGTTCCTAGCCAGTTAACCTATTTGTCAAACTCAAGTCAAATATGGCCAAAATTGAATACATTAATTTTTATAATTTTAGAAATTTTTCAATTTTTATGGGTTTTCAAATAAGTATGCAAATGGAAAAATATACACATGAATGCGAAGGAAGAAGACTTACCGAGCAGACCCCCAAACTTAAACTTGACAGTGTCCTCACTGTCATGCTACACCAAGAGGGTCAAAATGTCGGCACTCCCCTGTTTATTTATTATAATTTTTTTTTTGAATTTTTTATTGTTAAAAGAAAAACAAAAAATATATATACAACAAGGTTCCCCCCAAACTTAAACTTGGCCTTATACAAGCCAAAGGTTAGCACCAACCATTCAAAAATCTTATCGTGGTAATGGTCGAGTTGGTGAAAGAATGGAGTGGAAAGAAAAGAGATGAGAAGCACACGAGACCGTGTGGAGGTAGAAACGGGATACAGTCTCGTTGGGGGAGAAGAATGGCGGAAAAGAGAAAGAAGTGGAGTACGATCTTGAGGGTGTGAATCGAGTGAATAAATTAGCGCAATTTATGATGACCGATGTGTTAAAAGCGATTGTGCTAACCTATCAACCCGTCGAGAAATGGGGTCAAATCCCTCAAGATTCGCAAGGAAACATGGGTACGTCGAACTTGGTATAAGAGATGAAAACGTAACAGTCTCTTGTAAGGTCGGAACGAAAGGAAGGACGAAAGGGAGTGAATTAGGAATAGTCTCATTTTCACCGTAGTAAACTGTCTCAAACTTGAAAAATTCCAGTAATGGTTCGAAACGACTGTAAGCAACCGAGTCTGATGGTTCAACTAACTCATCTGAAAATTCAAAGGACTCAAACTCGGGCGGTGAGTCTGCAACATCGTCCGAAAAAGTGAAATACTCGTAAGTGTTATCGGCTGTGAGAACTGTGTCAGATTCAATGGAAAATTTTTCAAGCTCACAGTCTCCAAGAGTGATCTTGTGCGTGGTTGGAACGATGGAAAGGAGGAAGGGTGATATAACAGTTAAAGGTTCAGGAGGATGAATTGGAAAATCCGACACATCAAACAAAAATGGTTCAACCTCAATATTATCCTCAATACTCTCCTCAATACTATCCTCATAATTCTCCTCAATATTTAGCTCATCCATGCCATTATCATCAAAATCAAGACGCATGTGAAGTTCGGGAGAAACAATTAATGACTCGGGATGATGAATTGGACATAAAATTTCGATCAAATCTACTGGTTCATCATCCAAAATATTCCCGGTGTCTATATCCTCAATCAAGTGAAAATCAATTTTTTCTGACACCTCATCAAAAGTATGGATATTTATCGATTTAGGTTCTATAGTGGAGGTGTAAATATCGAAAGGATTAAGTGTGGTTTCACTCGAAAGGGGTTCTTCACAATCTGGCAAATCAAGTACTACAAAATCACACAACTCGTTTTTATTTTCAACTGGTGAACTATTTGGGACAATTGATGGAAAACCGGAGTTGTGCGTTTCAACTGGGTATGGGTAGGTTTGACTTGAGAATGTGTAGAACTCACTCGCTCCTCTAAAATTCTCCCTCGGTCCAACCGCCTCCTCATACATTGAAAAATTTGGAACTAGTTGGAAACTAGCTGCCGGTTCACTAGGTTGCATAAGGGCGGCAATGGACGCATCCACATTCCTAACCATTTTGTTCGTTGTTGAAATATAAGGTTCCAACGACTGTTCCAAACTAGACATGGGTTGTGAAGGGGTTTCGGTAAAAGATTCGAAATTGTTTGGATACGTGAAACTCCCAAATGGCTGTGTAGAAACAGTGTCTAGCGAAGGTGGGAAAGTCGGGTAGGACTGGTAGGAAGTGGATGGTTGGACAGGAGTAGGATCAACATGTGGATAAAAAAGTGGATGGACTTGTTGATTCCTAGAACTAGATGAGTGGAGAGGGGTGAAAGATCGGCTACGAGATTGAGCGATATGCTCAGCAATGGACATCGGTTTAGGAGTTACAGCAGGACTTGGAAAAGTGGTGTCAACGTACGAAGGTGGTGAAGGTTGACAAGGTTGACACAAAGTGGGTTGTAAAGTCGAACTGTTTCACCTAAACGCTTCTATTTGATCTTTCAAAGAAATTTTAGGCACGGAGGGATTTTCCTTAAATCGACCAAAACAATTGACATACGTGGCAAAGTTAGGTTCGGGATACCAAAGTTCAGAAAGTGATTTATGATGTGGGGTACCCATGATAGAAGAATGAGAAGAGAAAGAAGGTGGGTGTTAGTGGGGTGCATGGATTTCTTAGCGACAAAATTTTGCAAGTTTTTATAAAAAAATTTCCTTTTTTTCTTTTTATTTGGAACTGTTTGCAAAAAAGATTTTCGATAAAGGGCTTAAACACACTTTCAATCAACCAAAAATGCACAATCAGGCCTAGATCTAGGGCCACCTAGGTCAGCTAGACAGCTCCTAACTGTTCCAAAGGGCTAGAAATAGGACCTCAAACCGCCTCTTCACCGTCAATTGCGGCCAGGTAAGTGCCAGGTAAGTGGGAGGCTCCCCGCTACAAGTAGCGGTCCTAATTAAGTAACCACTTGCCTTAGACACACTTGCCTAGACACCGCAAAATCAGGTTAGGATAAACGGCCGATGCCTATAACTAGTCCTCTGTCCTATTGAGCGCGACGTCCTTAGGGCTGAGTCTAGTATATATATTTTTTTAATTAAAGATTTGGTCAATGCAAATGCCTTATGTGATTTCTGGGGTCCTGGGAAGGGTGATGAAATCCCCACCCAATCTGAATTGGTCAAAAGCCCCTTAAAATCCGATTAAAGATATGCAAAACAGTAAATCACTTGCAATCAAATCTTTTTTATTTTATGCGCGGCGCAAAGAATCCTGCACAAGATTTGTTATTTGGAAGGGAAGATTTTTTTTTTAAGCGCAAAGAATCCTGCAGAAGATTTGACAAAAGATATATGGGGATTGACAGAAGAGGGAAAAGGGAGCAAACAGTGCAAAACACGCACGCTGACATGGAAAATGGACCGCGGAACCTCAGGAGCGCGCTTACGCGGCGGAAGGGCGGTGGATTTGAAGCTTCAGATCTCTGAAAAAATTGTGCTGCTCTGATGTTCCAATCCCTTTCTGTTATGATCTACCTTTTTCTATTTCGCACTCTGGATTTTTCCAGATCCGTCGATCCTGCAAAGATTCACAAAAAAATACCCTTTCCAAAAAATAACAGATGATATATTTTTATATTTTTTTTTATTTTTCAGTTTTTATGATTTTTTTTAATTAAGATTAACCCGAAATTGCAAAAAGGAAATAACACGCCATCCCCGGCAATGGCACCATTTGGTTTAGATGGATTTTATAGATCAAAAATTATATGTTACTGCAATCAAGAACGGCGTCGCTTGGTAGCTAGCCGGTGAGTACGGGTCGGTCCACAGGGATATTGTGAATTTCCTAGTCGCTCAAACGAGTTAATTCCGATGGGAGACGGATTGATTATTAAATCTAAAAACTAAATTATTCTATACTAAGATTATCTAGATCTAAGTCTTGCTAGGGTTAGCTTTAGGAATGGTTTGGAAATGTAAATAAATCTCAACGCTTTCTATACCCAAATGAAGATCTATGAGGAGTTATGGTAATTATCAATAAAAGGGATTAGATCCATTCGGGAAGATATTCCTTCCTCTAGGTTCTTGTCCTTTCTTTATCAATCCTTACCCTAACCTCCATGGAAAACCATCACAACCAGGCCTTTATACTACGGTATCACCGCTACCTCGATGGATAGGGTGCTGTAGGGAGCGGTATGTGCATGTATGCATAGAGTCCTATTAAATATATAACGGGCAAGAAAGGGATGAGAGATCTCATCTCTCAAAAGCCTTCCCCAAAGCTAACCCTAACAAGCGAGGAGACTACTCGCTCATTAGGAAATTAAAAGACATTTATCTAGGGCAGGAATTGAAATTACCTAGGGCAAGAATTGAAATTACCTGCTTACTTTACAGATGGCTCTCTCCAAACATCAACGCAGGGTTGTCAGATCTGAATAGATGATATGAAAAGAGGCAACGATGCTCTCCAAAAGATTTCTAAATTTTATTCATAAAAAGAGGCATGGAGGCATGAAAAGAACACAATGAATTGGGTCTCTATTTATAGATTCATAGAAACCCTAGGTTACAATTGATTCGCACGTCTGCATTTACCAAAATAGCCCTAGGTTGACTAATCAGAGCCGCCATATATTATGGTAAAAAATAATTCCACTATAGCTTTAGTACGGCCGCGGAACCGCGGCCGCAGCCAGGGTTTGGCCGCGGTTCCGCGGCCAAAATAGGGAGTTGGGCTATGAACTTTTGTGGGCTAGCTCTTATCATTCTTGTCTTCTTATTTCTTCAAGTCTTTTTGCAGATTGGTTTCTCATTCTCTTACAGATATTTCCAGTGAACATTGTAGTGGACTTTTACTGTTTCTTCGTGTCGCTGCCTTTATACTCGGTGAACTGTTGTTCCTTGTTCCTCACAATGCAGGCGCGATCAAGATTTCACCATTTATCATTTGTAGTCTCACTTTTGCATTGTCTTTTCATTATTTTCACTGTTTTAGATCCAAGAACCTGTAACCTGTAATATGTAGCAGACATGCGTCAAAAGCACCTGTTTATTTATAAAACGAATAAGAATGGGGAATATAATAATGCAATATTATGGTATGAACACCACTCCATAGATAAGGTGGGTAACCTCAGGCACCCGAGAGATACTCTGGTAGCCTCAAGGACGGTGACTGGGAGGTTCTTGTTTACCCAGACTTGCCATTGCTGTTGTTCCAGACTGTGAGACCTAGCAGGAGGATGAATATAGCGTCGTTCTAAATTAGCTTTAGAAGTGCACGTGTATATGACTCTGCCATAGGGTTATCATAGTCAGTGGGAGCAGCGGAAGCATTAGTGGACAAGTGGCTTATGTCTATTTATAGACTTAAGCAGATATAGCGGAGATAGATCATCTATTTCTGATGTGACAGTCATAGGTTTGACTTCATCAGAATAGGGGATGGGTCTGTTAAGAAGGTAGTTGGGTGTGATGTCCTGGTATTTGGATGACATACACAGAGTAGGAAGTGAAATTCCAATACTACGATCGGTTATACTTTGGTTATCACACAGTGGTTTCTCCACATAGGACTTGGATATTATATCAGACATTCTGGTTACTAGATCTATGGTTTTAGATCTAGATTTGGGTAGTTTCCCAATCTTGGTACTTAGTCAGCATTCTAAAGGTGTTTTAGAATGGACGACTCCTAGCACGGTAGTGTACCAGCAGGTGATGGAGTCACCTTCTCTAAAGGTGTCTTACAGACTAAAGGGGAGAGGGATGTGCATGATTGGCAGATCACTTGCTTAGGCAATTGAGTTGATCATGAGATGTCAAGTACCACACTAGATGTTATTTTTGCAGTAGATGCAATAAGTTGATATTGATCCAATCCTGGAGAAACATTCGGAAGCAGTTTTAGAACAAAAGTGGATGTTCTACGGATATGATAACAACAGCCTCTTTTAGGAGACAGTTATCATTCCAGGCTTCTAAGGTGACCTGGATGACAGAGTGGCTGTCAGAGTTATAGTTTTCCCTCTGACGAGGGGCAGTATTTTGGACAGGTGGTCCAAGCGGATACTAAGGGAGGCATGGCGCAGGATACTGATTGGTTTCAGTTGACGATACATTCTAAGAAGTTTGGATTTGGAGTTCATTTATGAACTAGGTCCCATCAGATATCCAGACATATTCTAAGACAGGTATTGCTCATTTCGGAAGATGGCTTTCTCCGCGAACTTGAGAAAAAGAGAGACATAGAAAGAAACAACAGGGCGGATCCACTCACTGAGGCTATTTCTCGAACGCAATAGTTTCGCAAACGGGTTTTGTGAGACTGATTAGTAGAGGAGTTGGGTGTTCGGTATCACACGGGCTGTGAGTATGCGACATCGCAATAATTAGCCTTGAGTGCAAGTGGGAGATTGTTGGATATAGTGCCCTCAGAGTCAATTATTTGATCGCAGGCACGTGATTGCAATGATTGAGGGAGGACCTATGCCGGTAGGACAGTCTTACTCAAGATGATAGTATGTTATCTGGTTTATCTTTATCATCGAGTACTGCTTTAGGTGACCTTACAGGTCACTGTTGCGCGTTGATAGAGCCCTTAGGATTCTTGCTTGACGGCCAGCAGTGTGATGGAGATCATATACGTGGGAGCTAGGGTCTATAAGCACATCCTTAAAAGGTCCCTAATCGTGGGAGTTTTCGAGACAGGGCATCGATACTCCAGAGTAGACTAGTGTATACAGTCGAGACCCCGACGAGGGGCGGTGGCCGGTCTCATAAGCCATTGGTGTCAGTTGGATCACCTAAGATGTATACAGGTGCTCATTGGGTTATGAGTACACCGGACAGGACTCGCCGAGAACATGCTAGTTGGTATTATACCTGACGTCAGATAGCAGTTCCCTGGTGACATGTGTACATGTTAGTTCATCGTCCTGAGATCGTCATTTGTCTCGTGTGAGTTCCCACTGTGCTTTGATTACTACCCTACCACGGCTCAAAGGAGTCATGCAAACAGGTTTTAGTTGGGTACAGTCCCGAGCCACATGGAGGCAGTGAGAGGATCTGCAGGGGTTCGTCTCTCCCGGTATTGGGGGTGAGGTCGCGCTATGTCTAGGAGAGCCATTACACGAAGTCCTTGGCCAAGGCAGGAGATTTACTGGTAGGTATTCCAGTAGTATCTCAGGGTGTTCTGGGCTACACCCTGACACGACTTGTACCGCTTTTAGGGGTCTGACTTTTACCAACCCCCTAGGCCAGCCATGCGATGCTCATAGACGAACAGACCGGACTGTACGAATATTGTCACTGACAGGCCCAGTAGGGTGTCAGGATGAGTTCGCTCATCGACCTCCCTTTTGGTCAATACCTGGTAGCCCGTTACGTATAGCTAGTACCTCTAACGTGCTAGTGGTTAAATCCACAGCCAAAGTATTAACGAGTCTTTAGAGTCCCCCACGGACAGTTTCTCAAGTTTTGGGCGAAACGTTGTAGAGGCCGTATGATATATGGCAGGGTTTGATCATATACGTGCGGTATTGCACGGATCATGATCGGACGGATCATACTAGTGGGCTTTGGTTTAAGCCGGATCCTAGTATTAAATTTGTTGGATTACTTTAGTCTCGTCGCATTCGCATTCAGTCGGAATGCGGATGCAGGTATGTATATACAGGTGAGGGGTATCCTTATGATCCGTCACGAGTTTACTTTAGATGTTGCCAGATCTTTTTGTTGGACCAAACATTTGGATTAATGTTTGGATAATGGAATTAGTGAGCTAGAAATCATCATTAGATGCATTAATGTGACATAGACATATACTATGAGTCATGGTCTCTTTTTTAGCAAATATGTCACATTAATGGATTGATTTGAGTCATGAAATGAGGAGGAGAGAGAGAGGGGCTGCCATGTGAATATTGTTAGCTCTCATATTATTTTTCCTCACTCTCTCATTCTATCATAGCATCACAAAAAGGAAAAGGATAGCTCTTTCTTCTTCCTCCTCCTCTAGCTCATAATTTCCATGAAAGGCATCATCTATAACCTCCATCCAAGCCATAGATGCAAGAGATAAAGTAATCACAATATACTCTAGTTCAACCTTGGGCACGTCGGCTAGCACACTTCGTGCCCGAGTTGCTTCAAATGAAACGGGAGCCCGTAAAAAGACTTCTCGATGTGGTGCCCTTTCCTACGAGGAGATGAAGACCGGAGTTGCCGCGGGGAGCTTAGGATGGTGGCCGAAGACCGAAGGACACGGATCGCTCGGTATAGCTCTCTACCCTTTCTCCAATTAGCTAGTAGTAGGTTAATGGTCCGATCCGGGATTTAGTATGCGGTAACGCCGGTTTTCTAGTTTGAAAAAGTTTTCGTTTCCGCATTTTGGCCTCGGACAGACGGCCGGGGCGCTACCGTAGACTTACAGATATGACTTATACCGCTTTTGGGGGTCTGACGTTTACCAGCCCCCTAGGCCCGATATGCGATACTCATAGACGAATGGACCGGACTGTACGGATATTGTCACTGACAGGCTCAGTAGGGTTTCAGGATGAGTTCGCTCATCGGCCTCCCTTTTTGGTCAATACCAGGGCAGCCGTTACGTACAGCTAGTACCACTGACATGCTTGTGGTTAAACCCACTGCTAGTGTATTGACGAGTCTTTAGAGTCCCCCATAGAAAGTTTCCCAAATTCGGGCAAAACGTTGTAGAGGCCGTATGGTTTTATGGCAGGGTTCGATCTTATACGTGCACTCGTGCACGGATCATGATCGGACGAATCATATTAGTGGGCTTTGGTTTAAGCCGGATCCTAGTATTAGATTTGTTGGATTACTTTCGTCTCATTGCATTTGTATTCAGTCGGAATGCGGATGCAGATATGTATATACAGGTGAGGGATATTCTTGTGATCCGTCACGAGTTTACTTTAGTTGATGCCATATCTTTTTGTTGGATTAAACATTTATTTTAAATGTTTAGCGGTGGAAAATGTGAGTGCAAGTTTTTTCCATATGCATAAATTCATGTCACATGCATATGGTGACTCATGGTCTTGGTTTATGTGACCATTATTGTGACATGGATTGATTTTGGGGCTAATTATGATGAGTGGGGATATTTTGGAGAGAGAGGGGCTGCCAAGTAGAGGCTTGGGGGTTTGATTATTGATATATATCTCTCTCTCTTAAAATATCACACAACATAAGCCATTTCACTTCTTCTTCTCTTGAGCTCACATCTTCCTCCATGGCTTCTTCTTCAATATCCACACATCCCTCTCATGATTTGAGAATCCATGGGTGTATTGAGACAAAGTGATCACACACATTCTCTACTTCACCTTGGACATGTCGGCTAGCAAACTTCATGTTCGGGTTGCTTCGGTTTTGAAGCGGGAGCCCGTAAAAAGATTACTTGACGTGGTGCCACTTTGATGAGGAGACCGGAGATCGAGCGAGATCGGAGAAGCCACGAGGAGCTTGGGATGGTAGCTAAAGACCGAAGGACACGGATCGATCAGTATAGCCATTTTGACTTCTTTGTAGTTAGCTAGTATAGGGTTAATGGAACGATCCGGGTAAAAGTATGCGTTAGCGCCAGTTTTATAAAAAGTTTTTGTTCCGCATTTGGCCTCGGATTGATGGCCGGGGCGCTACCGTAGACTTACATGGTATCAGAGCCAACCCATTAACCCTACTACCTAGTTTGCGCAAGGTTAAAATCTCGTTTGACAAATTTTTCCGAATCACGAATCAAAGTTCATGTGCTTGCTGTCGATTTTCAAAGTTGTTCTAAAAATTTTTCTGGGTATCTTAGAACTATGTGCAGGCAAAACTATAGCTACAGAAAAAATTTGGGGACCTAATTCCAAAATTCCGTCACGGAAAGGGAGAAAAATGTCGCATTTTGCGGCCCTTCCGCCGCGCTTTTTGGGCTACAGTACCCGAAAATTTTTCTGGGGCTCTAGTTCATGAAAATATGATTTTTGTGATATATAGTTTTGGCCCAGATTTGTTTGAGTGCTGGATTTGCATTTGGGGCCTATTTAGAAAGGTTTAGTCGATCAAAATTTTAAATTTGTATTTTGCAGTACATACATTTCTATCTGCGACCGTGAATGTCATTCGAGCGATATAACTCGTCTAATTGCAATATGTCCTTTTAGACGAGTTTGCGAACGTGACATTCACGTTGATGTTCTGTGTTGTGCTGTGATATTGCTGATTTGTCATCGTGGATAGTTTGTGTGCAATGTTAGTACAGTTTAGTTTCATTTGTATATTTGATATCGCGGGGCGAACGTCCGACATGTGGACTGCCGTCACTACCTGTTTGTATATTATTCTTTTGGGGCACGATCGGGTTGAGGTCGATGTCACCGTTGTACATATTTTCATTTCTGTACTAGGATTACCCTACGGTGGAGTGCACGGATAGCCAGGTTCTAGAAGGCAACAGGACCGCATCTCATGGCTTTGAGAATGAGGGGGCCTCACTCTAGAATTGGCGGGCTATTCGCCGCGCTCATAGGGGGTATAGGTTGACCCAAGGAAGAGTGCTCTGTTGGGCTTCCCTTGCACCTAGTCTAGGGTTTGGTAGCATCACTCGTGCCACTTTAAAATTTAGAGGGGTTCAAAGCAAACAAACCATGAATCATGACTAGAATTTTTAAGGTAACAAGTTTGTATCACATACAAAGAAGTATCTATCACATAGAGTTTAGGATTACATCCTTTGTAGTCCATTCCTTCACTTCATAAGCTCTGTGTTGAGGTCCTTTCGCTGCGATCATCAAGAACTCCGACTCTCGAGAGGCTCCATGAAGCGAATAAGGCATCTTGCTTAAAGTCTTCCTTTTCTAAGATGATCTACCTTGAAGAATCTCAAACCCAAGCTCTCACTTTTCTAATGAAGTATTAGTGAAGTGAACACCCTAATCTAAGTGGCTAGAATAGATGAGGATGATGAACTAGGAATTTTACACTCTTTTGTTTTTCAATTTCTCATATAGAATCATCACACACAAAAAGCTAGTGAAGCTTTTTCAAGAGCAAGAAGAAGAAGAAAAGCTTTTGTGATGAATAATGAATTACTGTTGTGGTTACAATTGCAACCATGGGTTAAGAATGAGATCCTTAACCCTTGTAAAGAATAAACCATGGGTAGAGGTTTAGGTTGGGTTAACAAATATCTCCATAAAATATCAAAGAAAGATGACAAAGTCAAAGCTTCAAGAAGCTTCTTCAAAGCTCATCCAAATACTTAACCCTAATTTGGTTAAACCTCTAAATCTTTGTTGCATTTGTAACCCTAACATGTTACAATAATATATATCACATATATAATATATAATGTAACAAAAGAAAATAATACAATTAACATATATCGCATATACATCAATGTATTATCCAGTGAGAAAAAGAATCAATAAAGCGAGCTTATATTAGTTAATGTAACATAATATATCTCATATATAATTATACATTAAATTATCGAATCAACACTTGATCCGATAATCCGGCTATATTACATATAACCAACTAATATAACATGAACCAATTCATCGAATCAACACTTGATCCGATGACCCGGTTATATCACATATACCCGGCAGATATCACATATCGCGAGAATAGAATACAGTATCTCATATCGTATTAGTCTCGGTCCTACACATATCACATATGTGCTCCTACTCCATTTTGCCTGTGCCAGGAAACCTCTATGTAGGACTTTAAAGAATCGTCAATACGCCGGCAGTAGGTGATGATCATATCAAACACCCACAAGCTGTAAGCGGTCAGCTAAACGTAACAGCCACAGAGGTATTGAGCGATCAGAAGATCAACAAGCAAGCGTGTACATTCTCCTGTGAATCCAATCAGTAACACTACCGTACAGTCCGGTCTCTTCGTCTCATATGTTGCATATCCAGTCTAGGGGTGGTAAACGTCAGACCCCGGTAACGGATAAGTCGTGTCGATGTGAGGCTTATAACGGGTCGAGAAACTACTGATAACTCTTACCAGTAGTACTCCATATCAGCCCTGTCCAGGGACTTCCAGTTATAGCCAATCGAACACAGCTCAACATCAACTCCCAATACCGGGAGAGACGAAACCCCTCCTATCACTCATTGCCTCCATGTGATTCGGGACTGTACCTAAAAGCCACCGTTTTGCACGCCTTCTTGGACGTGGTAAGGCGGAAATCAAAGCACATTGGAAATCACACAAGACTCTATGACGATCTCGGGTCTACAGACTAACCTGTACCAGTGTCACCGGAGAACTGCTATCTAACGATAGGTATAATACCATCTAGGAGTTCTCGGCGAGTCCGTTCAGTGTACCCAGTCTCCACTGAGCACCCGTATACCATCTTTAATTTCAAGCACCGATGGATATGGGATCATCCATCGCTCATCATATGGGTCAAGATGCGTATACGCTAGTCTACTCTGGTGTATCGATGCCCTGTCTCGATACACCCTCGACTAAGAACAGTTATAGGATGTACTCGTTGACTACCCTGGCCCCACTTGTATGATATCATCATAGTCCCGGTAGTCAAGTACATATCCCAAGGCCTTTATCAACAAGTGAGAGCAAGACAGTAAACCAATACAAGTAAACATGTTAAGACAAAGTGAAACTAGATAGCATACTATCATATCGAGCAAGAAAGTCCTCTCTATATATATATCCAAGCATCCACTATAATATACATCATATGTACAACAATGGCCTCTATGACATATATATATAACTAACATGCTCAAGTTACCGGATTCCGTGAAGTGCTGGGTGGCCTATTCACTTTGCTGAAGGCGCTGCCTCTCTTCTGGTTTTGGCGGGTAACTTGTCGCGCCTGTAGGGTTCTAGGTTTCCATTGCACAGGCTATCCACATGACCAGAGGAACGTCGGGTTTCACTTGCGGCTCAACGAAACCCGGGGCTCCCAGATTATCTGTATTGTTTTGTGATGCTTATTACTTTTCTGTGATGTTGCATTTATCACGCCTGGAGCGATTATTATATATTGATATATATACTAGTAGATGTTGTATATGTTTTACACCCGCGCTAGTCCAGTCCCCGCTCTGTCGTTAGTTAAGTAACCTAACGGGTGATGACGAGTCCCAGTGGCGAATGCGGATGGCATATACGTACATCATATTTTCGTTTTTTATTGGTGTGATTAATTGATGGGACTGCATTGATTTTCATCAATGCAAAGAAAACAAACCTATTCGATGTTGTTGGAACAATTTTCAAAAAGCTGTTATTACAAGGACGTTCTCTTTTGTTTTGCACAGTGGTATTCGATTATGAATATCCAGCACCTCATTCGACGAAGTAAGGGCCAAGATCCCTTCACCGGGAGTGACCCCTTGAACAGAAGTTTGCGTCAGGGTAACAACTTCATTATAGTCGATTACTTTTTGGTTTGTATCGTGGTATTCAGTATGGAATATCCTGCACCTCATTCTACAAGGAAAGAGCCGAGATCCCTTCACCGGGAGTGACCTCTTTAGCAAAAGTTTTCGTCACTATATATTTGTAAAAAAATATCCAGTTCCTTCAACGATATCAAGTTCATTATGTTAAAGGTTTCTCGCCAATAACCATTCGTTTCCCTCCATCATTTCAGACAGGTAGCACTTAGTATTCATGCTATGTATGTTAGCCTTCGTCAAGGCACAGTGTATGGTAGCTATTTGTTACTTTTCTGTAGCATAGATAGAAGCGTTGGTTTGGGACAGTTATACTACTATTTTGCCCTTCGTCAAGGGTATGCACGGGTGGGTTCAAATTAACCTGGATAATGATGGGTAGAACTTGACATGTGACTTATGATATGTTGTCCTTCGTCAAGGTCATAAGAGCATGGGGTAGAAATCACATCGGGAGTTTCAAAAGAAACTGAAACTTGCCAGGCATGCGCATACCTTCTAGAGTGTGATAATGTGAGTGGTTCCTTCACATTATCATGCGATAATAGTTGGATTCTGATTCCCACTGATGAGTTGGTTAATTCCTCGGGTGATCCCGACTAATTCTTCTTTCAGGTTTGGAGGAGAATTTGAGGTTACAGTGGGAGACATCCTGATTAGATAAATTGATTAACCATTCTGATCTAGATTAGAGTGCACGCTGAGTGTTTCTTTTCTCTCTCTCTTTGGCTGCGTCCATGACCCGACCCTAGACTATAACTCAGTAACCAAGTTAACCGAAATTTCTTAAAACACTGGCTTTTGGATTGTTAGAGTTGCATACATCATTGCCACTCCTTTTACCCTTTACATTTCTCCAAGAACAC
Organism: Agapanthus africanus; assembly: GCA_030015575.1. Lineage (NCBI taxonomy): Eukaryota > Viridiplantae > Streptophyta > Magnoliopsida > Asparagales > Amaryllidaceae > Agapanthus > Agapanthus africanus. The sequence goes on along the minus strand of JASDDO010000001.1, from coordinate 458,269,126 downwards.
CCCGTATCACTACGAACATCCACTTCCATTGGATAAATCCATCGTATGGTTATATACGAACTCAAAGGAACTTGTTCCTGATTCGTGGATGGATTCTTGTTCTGGTGAGATTGAATAGGACTATTCAGTTGTCTTTTCCCTTTACCTTCTCTCAGGTTATGAGGGCTCATAGGATTAAGAAAGTGTACACCTATTGCGCTTATTGGATAGTTTTTTTCCAAACTGTTGGGCCACGGCGGCACCCCGGCCGTCAAACCGACGCCAAATACGGAACCAAAACTTTTTACGAAACCGGTGCCACCGCAACCCAAATACCCAGATCATTCCGTTAACTATAAACTAGCAAAACTGTAAAGAGTTTGGAAAGATTATACCGATCGATCCGTGTCCTTCGGTCTTTAATCTCCGCACCAAGCTCCCCACTGCTGCGCCGATGAAGTCTGCTCCCCGATCTCGCTCGACAATGTGGCACCACGTCATTGAATCTTTATACGGGCTCCCGCCTCGAAACGAGGCAACTCGGACATGAAGTTTGCCAGTCGACATGTCCAAGAATGAAGTAGAGAGGGTGTAGAATATCTAGTCTCGAGGTACCCAAGCGATTGGGTGGAGGTGAATTGGAGTTGCCAAGGATAGATAATGTGAGCTCATGAGATTATGCATGTGAGGTGAGGAACAATGGGCTCTCCAAAGCTAGAAGTGTTCTCTGGGGTTTTTTTTCATGAAATGGAGAGATAGCAAAAAGAAAGAGGCAGGACACCAAAAAACATTCCTCATCTTGGATTCGTAGCCCCCTTGACCAAAGAAAACCCCCCACATTATGGAGCTCAGCCAAAATTGCAGAGGACCCCCTGAAGACCATGCACAAAATCAGCCAAAGACCATGCCTAGTCAATGGCCATGCCCATTAAATGCACACCAGCTAAAGCCCAATCCTGACCATGCTGCCTACGAATTTGGCAGCCCCCATTGATGCAACAGTTTCAGTGCAGGAGGAAAAAGGTCAAAGCTCACAATGATTAAACGGGGTGTTTAAGACGGAAAAGGAAACTGGCAACTCCCAAAATAATCCCGTAACGAATTACGGGACTACACCTCAACTGTAAATACATACCCGTATTTGTATTCCGACCGAATACGAATACAATGAGACAAAAAAATATTCCTACAATATAATACTAGGATCCGGCTTAAACCAAAGCCTGCTAGTATTATCCGTCCGATCATAATCCGTGCATAAGTGCACGGATATGATCGAACCCCGCCATATATCCATACGGCCTCTACAACGTTTCGCCCGAACTTGGGAAACTTTCTGTGGGGGACTCTAATGACTCATCAATACACTGGCACTGGGTATAACCACTAGCACGTCAGAGGTACTAGCTGTACGTAATGGTTGCCTATGTATTGAAAGAAGGGGAAGCTGATGAGCGAACTCATCCAGAAACCCTACTGAGCCTGACAGTGACAATATCCATACAGTCTGGTCTGTTCGTCTATGAGTATCGCATATAGGGCCTAGGGGGCTGGTAAACGTCAGACCCCCAATAGCGGTATAAGTCGTGTCGAAGAGTAGCCCAGAACACCCTGAGAAACTACTGGAATACCTACCAGTAAATCTCGATTACCCTAGCCAGGGATTTCGTGTAATGACTCTCCTAAACACAGCTCGATCTCACCCCAATACCGGGAGAGACGAATCTCTGACGATCCGCTCACTGCCTCTATGTGGCTCAGTACTGTACCCAACTAAAACCTGTTTGCACGACTCCTTTGAACCGTGGTAAGGTAGTAATCAAAGCACAGTGGGAACTCACACGAGACAAATGACGATCTCAGGTCGACAGACTAACCTGTACACATGTCACCAGGGAACTGCTATCTGACGATATGTATAATACCAACTAACATGTTCCCGGCGAGTCCTGTCCGGTGTACTCATAATCCAATGAGCACCTGTATACATCTTAGGTGAACCAACTGACACCAATGGCTTATGAGACCGGCCACCGCCCCTCGTCAGGGTATCGACTGTATACACTAGTCTACTCTGGAGTATCGATGCCCTGTCTCGAAACTCCCACGACTAGGGACACTTTAAGGATGTGCTTATAGACCCCAGCTCCCACGTATATGATCGCCATCATACTGCTGGCAGTCAAGCAAGAATCCTATGGACTCTATCAACATGCAATAGTGAACTAAAGCATGTACACGATGATAAAGACAAACCAGATAGCATACTATCATCTCGAGCAAGACTATCCTATCGGTATAGGTCCTCCCTCAATCATTGCAATCACGTACCTGCAATCCAATAATTGACTTTGAGGGCACTATATCCAACACAAACCATAGGCAAGTGCCGAAAAGTGGGGAAGGATGAAATCCAATTAGCCTAAATGTGGTGTACAGAAGGTAATAAGTAAAGACAAATAAAGGGATTAGAAAGAGGGCAAAGTAAATTGCGACTGCTATCATTCACGACCAAACCACATATTTCATCGCCACTCCTACTTCACCTTTGTATTTCTCCAGAACACTCCGTATCACTATGAACATCCACTTCCATTGGATAAATCGATCGTATGGTTATATACGAACTGGAAGGAACTTGTTCCAGTTCGGGGATGAATTCTGTTCAGGAGAAATAGGAATAAGGTTTATTCAGTTGTCTTTTATCTTTACCTTCTCTCAGGTTGAGAGTACTCCTAGGACTAGGAGGGTACACCTATTACGCTTATTGGATAGTTTTCTTCCAAACCATAGGCTAGTACCGAATGGTAGGGAAGGAAGAAAACCATTTAGCCTAACGATGGTGTACAGAAGATAATGAGTAAAGACAAATAAAGGGATTTAGAAAGATGGAAAAGAAATATACGGCTACAGTCATGAATCTGATAATGGAAGAGGCATTACTAGGAATACCCGAATACCCCTTTGAAACATATTCATGTTTCAGTTTCATTGTGCGTTATTAATAGAAAACTGATTTTCCAATTAGATCCTTACTCCATGGTATGTATTTACCAGGTATGGTTCTCACATCTATATGGTTTTACAGATAATGAGTGGGAGTAAGTTATTGGGAATTAGGTGATCATCCTCATTATATCGGGATTCGTAGTAATTGGTGATATTTAAGGAAATCGCTTGGGTTTTTGCCGGACGGCAAATATTTGGTTTTGAATATCCGTTGTTATGCACCAATTTCAAACTGATATATCTGTACGTTTATTTTATAAAGTGAGATATAACTTTTTGAAATTATGTCCATGACATTTCCCTATATCAGTTGATGGTTAGGTAAGGAGTATTAAACAGCGGTGTGATTCTTCTTAACCATAAGTGCAGTTTTCAACCTACGACGCACAGGGTTTGAGTTATTTAACTCAGAGGACTTATACAAAGTATTGTATGTTGCCCAGTGTCCATTAAGACAAAGGGGTTGGTCCTCATAGTATATTCTATTTACTTATGACTTCTCAAGATTTAGACAGGTGTTTCGTAGAAATATAAGGTCTAGGTTTTGAGAAGTTATAGGCACAAGAATAAAGTAGAGAACCATGTGTTGCAAGTATCAGGATTCTTCAAGGTGATCGAAGATGTAGATAGTTGTATTAGGTATTCAGTAAATAGTAATGGTTTTGAGAAACTTGTATCTCTTTTGGGTTACTCATATCTGGATGCACTCCTAAGTTGGGTAATGCTGATTGGCCTCTCTCCATTCAGTTGACAGGCACTGGAGACAACTGCATGATTTGAATCTGGTTCCAATTAAATCGGTGCCTCTATTTCTATATTGTATATAGAATGGATCAAATCTTAACGATATTAAGGTATATAGAGTTGTTCGGCTTATGCTTAAAACCAGACTCCGGATAACACAAGGAACGTTTCTGTAATGGCAGTTTGTGGGTTAACCCAGGTTATGACTAGGGTTGACTTTCTACCATCTAGAAGATCAATAGTGATATTGTTCTTGACTCGCCACAGTTTTAGTAAAATGGATTTTTTTCAGAAAACAGTAGTGGGAGTATGGTAGAACTGGAAGTGATTCCATAACCGCAAACGATTACTGAAAATTTAATAGGACCTAAACATTCAATCAGGTTTGACATTCCATTAGCCACTCCGCAGATATGGTGGGTAACCTCAGGCGCCCGAGAGGTATTTCGGTATTCTCAAAGACGGTGACAGGGAGGTTCTTGTTTACCCAGACTTGACACTACTGCTATTCCAGGCTATGAGAGCCGGCAGGAGGATGAGTATAGCGTCGTTCTAAACTAGATTTAGAAGTGCACGTGTATATGACTCTGCCAGAGGGTTGTCGTAGTCAGTGGGAGCAGCAGAAGCATAGTGAACAAGTAGCTTATGTCTATTTATAGACTAAAGCAGATATAGCAGAGATAGATCATCTATTTTTGATGTGACAGTCATAGGTTATGACTTCATCAGAATAAGGGATGGATTTGTTAAGAAGGTAGTAGGGTGTCATATCCTGGTATTTGGATGACATACACAGAGTAGGAAGTGATATTCCTATACTACAATCGGTTATACTATGGTTGTCACACAGTGGTTTCTCCACACAGGATATGGATTTAATATCAGGCATTCTGGTTACTAGATCTATGGTTTTAGATCTAGATTTGGGTAGTTTCCCAATCTGGGTACTTAGACAGTATTCTAAAGGTGTTTTAGAATGGATGACTCCTGGCATGGTGGTATACCTACAGGTGATGGAGTCACCCTCTCTAAAGGTGTCTTACAGACTAAAGGGGAGAGGGATGTACATGATTGGCATATCACTTGCTTAGGCAATTGAGTTGATCATAAGATGTCAAGTACCATACCAGATGTTGTTTTTGCACTAGATGCAATAATTTGATATTAATCCAATCTTGGAGAAACGTTCGGAAGCAGTTTTAGAACATAAGTGGATGTTCTAGAGATTTGATAATGGCAGCCTCCTTCGGGAGACGGTTATCATTCCAGGCTTCCAAGGTGACCTGGATGACAGAGTGACTGTCAGAATTATAGTTTTCCCTCTGACGAGGGGCAGTAGTTTGGGCAAGTGGTCCAAGAGGATACTGAGGGAGGCATGACGTAGGATACTGATTAAATTTTTTAATTACAAGTTAAAAGAATGTAACAACTCCATTTTTAATGTACAAAAATTTGCTTTAAAATTAATATATACTTGGGGTATTTACATTTACTGTTATTACTTTAAGTAATTAATTAGCTCCATAATTACAAGAAGGAGCTTGTAGCTCATTGGTAATACCTTACACTGCTGAACCAAGCCACCAGAATTCAAATCCCATACCCCACATTATTTTTTAATATTGATTTTTTTTAAACCTTTAGAATACCAAGGGTTTACACGTGCATATCTCACAAAAACCCCACTACACCTAAAAATGTAACATTTCCAGAGATTAGATGAACCATCGGAGGGAATTCGGCCGCCTGACTCGGCTGGAATCGGCCAAATCGACCTCGACTCGGCCGACTCAACCCTCCGACCGAGTCACGGCCGAGTCGGCCGAGTCTGGTGACGACCCCAATACAAAAATGTGACTTTTGGTCTCCCCTGTACACCTGCAAAATTTTATCCTCATACCATTTCCAGAGCTCTTTTAAAACCTCCTTTACTCCATTTTTAATGATTTTTTAATACATTTTTGCATTTTTTTAAATTAAAACCCTACATCTACCCTAACCCTAGCCTAACCCTATAAATACACCCCTACCCTCTACCCTCTCCCAAAACTCTGAGCCAACTCTCTAAAATTTCCAAGAAAGTTGTGTACTTTGAAAATGAGCACAAAGCGAAGCTACAGCGAAATTCCCGGTGAACTTCCGGCGATCGTTCTAGGAGCCCTCGACGACGAAGAGACACACCGGCGATTCCTCTCCTTCCTTCTCACTCTTGTTATTGTCCAAAACCCCTAAGTCCCATTTTCTACCTCTCTTTTCTATTCCAAAAATACGGATTTACAAAACCCGACGGAATCGGAATAAATCCTATTTCCGATTCGGTTTCTTATAAAACTTCACTTCTCGTTAATACAATTATGCTTAAACTCTCTCATATTGATTATTAAACACTAATCAACCAAATTGATTAAGTTTCATTTCATAAAATGATGGCTATTTCAATTTATCATATTTTTCACTAAAATACCACATTGTTTCAATTCTACATTTAACTCCATGAAACTTGCAATACCTTTAAGTAGATCACGAGGTAATGACCTACCTTCTCACACACTCATATGCAACATAACACGATACCCTCGAGAACTTAGAATACGGGAAAACAAACATTTTCATTTAAATACCCTTTACTTAATAAAACCATTTCTAAAAGATTTAGTATTGATACATCTTTACAAATAAATAACCTTTGAGCTAATAATAAAAATATCTAGACTCAGCCAATTAAGGACTGTCGCACTCATTAGGACAGAGGAAGGTTGTGGGCATTCAGTCATTTATCTAAACCTGACTTTGTGGTCCCTAGGCTAGACAAGTGAGAAAGGTAACTTTAAAATGCCCGTCTCACGATGATTCGTGAGCGGATCCCTCTTTTCTTCACTTGTACTTACCTGGCCACAATTGGCGGTGAAGAGGTGATTTGAGGGATATCTCACAACTTGTCGCTTTGGACCGGTTAGGAGCAGTCTAGTTGACTTAGGAGACCCTAGAACATAGAATACGGGAAATTGACATCTTTACAAATAAATACCATTTACTTAATAAAACCGTTTTCTAAAGGATTTAATATTTATACAAGCTTTGCAAAGCGCTGCTACAATCCATTTTGGGGAACCCGTTCGGGATGGTGCGGAGTATCGCACATTCTCGGGCTTAGTAGTGCGAGATTCAGACCTCCGCAAGGAGCATTCGGTCTCGAAAGATTTAAAATACGACATCTTGAGAAAATGAGATTTTTAGAATATAAAATATATATTAAAATTATTTTTGTATAAATATATGTATATTTATCATTAAAATACCTATTTTATTATGATATAAATATTCCACATTTTTCTAAAAATCACAAGAATCAATTTTACACTAAAATATCATGAATTCCATATAAAACCAATATTACAAATAAATACCACTTATTATGAAAATAGGATATTTTCATTAGAAATATCATAATATAAAATCTACATTCATTACAACTCTAAAGACGATTAATAAATACTTGGGGTATATTTTGAAAAATATATAAAAGTATTTTTACATAAAACCCCCTCAAGTTCTATAATTTACCATAAGGACCCTAGTAAATATAGGTTTAAGCTGGACCAATCTCTTGAGCCTCAGGGAGCCGGAGAAGTGGGTGCTTGCCTATCTAAGATAGACAACTTAACAACAGTGTTATCAATACGGTAATCGTCTTTGAAAAAGACACGAAAAGTTACCGATAATATCAAAACAATCAGGACTTCAATTTACTTTTCTAATTGTCTGACTCAGAGTGAGTCTCATTATAATCTAATTTGAATATGATTCAAGTACAATCTACAATCTACAAACTACAATTTATAATATTACAATTCAACATGAATCCATGAATCCATTATTCTATATATTCAATCTATTAACTTGACCGAACCGAACCGAACCATGGATATACATTCATTTACATGATTCTCCAGTTACATCCATTTACTGATATCATGGTTTTGGTCAGTCATCCAATTATACAATCTATACAGTTACAATACAAGACAAACAATACAATCAAAACACTACGGGGTTTAAGGAGTAGATTGGTACGGAAGGTGTTAAAAGTGGCACGGGATTGTAAGATTAAGACACCTAACCTATATTCCGTTGCTGTTGTACCGTGGCTTAACGGTTCCTTGTACATTCCATTTGCCCTGGTCTCCAGCATATAGAGACCCCTCTCGTATACACTGGCATCCTTCTGTACCAAGCTACAAACAACAGCGTTAACACAACATTACAACAATATAATACAACTTTAAAGGATACCTTCTTATTCTGTCTATTCTATTTCTTCCTTGTCTTTGGGACTTACCGAGCGACCTGTTCGCTGACGACATTCTCTTTCTTCTTTCTTTTAATGTCGTCAGGTGCTTTAGACACGTCAGAGATCGAGCCTACTGCTGAAGACTTGGATCAGTTTGCTGAAGACCCAGAGCTTTAGTTTCATTGTACAATTTTCCTTTCAGTACTTTACATTCCTGTTATGCCATTGTTTAGGCATCGTTTTTATTTCAGTTGTATTTACTTTTCATGCATTGTACAAAAGAATATTAATAAATAAAGTTGTTGTTCAGTTTATATATCTTGTCTCTTGTGTATTTACTTTTATATTGCTTAGATACGCTTAGCGTATTTACTTCAGAGTAAATACGTAGCGGCCCAGTCGTGCCCTCTGCCCGTATACTAGGAAGTGGGGCGTGACAGTACAGGTTAGTCTATCAACCTGAGATCGTCATTTGTCTCGTATGAGTTCCCACAGTGCTTTGATTACTACCCTACCACAGCTCAAAGGAGTCGTGCAAACAGGTTTTAGTTGGATACAGTGCCGAGACACATGGACGCAGTGAGCGGATCGGCAGGGATTCGTCTCTCCCGGTATTAGAGGTGAGATCGCGCTGTGTCTGGAGATCCGTTACATGAAGTCCTTGGCCAAGGCAAGTGAGATTTACTGGTAGGTATTCCAGTAGTTTCTCAGGGTGTTCTGGGCTACACACCGACATGACTTATACCGCTTTCGGGGGTCTGACGTTTACCAGACCCCTAGGCCCGATATGCGATACTCATAGACGAACGGACCGGACTGTATGAATATTGTCGCTGACAGGCTCAGTAGGGTTTCAGGATGAGTTCGCTCATCGGCCTCCCTTTTTGGTCAATACTTGGGCAGCCGTTACGTACAACTAGTACCACTAACGTGCTTGTGGTTAAACCCACTGCCAGCGTATTGATGAGTCTTTAGAGTCCCCCACAGAAAGTTTCCCAAGTTCGGGCGAAACGTTGTAGAGGCCGTATGGTTTTATGGCAGGGTTCGATCTTATACGTGCACTCGTGCACGGATCATGATCGGACGGATCATACTAGTGGGCTTTGGTTTAAACCGGATCCTAGTATTAGATTTATTGGATTACTTTCGTCACATTGCATTCGTATTCAGTCGGAATGCGGATGCAGGTATGTATATACAGGTGAGGGGTATTCTTGTGATCCGTCATGAGTTTACTTTAGTTGATACCATATCTTTTTGTTGGATTAAACATTTAGTTTAAATGTTTAGTGGTGGAAAATGTGAGTGCAAGTTTTGTCCATATGCATCAATTCATGTCACATGCACACATGGTGACTCATGGTCTTGGTTTATGTGACCATTATTGTGACATGGATTGATTTTGTGGCTAATTATGATGAGTGGGGATATTTTGGAGAGAGAGGAGCTGCCAAGTAGAGGCTTGGGGGTTTGATTATTGATATATATCTCTCTCTCTCTCAAAATATCACACACAACATAAGCCATTTCACTTCTTCTTCTCTTGAGCTCACATCTTCCTCCATGGCTTCTTCTTCAACCTCCACCCATCCTTTTCATGAGTTGAGAATCAATCGGTGTATTGAGACAAAGTGATCACACACATTCTCTACTTCACCTTGGACATGTCGGCTAGCAAACTTCATGTCCGAGTTACTTCGGTTTTGAAGCGGGAGCCCGTAAAAAGATTCCTTGACGTGGTGCCACTTTGACGAGGAGACCGGAGATCGAGCGAGATCGGAGAAGCCGCAAGGAGCTTGGGATGGTGGCTAAAGACTGAAGGACACGGATCAATCGGTATAGCCATTCTAACTTCTTTGTAGTTAGCTAGTATAAGGTTAATAGAATGATCCGGGTAAAAGTCTGCGTTAGCGCCAGTTTTATAAAAAGTTTTTGTTCCACGTTTGGCCTCGGATTGACGGCCGGGGCGCTACTGTAGACTTACACAAACTACTTCCCCTACTCGAAAGTCGGCCTTTGACAGGTTGACCATTCCTTCCAAGCGGATGTCAGTCATTGACAGGCTGGCGCCAATAACAGCCTCTCCTCAAAGCAGGGGGCATGACGAAGCTACTCCGACGATAAAGGTGATCCCGGCTACACGACACGCTCGACGCCGTCACTGGCGCTGAGTGAGGAAAGCTGGGAGCAATTCCCCTTCTGGACTTACCCCACCAGCTCCAATGATGGAAGTTGATACTGCTGTTCCAACTGGAAACAGTTTTGAGCCGCTTAGGAGGGTGCGCAAGAACTCTCCAACTGCCATGTTGAAAAGGTCTCCTCCACCTGTGGAGAACGTTACAAAGGCAAACCCGGAACAGCCCTCTCAGTGGCTGTCACCCAAAATCCACAGGGTTTGGCGAAGAGTCCAAGACTCTCTAATCGATAAAGATTACTCCAGCAGAACGAAGAAAATGAAGGTCCGGCAAGAGGAGGGTCATCCCGCCGTCGTACCATGGAAAGTATTATCTGTAACAGCCCCCTCAACTTCGACCGCCCATAATAGGAAAAGGCCGGAGAAGATCCCCGTGTCTACGACAAATCTCAAGGGTACTGAATCCAAACGCCCCAAGTCTGGGGGCATAGTAGTGCACACCGTTTACATGGATTCCAGAAAAGAGGAAAGCCGTGCTTCTGGGGGTCATCGACCACTTACGCGGTCCGTAACAAAAGCTCAGGAGCAACAACAAAAACTCCAGAAGATGCTGACAAAGATGGCCGCACTTACTGGGCAGAAATAAAGTCCGGAAGTATCATCGGATCAACACCAGGAGCAGAAAACCGACGCCGAGTTCCTCCGAAGAATGCTCGAAAAGAAAGATAAAGAAGCCGCGGGACAAGCGGCTAACATAAAACAAATGGCGTTCCTATTCAAAGATATGGTGGGGATGATGATCCAGCCGGACCCTCCAGCCGAAAATTCTCCAATAATCATTGAAGACGACAGAGGGGAGACATCAAACCCTCTTCCGGCTTTATCAGCAGCCAGGGAGGAGACGATCTCGAAAGCTGCGCTTGATGACTACATAGCTCAACAAATACGAGCTCATCAGGCAAGTGAAGCTACTGGCCAAGTCGTCAGAACTGGGCGACCCTATCCAAGCTGGTACGATCAAATTAAATACCCGCCAGGATATACGATCCCTAAATTTCACGTGTATAAGGGGATAGGCAACCCCTATCAGCATGTCGCTCAGTTCAGGGCTCAATGCGGCAATACTGGAGGCGACGACAAACTGCTGTTTCGCCAATTCGTCGGCAGTTTAGCGGAAACGGCATTTGAATGGTACTCGGAGCTTCTGAATGACTCCATCAAAACATTCACAGAAATGGAGTTGCTATTCACCCAGCGTTTTGCAAGCACCAACGAACTCACCCCGATCACGGCATTGATCAATGCCATGGTGAAGCCAGGAGAGACTTGGGTTCAGTATGCAATTCGGTGGCGGAACCTATGGTCAAGATGCGAACAACTCATAGAAGAAGCTCCTGCCGTGGGCTTGTTCATGGGGACCCTTGATCCGCAGGCAACTATATCCCAATTTATGATGTTCTTCAAGACGACCACTTTCCAAGCCTTGATCGACAAGCTGGCCCAAATGGACCAAATGGGCCATAGACCATCCCCCTAAAAAACGGAACTTCGAAATGAAAAGGGTAAAGGGAAAGCTACCTTCATCGCCAACACACTGCAGCAGCTGAGTGATCCGAAACCAGCTGCTCGCAAAAATGATAAACTGTGATCACTCAGAGAAAAGTTAAGACGTCCTTACTCATTCCCTCGGGATAAAACGAGAGGACTGTTCGAACTGACGGTGCGCAATAGGCTTATCACTCTACCAGATTCGAGATACCCACTGCAACTGGGTGACGTTGACAATCCCAATTACTGCCCCTACCACCGAATAGTAGGCCACCCAATCGAAGATTTCTTCATCTTCAAAAACTGGATTGATGACCAGTAAAAACAAGGCAAATTCGCGCTGTCTGAAAACTGGAGGGTAAACCCGCCACAACCACACGCTCCTAAAAAGGTGGACACACCGGGGGCATCGTACTCATTTATAAAGGAAGCTCCATGGGAAGTTGTTCTTTCGGCTAAAACTAAAAGAATGCTAAAGGATCTTCAAGCATGCCCGGCAATCAGGTGGAAAAGCCCGCTAGAGCCCGAGATCATTGAGGGGATGCTGAAACCGCGCCCAACACCGAGAGTTGGTAGCGATGCGCAAAATACTCAGGCCCAGCCGTCAAAATCTTCAAAGAAAAAGAAGAAGACCAAGAAGCTCGCGCAGCCTGATGACAAGAACACGGATCTACAAAGGTATATTGACACAATGGAGGAATATAGACAGAAGGCGCGAACCCCGGTCATACTCCAAGAGTTTCTCAACCATATTCTTGAGTGCGGAGATAATGACAATGATGAGGGAGAAGGCTCGTCAGGAGAACCTGAGGATTATGCAGCAAGTTGTCACATGATCTCTCATTCGTCATTAGATGATGAAGAATCTCACTCTGCATCAGAAGATAATATAGAGGAGACGGGGGCAGAATCGGTGACAAAATCCTTAGAACCGGCAGACGAGATGATTGACATGCTGCTGGACGAAGCCCGTCAGAAGAGCAAAGCTGATCAAGAGCGTGAAATAGCCATATTCGAAAGGGCCAGGCGTCGGCATCAAGTTAAAGAAATCATGGTAGGGATAAGTCACAAAGCACTCCAACCAGATCAAAACACGCCCGCGGCAGACAAAAATAGGCTTAAAACAAGGAAACGGTTCGCTAAAGTCCTGTCAATGGGAATGAAGCTGCCATCTTTCAAAGGAAATACTCCTGGCGGTATACACCTTGACGAAGAGGATGTACATCCTAACTACTGCTTGTACCATCAGAGGATTGCACACCCTACCGAAGAATGCATGGCCTTTAAAAAGTAGTGGTAGGGATACGTTGCTCACCGACAACATTTCAAGCGAATGAAGCGCAAAACTCGTCGGGAGTAGAGAAGCACGACAGATGAGAACGAAAGAACTGCCGGCAACTGTCACATGGTTGATTCTGGGGGATCGCAAGTTCTCACCTTCAGAAGCGATTCTAATGAAAAAATAGCCATCGGTCCTCTCTTCAAGGAATCCACCTCAGGAAAAGAGGAAGAGATAAAGAACTGTGAAAACATTCAGCTGCGTAGTCGTACATTGCCCGAAAAGAATCTCGGACCTACAAAAAAGGGATCGAACGAAAAAGATAAGGGGAAGGAAAAAGTCCCTAAGAATATCTCCCTCGATGATCGAGTCGACAAAGAGCTGGCAGCCAAGGACCCGCCCAAGAAAAACAAAGTGGATTACAATGTCCTAGCACACCTGAGGAAGATACCCTCACAGCTAAGCATTTTGGATGCCTTTCTGTTGTCTAAAGAGGTACGAGATTCTCTGATCAGGGCATTACAAGAGCCCGAGCAATTTCAAGCTTTCCTTGCTAAAGAAAAGATGAAGGACGAGCTGGAAGAAGTGCACACAGCTGACATCACTTTCGGCGATGAAGATCTTCTCCTTGGAACGTGCGAGCACAACCGTCCCCTGTATGTCACCGGGTACTGTCATGTCATCAAGATAGGGAAGATATTAGTTGACAACGGGTCCTCTGTCAACCTCCTAATTGTGAGGATGCTAAAAGAAATCTGCATAAGCGTTCAGCACCTCGCTCGGGATAAAATCGCTATCTCTGGGTTCGACTCCCAGTCATCATGGATGCTCAGGTCTATAATACTGACGTTACGTTTTGGGCCGCTCGTCACTGACATCAAATTTCATGTCATTGACGCCAAGACCTGCTACAACGCTTTGTTCGACAGGCCTTGGTTACACGAGTACAACATCATCCCTTCTACACAACATCAGTGTATGAAGTATTTCAAAGATGGTCTCGAGTATACCGTGACGGGGGGGCTAAACCCATTTTCCGTAAATGAAATCCGAAAGTATGAAGATGAAAAGTACTTCCTACCAGACTTTGAAGACACGGAAAGATGTCATAAACTGGAGAACAATCAAAAATCTATCGCCACTATCCCGGTCTTCGGGAGCGATACTGAGGAGGAAGAAGAGATAGTCTATTCGGGGCCACCCCAATGCAATAGGCCGGGACCATCTACCTCTATTTTGGTCTTTAGCAGTGACTCTAAAGATGAAATCAACGAAGTGTTCTCGGTCCGTCCATCGATGCAGGCCCTTACTGGAGATGATCAGAGTTTGCAAATTGCCATGGTTCCGTGGCAGCATTTCAAAGAGCTCAATGCGCTTGAGACATACAACATGCAAGAGCTGCAGATATTCTACGTCCCTTCCAGACGAAGAGGTGAAAAGGCGATCCTATTTTATCGATCCGGGAAAACCAAAGTCGAGATAGAAGTCTAGCGTGGTGCCGAACCTGCGCTTGACAGGCTCCAACCAATCCGTCTGCCCAGATACTACGCAGAGGGATTGAAAGGGTTATTGAGATGCTAAGGGGTACCCTTTAAGCAAACCGTACGACAAGCCCAATTCTACAACAGGATCTGGAACGTCCCCGGAACTCAGCAAAAATTGCCTAACGGAAAAATAGAAACGATCGGACTTGGATATGTCCAGTTCAAGAAACGGGAAAAATTCCATGGCTGCCATGTCATAAATGACCTCGATGAAGAAGGGGATGCTCTTTTAAAAGACACTAACGTTGAACTAGAACGAGGTCCTACCATAAAAATGTCGAGTCCATCGTTTGAAGAACAGATGGACAAGCTAGTAAGGGAAGCGGATCAAAAGGTTTGGAACGACCACAGCCGCGAAATGGCCATTTACGAGAAAGCCAAGACGCAACACCTCTTTCAGCAGGCTACGGAGGATGACAATGCCCTCCACCGTCAGCCCGCCATGCATTCACAAGACAAGAAAAATGCCCGATGCGGAGGCAAAAACAAGTTAAAGAATGGAAAAAACGTTCGACAGCAGCAAAACGGATCCAAAAGACCACGCGATCGAGAAAGGGTCAGCCGGAATCCATCTTTTATGAAAAAGATGTGTCAAGCATATTCTTTCCCTCGAGACAAGACAAGGAGAATCTTTGACCTTGTCATGAAACATCAGATGATGACTCTCCCGGAGTCTCGGCACCCTGATCAAGCAAACAAAGTTCATCACCCAGATTATTGCTCCTATCACCGAGCGATAGGACATCCTCTTGAAGACCGCTTCACCATTAAAAACTGGGTCGAAGACCAATATCAACTCGGCAGATTCGCTCTATCCAACAGTTGGGGGTAGCCCCACCACAAAAGCATATGCCAAAAGCAACGTATATAGCAAAAGTAGAACCAGATCAACACCGGTTTTGGAAACGATCTTGTACATGTCACATGATAACGCTGTCGGAAGAAGGAGTGCACAAGAATATGGTTGATCTCTCCCAGTGCTTCGAAAATGAAGATGAAGATGAGTTGATCTCAGAATTTCCACCGGCGCTGAAGGAGTTGGAAGATGGAATACACACTACTGCGGATAACCTAAGGAAAATCGACTTGGGGATGGCAAACGATCCGCGGCCTACGTTCGTCAGTGAGCTGCTGTCTAAAGAATAGGTGGCTACGCTAAAAGACGTGCCCATGCAGTATAAAGACTGCTTCGCATGGAACTATTCTGAGATGCCGGGGCTAGATCCAGAAATAGCTGTGCATAAATTGGCGATATCTCCGGACGTCAAGCCAGTCAAACAAGCACCAAGAAGAATGCGGTTCGAACTTGAAATGATTATCAATGCCGAAGTCAAGAAGCTAATCGACTCCGGCTTCATCCAAGAAGTTCAATACCCCGACTGGATCGCCAACATTGTCCCGGTGATGAAGAAAAATGGGATGGTGCGCATCTGCGTGGATTTCCGAGACCTCAATAAAGCTTGCCCGAAGGATGATTTTCCCGTGCCGGTTACCGAGTTGATGATAGATAACACGTCCACTCACGAAATCTTCTCCTTCATGGACGGATCATCGGGGTACAATCAAATAAAGATGCATCCCGAAGACCAGAAGCATACCGCTTTCCGGACTCCTCTGGGCATATTCTGCTACAAAGTGATGCCTTTCGGTCTGAAGAACGCCGGTGCTACCTATCAGAAGGCCATGACAAAGATTTTCGATGACCTCATACACAAGATTGTCGAATGTTATATTGACGACCTTGTGGTGAAAAGCAAATCATATGAGGAACACTGGGAGCATTTGAAAATAGTATTCCAGCGTCTTCGGAAGTACAACCTGAAGATGAACCCTCCGAAATGCACATTTGGAGTCTCCTCGGGCAAATTCCTGGGATTCATCATACGACATCGGGGCATCGAAATAGATCCATTGAAGATCATGGCGATTATGTAAATGCCCACTCCAAGAACTTTAAAACAATTGCGGTCTCTACAAGGAAAGCTCGCGTATATCCGACGGTTCATAACCAATCTCTCTGGAAAATGTCGTCCCTACAGTCACCTGATGAAAAAGGGAACCCCGTTCATTTGGGATCGTAAATGCCAAAGCGCGTTGGAAAAAATCAAGCAATATCTGCAGAACCCGCCAGTACTGACCGCTCCGGTCAAGGGAAAGCCCCTCATCCTGTACACAACAGCCCTTGAAGGTTCTTTAGGCGCGCTATGGGCACAGGAGAATGACCAAGGGAAATAGAGAGAGCCTTTTACTATTTGAGTAGAGTTCTCTTGGGGGCAGAAAACAACTACTCCCCTATCAAAAAACACTGCCTAGCGTTAATCTTCATGATAACAAAGCTTCGGCATTATGTTTTGGTGCATGAGGTCCATCTCATATCAAAAGTGGATCCTGTCAAATATATGATGTCAAGAGCCATACTAACGAGATGGCTCGCTAAATAGGCCCTACTCTTAATGGAATTCTCGATAACATACCGACCTCTCAAGGCAGTTAAAAGCCAGGCCATCGCTGACTTCCTCGTTGAACATTCGATACCTGCCGATTCACTCCTAAATTGTGAATTGCCTGACGAGCACGCGTTTGACACGATCGATAGGGAGAGGGGAGAGAGTGATATCCGATAGGAACTCTACTTTGATGGGGCATCTTCTATGAAGAAGCGAAAACACATCGCCCCCATAATCAAATCTGGGATAGGCCGCATCTTCGTGACTCTAAGGAGGGATAATGCGCTTTGCCTTTTCCTTAACAGAGCCAAGAAGAAACAACGAAGCGGAATATGAGGCTTTGATAGCAGGTCTTGAGATCGCTGTCGACATGGGAATCGAAAACCTCCACATATACGGAGACTCCCAGCTGTTCGTTAGCCAAGTGAACGGTGACTATCAGACGTGCAAGCCAGAATTGGAAAATATAGCAAAAGAGTGCAACAGTTACTAACTCAAATTCCCTCCTACGTCGTGGAAAGCATACCGCGTACAGAAAATAGCAAAGCGGATGCATTAGCTAAACTCGCTAAAGAACTGGCTGACGAAAACGTTGATGGCGTAAGGATCATTGTATAAAGCCGTCGGGTTCTTGCACCAGCAGAAATATCTCCGGAGTCGTCTGAAGAAAAGGAAGCGACCAAGCAAATAGCCCTACAAATAGAGGAGCAAGAAAATGCTAAAGATTGGAGATAAGTCTTTATAGAATACTTCAAATCCTGTCAAACACCGGAAGATGCATCCTCAAGACATCAACTCATGAAACGAGCTCTGTCTTTCGCCTTCGTCAATGATACTCTATATAAGAGGTCGTTCGACTCTCTGTGGCTGAGATGCCTGGGACCGAAAGAAGTAAGTAGAGTCGTCCAAGAAACTCACGACGGGGTCTGCGGTTCTTATCAAGCCGGGCCAAAGATGAAACTGAAGATCAAAAGAATGGGCTGCTATTGGCCCACGATGATTCAGGACTGCCTCGAATACGCGAAGCAGTGCCACTCGTGCCAAATTCATGGAGACTTCATCCACCAGCATCCAAACCCACTACACCCAATAGTGGCTAGCTGGCCGTTCGAAATGTGGGGAACCGACATAATTGGGCCCATCGAACCAGCGTCATCCAAATGACATCGATTCATATTGGCCACAACTGATTACTACTCTAAGTGGGCAGAAGCCATACTACTAAGAGAAGTGAAAATGGAGAATATTCTTTATTTCTTTAAGACACACGTCATCTATCGGTTCGGCACTCCGCGACGGATTATCTTTGATAACGGGCCGACTTACAGAAGTCACAAAATTAGCCGCTTTGCGCATCAGCATAATATAAATTGGAGATACTCTTCGGTCTATAATCCCCGAGCTAACGATCTAGCTGAGGATTTCAACAAAATCTTGAAAAAGATCATAAAGAAGACGGTGTCCAAAAACAAAAAGGGCTGGCACAAAAAACTACGTGAAGCTCTCTAGGCTTATCGGGCCACGTTCAAAACGGCCACAAATACAACTCCATTCGCGTTGGTATTCGGCACAGAAACGGTACTCCCCCTCGAGATAGAGTTACCCTCTCTACGAGTAGCGGTTCATTACGAACTAACAGATGAAGAGAATGCTCATTTTCGGCTTGAGGAGCTCGACGCCCTCGATGAAACTCGTCTCATGCCGCAGCAAAACTTTGAGGCTTACAAAGCAAAGATGACACGCTCATACAAAATATTAACTAGGCCGAGAACATTCCGCCAAGGCGAACTCGTGCTAGTTGTCAAAAGACCTATGATCCCCAATCGTGCCAAATGGGGGAAATTCGAGCCAAGCTATGAGAGCCCGTACAAAGTCTACCAAGGTGGGGTTTACTTTCTAATGTATATGCATGGCGAAAGACCCTTCCGGCCAATAAATGGCCGATTCCTTAAGAAATACTATGCCTGATGAGTCACAGCCCAGGATAATGATAGATGACGACGCTTGTGTCCACTTGCCAAACTCTGTATGCGCTATCCGGCAAAACTTCGCCGCAGAAAACTAGCTACGGACCGAGACGTCCCTAAACTAACAATGGAACGCAACGTCCTGAAACTAACAGCGGACCGAGACGTCCCTAAACTAATAGCGGACCGTAATGTCCTGAAACTAACAGCGGACCGAAACATCCCTAAACTAACAATGGACCGCAATGTCCTAAAACTAGCTACGGACCGAAACGTCCCTAAACTAACAATGGACCGTAATGTGAAACTAGCTATGGACCGAAACGTCCTTAAAACTACTACGAACCGCGGCATTCCTAGGCTAACGCAGAAAAAAAAGAAAAAAAACAGTACGTCCATAAGCGAAATGGGCACGGATGAAAACTCGAAAGGGCTCCGTGAGTAAAAACAGAAGGGCTACCGGCGAGTTTGTGAAAACCCGAAAGGGCGCAAACTCGTAAAAGAAATTCCTGTGCACTTGCAGGGTCCTCTCGACCTTGTAAGGAGAAAATACCTGCGTGAGATCCTTACGACTCACAAGAGAGGAACACGCTTAGGGATCCCCACGATTCCTAAAGAGAAATTACATATACGAGATCCTCACGACTCGTAAGGAGAATCCCCTTATGAGACTCTCATGGCTCATAGGATTCAAAAGCCTAAACTACAGGGATCTGAACCTGTTCTTAGGCCATCACATTCCCCAGATTGCCCTACAATCGGTTCAATATTGACCCTTATACACAATCCACGGGCTTAAATAAACGTCTCCCCCACCAAGTTCCACAGATGGCGCGAAATGTCCTCATGTGGTGAACGACACTTGTAAGTCCTAATGACTTATAAGGAGAAAACACTCTTGTAAGATCCTTACGACTTATAAGAGAACACACACTTAAGAATCCTCACGATTCCTAAGGAGAAAACACACCTACGAGATCCTCACGACTCGTAGGGAGAAACACCTTTATGAGACACTTACGGCTCATGAATTCAAAAGCCTTAGTCGACAGGATCCTAACCCTGTTTACTAAGCCACCTTTGTTCGAATCGATAAAGGCAAATAATGATTCGCTCATGGCAATATCCCAATTGTAGCGATGTTGATGCCTAAATTGGTAACAAATTCCAAGTCCTTTCACGGCACGTGATGATTCGCTCCTAGCAATATTCCAGTCGCAGCGATGTTGATGTTAAGATTGGTATCAGATCTCAAGTCCATACTCGCAACAAAATCAGCGAGCCAAAAATACGAAAAAATATATATAGCCGAAATGATTGGGCAACCCGCAATAAAAAGTAGCGAGTAAAAAGAAAAATAGATGAAATGATTGGGCACCACGAAAAATAGCCGAAATGATTTGGCAATCACAACTTTCGCGATATAAAAAGCTAAAATGATAGAGCATCGTGGAAGCAAATAAAAAAATGAAAGAATGAAACTTTTGCCCTACAGGCGAGTCCATACTGACCCCTGTATACAATCCAAGAGCATAAACGAAAAGGGAACCACATGTCCCAACAAACTCTGTTAAAGGGAGAGTCAGATCTCGACGGCAACATCTGCATCCCAGAAGATCAACACGGCGTTCCTTCCCGACACCGCAGAAAGCGGGGCAAGTAAGCTAATGACCTCCCCGCCGGAACAACGCTCCGTCTCGGAAACAAGTCAGCCAATGACCTCTCGGCAAGAACAACGCTCCGTCTCGAAAACAAGTCAGTCAACGACCTCCCCGCCGGAACAACGCTCCATTTCGGGAACAAGTCAGCCAATGACCTCCCCGCCAGAACAACGCTCCCTCTCAGAAACAAGTCAGTCAATGACCTCCCCGCCGGAACAACACTCCGTCTTGGAAACAAGTCAGCCAATGACCTCCCCACTGGAAAAACACTCCATTTCGGAAACAAATCAGCCAATGACCTCCCCGCCGGAACAATGCTCCATCTCGGAGAAAAGTCAGCCAATGACCTCCCCGCCGGAACAACGCTCCGTCTCGGAAACAAGTCAGCCAATGACCTCCCTGCCGGAACAACGCTCCATCTCATAAACAAGTCAGCCAATGACCTCCCTACTGGAACAACGCTCCGTCTCGAAAACAAGTCAGCCAATGACCTCCCCGCCGGAAAAACGCTCCGTCTCGGAAACAATTCAGCCAATGACCTCCCCGCCGGAACAACGCTCCGTCTCGGAAACAAGTCAGCCAATGACCTCCCCGCCGAAACAACTCTCCGTCTCGAAAATAAGTCAGCCAATGACCTCGCTGCAGGAACAACACCCCGTCTCGGAAATAAGTCAGCCAATGACCTCCCCGCCGGAACAACGCTCCATCTTAGAAACAAGTCAGCCAATGACCTCTGCACCGGAGCAACGCTCCGTCTCGGAAAGAAGTAAGCCAATGACCTCCCTGCCGGAGCAACGCTCCGTCTTGGAAACAAGTCAGCCAATAATCTCTTGATTCGTCTCGACCCCCCAGGGAAATCAGTGTCCCTGCGCAAACCTTTCAACCCGTAAAAAGAAAAATCTCTTATGAGATCCTTACAACTCTCAAGAGAAAACGCACGTAGGAGTCCCCATGACCCCTAAGGAGAAATTACACCTATGAAATCCTCTCGACTCGTGGAGAGAAACATCTCTATGAGACCCTCATGGCTCATAAAGTTGAAAATTCTTAGGCAGCAGACCCGAACATGTTTCCTAAGCTATCGCTGCCCTACAAGAAGATCAAGATAAACTACATATGGGCCACATTCACCAGAGTTATATGCAAACATGAGATATAAAAAAATATGTCTTTTATTCATGAATTCAAAATGAATACAAGATGCATGTCATAAAAAGAATCAAAATGAATACAAAATATTCTCTCATTCAAGACTGAATACAAGAAAAGGAGAATATACAAAAATCTCTAAGCCGGCGGATGGTGCAATAAGTTCGTCAGTTCATCATTCTTCCGCTGGGCCTCGGCTTCAAGTTTTGTTATTGCCACAAGACGGGCCTCCGCCTGAGACTGTTGAGTCTGATACGGAGCAAACCAACTCTCAAGCTCCTTTTCAGCAACTTTACAAGCTTCAGCCATCTCACGGGTAAAGATGACGGCTTTATCAAGAGCTACCACCTCTGTGATAGCTTCTTGAAGCACCCGCCAAATTTCGTACGCACTGGTGGTCTTTGCAGTAAGTTGAGCCTGGAGTTCCCCCAAAGCTTTTGAAGCTAGCTCCCTTTCCGAAAATTTCCAGTTGAGCATCTTCTCACAAGACTGTAGATTAGTGGCGAACTGCTTAATCCACCCCCGCAGGCTCACCATTGCAGTCAGGAGCTCAGAAGGAAGGCATATACATTCAAGATTATGTAAGCAAGCCTCCACTCAGCGACAGTACTCAACCCAAATATGCACCAATGTTTCGTCATGATAAGTGGCAAGGAAGGGCAAAGAAGTATTGGCTTCGGCAGTAAATTCTTCGGCCGTAACGGAACTACCAGCATGAAGATCTTTAATAAGGGCTGACAAGGAGTGAATGCTTTGTCTCGCCATCCTTTCATACGCACGTCGGGCATATGGGCCCGGTGGCATAGAGATTCGGGACTCTAACGGAGCCAGAGCTGGCAAAGCTGTCAAAATTTAGGAATAGTCAGCGAGATTGACAAACATGGAATATACAAGACAATGCCGAGGGTAGAGGTTTACTTACCCACAGTCATGCAAGGGGGGTTTGAAAGATCCCCAGGCCCATCAAGGATCTCCACTTCGTCATCAGCTTCCAGAACTGCAGAGGGCATATTAGCATCGTTGTAAAAAGTGAAAATAAAGCAAAAGGGTCAAAGAACACTAACCTTATCCGGAAGAAAAGACGATGCTTTGCGGGGATATCGCCTGTAAGGCAGCCATATCAAGTAAGCGCTGGAAAGACTTCCTGGGAGATAGATCCACTATAGAAGCCGCCAATTCCCGTAATTCTGAAAGAAAGAAGATTTCAGATAACGAGGGGATCATTAAAATAAAAATATAAGAGATTGCCTTCTATGCTCCGCTCGCCGTGAACTGGAGGTATAGCAGCTTCGGCATCCTCCTCCGCGCCCTCAGGCACATCACCGGGGATATTTGTTGGTGTAACAGCTTCCAGTTGCGGAGCACCAACCACCACTTCAGGTTCCAAAGGGGAGACAGTGGTCTCCACAGCCCTTCCTACAATCTTCAAGATGCCGCTAGAAAGATCCGTTAGATCTACTACCGACAAGGTCGCCTCTGTGAAAAATACAGACGCCGAAAAGATGGGGGTCATCACCGGGAGCTCCAAAATAGAAACAACAGCTTCGATAATCTCTTCCACGCCTTTCGGTGCATCACTAGAGACATCCATAGGGTCCGTAGCCATTAGGGTCACCTCTGCTCAAAGAATGGACACCGAAGGAACAAGAGCCACCGTCGGAGGCTCCGCAACAGGAACGACGGCCGTAGTAATCTCTTATGCACTTGCTGATGCATTACGAGAGACATCTATAGAGGCTGCGGCCATGACACGACCTGGGCTCGGATCCTCTTTCGTCGCAGAAGTCCCTACAAAGTTTTTGCAAAGATAAGGAGATGTAAAAAGCAATATAAATTATTTGCCAAAAGAAAAATTACAGAAAGCACATATACCGATGCGCCAAGATGCTTCTAATATGGCTTTTTCAAGCCGTCGTTCCATTTTGAGTAAATGTGTGTTGGGTTAGCATAGCACCTCATGAAGGGTTTGGAAGCATCACATGAACCAAATATGTAGTCTTTAGGGTGCTAAGCTAATGAACAAAGAATCGTTCCTAGAATCGATTAGGGTTTCAAAATTTTCATATCGACATATGAAAGAAATGCTAGGGTTTAGAGAGTAAAACCTTTGTAGCTCCCTACGCTAGACTCCTCGGCTACTCGGGGTTTGAAAGAACTCCGCTTGAACTCCTCGACGTCACCGATGATCCACCTGGAGTCCGCTTTGTCCAAGCTTGCGACCTTTTCCGATCAAGTGAACGAAATCGAGTCAACACTCCAAACAAGTGGGCTAGGCTTATGTAGAATGGTGTTGTGGTTCTCTTTCTCACTTAAAAATCCTAACTTGTTGATTATATAGCTCACTACAAAAATATAGAGAGCTATGAAGGAGGAGGAAGAAGATGATGGCAACAATAGAAGATGATAAGTTAACCACTAAAAGAAAAAAAGGAAAATATATCAATATATATTTTCTATCTATCATTTCTAACCATGGTTGAATCATTATTGTACTATAGTTAAAACACAAAAGGAAACTTAACCTAAGGTTAAATGGTGGGTGAGAGTGGTTAGGTCAAAGGAAGAGTGTAGAAGAAATCAATAATGAACCCTTTTGTTTCCTTTTATGTTTTTTGTATAAATACAATAATAATTCATAAAAAATACCATGGTGTGAGTCTTATATTGCCACCATTTTCATATACATCCAACCATGATAAATGTATGCATGCATGTATGTATGTATGTATACACATCCATATGTGCATGAAAGGAGAAAGAAAGAAAGACATGCATGCATGCATACATCCATCCAACATAAGAAAGAAATTCAAGTGAGAAGCTAATGGTTAAATGATAAATCAACACTTGATTTATCAATCCGGCCATATCACATACGACCCCTACCAAAAGCATGCCGCCCGATCAATATACGGTATTCTATACGCGCATTTTAATCGGGTCCATGCGCATATCGCATATGCGCACCACAACGTTTCGCCTGGACTAGGAAACTCCATTGTGGGACTCTGAGACGCGTCAATACGCCGGCAGTGGGTGATGATCATATCAAGCACCCCCAAGCCGCAAGCGGTCAACTAAACGTAACGGCCACCCGGATATTGAACGATCAGAAGAGAACAAGCGAACCTGCTACAACTCCCGTCGAGCCGATCGGCGACACTTCCCATACAATCCAGTCTCCTCGTCTGATATGTCGCATATCAAGTCTAGGGGTGGTAAACGTCAGACCCCAATAACCGATAAGTCGTGCCGATGTGAGGCTCATAACGGGTCGAGAAACTACTGGTAACACTTATCAGCAGATCTCTGATCAGCCCTGGTCAGGGACTTCCCTGTTACGGCCAATCGAGCACAGCGCAACATCAACCCCCAATACCGGGAGAGACGAAACCCCTCCTATCGCTCATTGCCTCCATGTGACTCGGGACTGTACCCAAAGACCACCGTTTTGCACGCCCTCATGGACGTGGTAAGGTGGAGATCAAAGCACAGTGGGAATCACACAAGACTCTATGACGATCTCGGGTCTACAGACTAACCTGCACAAGTGTCACCTGAGAACTGCCATCTGACGTGAGGTATAATACCATCTGGGAGTTCTCGGCGAGTCCGTCCAGTGTACCCAGTCTCCACTGAGCACCCGTATACCATCTCCGATGTCAAACACCAATGGATATGGGATCATCCATCGCCCATCTCATGGGTCGAGAAGCGTATACGCTAGTCTACACTGGTATATCGATGCCCCGTCACGATACACCCATGACTAGGGACCTTGAAGGATGTACCTATGGACTACCATGTCCCACAAGTATGATCTGCATCACAGTCCAGGTAGTCAAGTACACATCCTAAGGGCTTTACCAACATGTAACTATAAGACAGTTTAAAGAGACTAGTGTACATGTTAAGATAAAGAGCAACCAGATAGCATACTATCATATCGAGCAAGAAAGTCATCTCTATATATGTCCAAGCATCCAATATAATATACATCATCTGTACAATACTGGCCTCTAGGGCATACATACAACTAATAATCTCCTACTTGCACTAGGGCCAGCTGCTGTAGTATCGCATACCGAGCATCCCGAAGAGTCTCTCAAACTGTATCTGGGGAATGGCCTTCGTGAGTGGATCCGCCGTGTTGTTCTTTGTGTCAACCCTCCTGACCTCGATCTCCCGGCGATCAACTATCTCCCGGATCAGGTGATACCGCCTCAGAATATGCCTGGATCGCTGATGGGACCTAGGTTCCTTAGCCAAAGCCATCGCTCCATTGTTATCGCAATACAAAGGTATTGGATGCTCAATGGATGGAACCACTTCAAGTTCAATAATGAACTTCTTGATCCAGACAGCCTCTTTAGCAGCATCGTTGGCAGCGATGTATTCAGCCTCCATCGTCGAGTCTGCCACGATTTCCTGCTTGGAACTCTTCCAGCTAACCGTCCCTCCGTAAAGGGTAAAGACAAATCCTGACTGCGACTTAGAGTCGTCCTTATCACTCTGGAAGCTCGAATCGGTAAAGGACTCCACTTGGAGTTCTCCGTTACCATACATCAAGAGCATCTCTTTAGTCCTTCGCAAGTACTTGAGAATGCTCTTCACAGCTGTCCAGTGACTCTCTCCAGGATCAGCTTAATATCTGCTCACTACACTTAGTGAGTATGCTACATCGGGTCTGGTACATAGCATCGCGTACATGATAGAGCCTATAGCCGAAGCATAGGGTATCCCTTGCATGCGAGCTCTCTCCAAATCAGTTTTGGGAGACATCTCTTTGGAGAGAGTGACTCCAGAGATCGTGGGCAAGTTCCCACACTTGGATTCTTCCATACTAAACCTTTTTAGTATGGTGTCAATGTACCTGGATTGGGACAATCCCAATATCCGTTTGGATCTATCTCTATAGATCCTAATTCCCAATATGCAGGAGGCATCACCAAGATCTTTCATTGAGAATCTTTGTGATAAGAAGAGCTTGACCGATTGCAGCATAGGAATATCATTTCCTATCAAGAGTATGTCGTCCACATACAATACGAGGAAGACAACCTTACTCTCTGCTACCTTCTTGTAGATACAAGGTTCATCTGGGTTTTTGACGAAATCAAACTCTTTGATAACGACGTCAAAGCAGATGTTCCAACTCCGTGATGCTTGCTTTAATCCATAAATGGATTTAAGCAGCTTGCACACCTTCCCGCTGCTCCCACTGTCTACGAAGCCCTCTGGCTGAGTCATGTACACGCACTCTTCTAAATCACCATTTAGAAAGGCGGTCTTAACATCCATTTGCCAGATTTCGTAGTCATGATATGCAGCGATGGCAAGCATGATTCGGATGGATTTAAGCATAGCCACTGGAGAAAAGGTTTCGTCATAGTCCACACCTGGTCTTTGACGAAAACCTTTTGCAACAAGTCTAGCTTTGAAAGTCTCCACCTTCCCATCTACACCAAGTTTCTTCTTGAAGATCCACTTGCTCCCAATGGGTTTTACCCCTTCAGGAGCAACTTCCAAAGTCCATACTTTGTTGGTGTACATGGATTCCATCTCGGACCGCATAGCATCCAGCCATTTCACTGAGTCCCTACTCGTGATGGCCTGCTCGAAGCTAGTTAGGTCATCATCCTCCATGATGCAATCTTCGCTTCCACCGTCAATGAGAAAACCATAGTATCTCTCAGGTGGACGAGAAACCCTGCTAGATCGGCGGAGAGGCTGGGGTTCGTCGGGTACTACTGAATCCTCTGGTTCTACTAAATCTTCAGTTATAGTTTGTGTTGCTGGAACCTCTTCCAGTTCTACCTTAATGCCACTAATCTGTTTTATAAGAAAACATTTTTCTAAGAAAGTGGCATGTCGAGAAACAAACACCTTTTGTTCCTCGGGGTGGTAGAAGATATATCCTTGTGAATTTTTGGGATATCCTACAAACTTACATAAGACTGATCTTGCCTCGAGTTTGTCCGGATTTTGTCTTTTGACATAGGCTGGACAACCCCATATCTTAACATACTTAAGAGATGGTCTCTTCCCTTTCCATATCTCATATGGAGTGGTAGGCACTGATTTGGTAGGAACCATATTCAATAGGTGTATGGCTGTCTCAAGCGCATACCCCCAGAAGGAAATAGGTAACTCAGCTGTACTCATCATTGAACGAACCATATCTAATAGGGTGCGATTTCTTCGTTCCGATACACCGTTGTGCTGTGGTGTATAAGGTGGAGTAAGCTGAGAGAGAATCCCATTCTCTTTTAGATAATCTTGGAACTCATTGCTCAAGTATTCTCCTCCTCGATCAGATCGAAGGATCTTAATACTTTTGCCCGTTTGGTTCTCTACTTCTTGCTTATATTCTCTGAATTTCTCAAAAGCTTTAGATTTGTGTTTCAATAGGAACACATGCCCGTATCTAGAGATATCGTCAGTGAATGTAATGAAGTAGGAAGAACCGTTCCTGGCATGGGTAGACATGGGACCGCATACATCACTATGTACCAGTCCTAAGAGTTCAGTAACTGTTTCTCCGTGTCCACTAAACGGAGTTTTGGTCATTTTTCCTTTGAGACATGAATGGCAAGTATCATAAGATGATAATTCGAACGGATTCAAATAACCATCCTTATGTAACTTAGCCAGTCGTGTCGCATTGATATGACCAAGTCTACAATGCCACAAGTAGGATTCGTTCATTTCTGAACTTTTCCTCTTGTATGTGTTTTGTATATTGAGGACTGTATTTTGATTTAGAATGAATATGCCATTTATGTAACGAGCCTGATGCAATCAACTTTTGATCTAGGATTATGTTCATAATATTATCCTGTACTACAAAATTATATCCTTCTTTATTCAATAAAGAAACTGATATAATGTTGCACATCATGTTCGGTATATAATAGCACTCATTCAGAATCATTGTATCACCACTTGGTAATACTAGGTGATATTCGCCAACTGCTTTGGCTGCAACATTTGCACCGTTCCCTACTTGAACGGAATGATCACCTTTACCCAGTTCTCTACCTTTCCGTAACCCATGTAACTGCTTACATATGTGGGATCCTGATTCGGTATCTAATACCCAGGACGTAGGGTGAACTGAAAAACAGTTCTCAATAACTAACACACCCGAAGAAGATGCATCAACATGCATGTTCTTTTGGGCGGCTTGAGAATCTAGATATTCTCCTATTCCCTGTTCAGTCTTATAACTCTTATAAGAAAGAACGGGTCCAACGTTCCCCTGCACAGTATAACATGCGGGTTCGGTCAATACATCCATATTATTATCTTTATTAGGGCATGACATGGTCGCTACCTGGAGAGAGAGAGAAGAAAACACTTTAGCGTATGCTCTTGCAAGATCGGATTGGTTATTATCTTATCTAATCAGGATGGCTCCCACTGGTTTTTATCAAATCTTCCTTCAAACCCTAAAAGGAAAGACTAGCTGGGATTAATTACACACACAAGTTCGCCAATCTTTCAGCCAGGCCAGTGTCGGTACTTTGAGGGAGGTCCCCCGTGCTTTCGCACGAACCTAATTAATGTAAACCTCGTTTTCCCAGAGGCGTAACCCCGTTGACACCTTTCTAGACACCTACTTGATTAGCTAATTGCAATGTGTAAAACTCTCCCAGGAGTAACTCTTACTCGCAGTGGGTATCAGGATCCAACTATCTCATAGAAGTTATGCAATCTCATTGCAAATTTCAACACTTGAAATTCCCAATAACATTTTACCCCTAATGTTCTATGACCTTGACGAATGCCAAACAACCCATAGTCCACTAGTCAAGTTCAACCCGTACATTTCTTGATTGAATTAAACCAACCCGCACGACCCTTGACGAATGCCAAACAACGCCGTACGAATATCCTAATCCAATCTGCATCATATGCATAAGTAGATAAATACTAGTTAGCTACCGTACACTACGCCTTGACGAATGCCAAACTACCGTAGCACGAATACTAAGTAGTACTTATCTGAAATGACG
Organism: Agapanthus africanus; assembly: GCA_030015575.1. Lineage (NCBI taxonomy): Eukaryota > Viridiplantae > Streptophyta > Magnoliopsida > Asparagales > Amaryllidaceae > Agapanthus > Agapanthus africanus. Next base: position 458,239,356 of record JASDDO010000001.1, on the reverse strand, counting down.
GAGGGCTACGCAGGTTTTCAGAAAACCTATTGCGTAATGAACTTGATATCGTTGTAGGATCAAATGAAGTTTTCAAATGGAATGATTTTGAGGCTTTTCTAGTTTTGCTAAAGGGGTCACTCCCTGTGAAGGGATCGTCGGCCCTTTCCTCGTCGAATGAGGTGCTGGACATATCATATATATCACTGTGCAAAGCAGAAACTATAGAAGCAATCAAAAACAAACCGAGTCTGTAGCATCTGCCAGTTATTGCTAAAGGAGTCACTCCCGGTGAAGGGATCTCGGTCCTTTCCTCATCGAATAAGGTGCAGGGTATATCATATATACCGCTATGCAAAGCAAGAACTGTAGCTACCTGTTTTATTTTAAAATTTGATTCTACAACATCTTAGGTTTCTTTTCTTTCATTAATCACATTAATGAAGTCCCATCATTTAAGTCACCTAAACATCACAGATAAATACGACGTACACTTATGCCATCCGCATTCGCCTGGATGTCCCCTCGTGCACCGTTAGGTTAAGTAACTAACGACAGAGCAGGGCAGGGCTAGTGCAGGTGCAAAACATAAGTAACGTCTATATAAAATATCATATATACTATATACAGTATCTATCAGAGAACATCACATGATCACATCACAGATATCGCAGCAGAAAATATCATATGAAACATTGGATATACTAGGACGTCCGTGTTTTCAATACGAGCCAGTATAAAACACGGATTCCATGGTCGTGATGAATAGCCAATCCCATACCTCTAGACCCCTACGAGAGCGACAAGCAACCCTACCAATTCTATGGTTAGGAGACCCGGACTCGACTCCTCGAGATGGTCTTCCACTGGACCCTAGAACCCGGTTACTTGTGCTCCCCTCCTTGGGTCTATCCTAGTGCAGAAAAGTAAATAATATACAAAAGGTGACAGCTTCCGCAACCTGGAAGTGCCCCAAATAAAAGAATATTACATACAAGTTTTTACATGAATGAAGATGGAAAAACACTCATCTCACATAAAAAAACCCCGGCTATTCAAACACGACAATCCAATATAACATATCCAGCAACACATAACATCACAGGTCATCAACGTAAGTAAGTATGCATACCCCAATTGTCGTTGACGTATAGCAACGAAACCGGCGATATCAACATACTATACTTACGGTAACAGAAAAGAAAGTGTAAAACTACAACAGTTGGAATCCGCAACCTCTTTAGACATCACATGCCTAACATTTATAAACCCCGCATTTTAGTCCCATTATCGAAAACTCTTTTCAATATGAAGTGAGACTAAACCGCTAGATTTACAATATTCATTCAGTTATCTCATAACTGTGTGTGAATTCCAATTATTGTATCCCATTCCGGATAAATAGACAGTATTAAAGTTTTCAAACGACCGATCAAATACCCAAGATTCACTAAAGCTCAACACTTGAGCGAAGTTGGAGTGTGACACAGTAGTAGCGGTCCAGCCGTAGAAGGGTCAAGCCAACGCCTCACATATGGCATGCCGTACTGCCCCAAACCCTAAGGTTCAAAGGGCAGTTCAAGACGGTCACATAATCGAGTTAAGGTTTGTTGTCTTCTAGAGGGACCACCGCAAAAAGACTTGCACGTATCTCCAAAGTATTTAAACCCCGTGAAAAGTGAGCAAATGATACTCGTTCAAACACTTCACTACTTTCTAATTTACCCGAAAAAGTCACGAAATCAAAATTCCAATCGAACAGACGAGTCCAAAAACATCTCCAGAATTTTTCAGCACCAAAAACAGATTAAAAATATCCTAAAAATTATACTAGCAGAACTAGACATTACAACATAAAAATTATACATTGACAGAGGTGTACGGCCGTGGAACCGCGGCCTAATCACGCTTAGGCCGCGTTTCCGCGGCAGTAATGAGGGATCATGGAAATATTTTTATGCCGTAATTCTTAGTTTTTCCTGCTGTAATTTTTACATATTTTTAATTCTTAAAATAACCAGATTTTGAAAAAAGTCCAGAGAGCATGCTAAAAGCTGTATTTTTGGTTCGATCGGACTTTTAACTTCGTAAAAAGGGCGCCTAATGTTCTAGGTCGGCTCTGATACCAATGTTGGGTTAGCATAGCACCTCATGAAGGGTTTGGAAGCATCACATGAACCAAATATGTAGTCTTTAGGGTGCTAAGCTAATGAACAAAGAATCGTTCCTAGAATCGATTAGGGTTTCAAAATTTTCATATCGACATATGAAAGAAATGCTAGGGTTTAGAGAGTACAACCTTTGTAGCTCCCTGCGCTAGACTCCTCGGCTACTCGGGGTTTGAAAGAACTCCGCTTGAACTCCTCGACGTCACCGATGATCCACCTGGAGTCCGCTTTGTCCAAGCTTGCGACCTTTTCCGATCAAGTGAACGAAATCGAGTCAACACTCCAAACAAGTGGGCTAGGCTTGTGTAGAATGGTGTTGTGGTTCTCTTTCTCACTTAAAAATCCTAACTTGTTGATTATATAGCTCACTACAAAAATCTAGAGAGCTATGAAGGAGGAGGAAGAAGATGATGGCAACAATAGAAGATGATAAGTTCAACCACTAAAAGAAAAAAAGGAAAATATATCAATATATATTTTCTATCTATCATTTCTAACCATGGTTGAATCATTATTGTACTATAGTTAAAACACAAAAGGAAACTTAACCTAAGGTTAAATGGTGGGTGAGAGTGGTTAGGTCAAAGGAAGAGTGTAGAAGAAATCAATAATGAACCCTTTTGTTTCCTTTTATGTTTTTTGTATAAATACAATAATAATTCATAAAAAATACCATGGTGTGAGTCTTATATTGCCACCATTTTCATATACATCCAACCATGATAAATGTATGCATGCATGTATGTATGTATACACATCCATATGTGCATGAAAGGAGAAAGAAAGAAAGACATACATGCATGCATACATCCATCCAACACAAGAAAGGAATTCAAGTGAGAAGCTAATGGTTAAATGATAAATCAACACTTGATTTATCTATCCGGCCATATCACATACGACCCCTACCAAAAGCATGCCGCCCGATCAATATACGGTATTCTATACGCGCATTTTAATCGGGTCCATGCGCATATCGCATATGCGCACCACAATGTTTCGCCTGGACTAGGAAACTCCATTGTGGGACTCTGAGACTCGTCAATACGCCGGCAGTGGGTGATGATCATATCAAGCACCCCCAAGCCGTAAGCGGTCAGCTAAACGTAACGGCCACCCGGGTATTGAACGATCAGAAGAGAACAAGCGAACCTGCTACAACTCCCGTCGAGCCGATCGGCGACACTTCCCGTACAATCCGGTCTCCTCGTCTGATATGTCGCATATCAAGTCTAGGGGTGGTAAACGTCAGACCCCAAGAACCGATAAGTCGTGCCGATGTGAGGCTCATAACGGGTCGAGAAACTACTGGTAACACTTATCAGCAGATCTCTGATCAGCCCTGGCCAGGGACTTCCCTGTTACGGCCAATCGAGCACAGCGCAACATCAACCCCCAATACCGGGAGAGACGAAACCCCTCCTATCGCTCATTGCCTCCATGTGACTCGGGACTGTACCCAAAGACCACCATTTTGCACGCCCTCATGGAGGTGGTAAGGTGGAGATCAAAGCACAGTGGGAATCACACAAGACTCTATGACGATCTTGGGTCTACAGACTAACCTGCACAAGTGTCACCTGAGAACTGCCATCTGACATGAGGTATAATACCATCTGGGAGTTCTCGGCGAGTCCGTCCAATGTACCCAGTCTCCACTGAGCACCCGTATACCATCTCTGATGTCAAACACCAATGGATATGGGATCATCCATCGCCCATCTCATGGGTCGAGAAGCGTATACGCTAGTCTACACTGGTATATCGATGCCCCATCTCGATACACCCACGACTAGGGACCTTGAAGGATGTACCTATGGACTACCATGTCCCACTAGTATGATCTGCATCACAGTCCAGGTAGTCAAGTACACATCCTAAGGGCTTTACCAACATGTAACTATAAGACATTTTAAAGAGACTAGTGTACATGTTAAGATAAAGAGCAACCAGATAGCATACTATCATATCGAGCAAGAAAGTCATCTCTATATATGTCCAAGCATCCAATATAATATACATCATCTGTACAATACTGGCCTCTAGGGCATACATACAACTAACAATGTGCTCGCCGGGATTCAAATGCGGATTCATGCCCACCGGTCTTCAGTGCCAGCTCATCTTCAGAACCAGCCTAAATGGGCTGCTTGAGGGCTCTTTCGTCTTCCCTTCGCAGAGGATCCATATGTACTCTCCGCAGCGATGGGGGATCTTCGTAAAAGATAACTGGAGGGTAGGGCTTTTTCGGGATGTGCACATTTTGGGTCTCATCTTGCGAGCGCCTTAAATCTTCAGCTAATTGTGTAGCTTGCTCAGCGGACGAGCCAGGGTAAATAAGACCGTCATCCGGCTCTTGCATGGAAATGGGTTTACCTTGAACAATAGGCTCAGATTCCAACAAAAGGTCAAGCAAGCCAGCAACTGTTTTCTTTGTTAGTTATATGTATGCCCTAGAGGCCATCACTGTACATATGATGTATATTGTAGTGGATGCTTGGACATATATAGGGAGGACTTTCTTGCTCGACATGATAGTATGATATCTGGTTGCACTTTATCTTAACATGTACTCTGATTATCTCTATGTTACATGTTGATAAAGCCCTTAGGATGAGTACTTGACTACCGGGACTATGATGCAGATCATACTAGTGAGGACGGTGTAGTCACCAAGTACATCCTTCAAATGTTCCTAGTCGTGGGAGTACCGAGACAGGGCATCGATACTCCAGAGTAGACTAGCGTATGTGCTTCTTGACCCATATGATGGGCGATGGATGATCTCATATCCATTGGTGTTTGACATCAGAGAAGGTATACGGGTGCTCAGTGGAGACTGGGTACACTGGACGGATTCGCCGAGAACTCCCAGATGGTATTATACCTCACGTCAGATGGAAGTTCTCTGGTGACACTGGTACAAGTTAGTCTATAGACCCGAGATCGTCATAGAGTCTTGTGTGATTCCCACTGTGCTTTGATTTCCATCATACCACGTCCAAGCGGGCGTGCAAAAAGGTGGCTTTTGGGTACAGTCCTGAATCATATGGAGGCAATGAGCGATAGGAGGGGATTCGTCTCTCCCGGTATAGGGAGTTGATGTTGTGCTGTGTTCGATTGGCTTTAACTGGAAATCCCTGGCCACGGTTGCTGAGATTTACTGGTAAGTGTTATCAGTAGTTTCTCGAACTGTTATTGACCTCATATCGACACGACTTATCAAGCTACTGGGGTCTGACGTTTACCACCCCTAGGCGAGATATGCGACATATCAGACGGAGAGACCGGACTATACGGGAGTGTTACTGATTGGATTCGCGGGAGAAAGTACAGGCTTGCTGGTTGATCTTCTGATTGCTCAATACCTGGGTGGCTATTACGTTTAGCTGACCACTTGCAGCTTGTGGGTGTTTGATATGATCATCGCCTACTGCCGGCGTATTGACGATTCTTTAGAGTCCTACACAGAGGTTTCTTGGCTCAGGCAAAACAGAGTAGGAGCACATATATGATATGCGCGGGACCGAGAACAATACGTGCATGTGATACCGTATTAGATTCTCGCGATATGAGATATCGGTCGGGTATATGTGATATAGCCGGGTCATCGGATCAAGTGTTGATTCGATGAGCTGATACAGATTATATTAGTCAGTTATTTGTGAAATAGCCGGATTATCGGATCAAGTGTTGATTCGATAATTTAATGTATAATTATATATTTAATATATTAAATTGCATTAACTAATATAAGCTCACTAAAAGATTCTTTTTCTCACTCGGGTAATACATTGATATATATGCGATATATGTTAATTGTATTATTTTATTTTGTTACAATAAATATTGTATATATGATATATAATATTGTAACATGTTAGGGTTATTAATGCAACATGTTTAGTGGAGATTAAACATGGTTAGGGTTTGATTTGGGCTAAACTTTTCTAGAACCTTCTAGAAGGGTTTTTTTTGTTTCGTGCAAACATATTTGTGTTGATATTTTGCATAGATATTTATTTAATCCAACCAAACCTTTAACCATGATTCAATCTCTACAAGGGTTAGTTCTTCTCACATAAACCATGGTTGCATTTCTAACCTTACACTTGAGTTATTCATGATTCATCATAAAGTAAAAGGCTTCATCTTCTTCCTTCTTCTTGCTTGATAAAAAGCTTTCTAGCTTTTGCTCTTGTGATGATTATGAGTGAGATTAACAAAACAAATGAGAGCATAAATCCTACTTCATCATCCTAATCTATCCTAGCCATTTAGATTAGGGTGTCCACTTCATTTAGTGAGTGAGAGCTTGTGTTAAAGAAACTTCAAGGTAGATCATCTTAGTTATCGAAGATCGGAAGCAAGTTGCATCTTTCTCTTCGTGGAGCCTCTCTAGAGTCCGGATACTCGATGTTCGCAGTGAAAGGACCTCAACACGGAGCTTTAGAAGTGAAGGACCGGACTACAAAGGCTGTAATCCCAAACTCTTAGTGTTAAAATGTTTAACATGCTTTGTTTCGCCTAATCTCTAGTTTAAAGATCTTGGTTAGGGTTGTTCGGCAAGTCTAAATTTTAAATCGGGCATGGTTGATACCTTGTAGACCCTTGTGAGAGTGCCTAGTAATCCTACAGTGGTATCAGAGCCAAGCTAGAGCTTTAGGCGAAGTCTAGGCGAAGTTTAAAGTCCGATCGAACTCCGAATACACGTAAAACCCTAGTTTCTGGAAATTTTTCAAAAATGTTGATTTTTTTCATATTAAAAATACTCAAAAAAATCAGCAGGGATTTCTAAGGATTTGTGTAAAATACGAGGCATTAATTCGCTTAAAGCGCAGAGGAACCGCGGCCGTACCATGGCTTGCGCGGCGGTTCCGCGGCGCTACAGTGGCATTATGGTTTGCATTTTATACAGTAAAATCCGTAGCTAATTCCTGATACTTCTGGGTATTTTTGATATTACTCAAGTGTTGAGTTTTCTTGGATGTATTTGGAGCTCGTTGATTCGATCGGAAAGTTTAATTTCGTTTAAGTATTTTCCGGATAATTTAGAACCTGTTAAAAAGTTCGAACGGATATCAATAACTCACTTTTTTCCCTTTCGGAAAATTTTCAAAAGTTGGATTTTTTCTCGAGTTTGAAACTTTCGGAAAATCGTGCAAGTAACGCGGTGGACCCTCTAGAAGACAACAAACTTTAACTCGATTATGTGACCGTCTGAACCGCCTCTGAACCTTAGGGTTTGGGGCAGTACGGCGTTGCCACATGTGAGGCGTTGGCTTGACCCTTCTACGGCTGGACCATTGGTACTATGGTATGTGATGGATATTTTTTGAACTCCGCTCAAGTGTTGAGCAATTTAGGAAATCTTGGGTGTTTGATCATTCGATCGGAAAGTTTAACATTGTCTATTTATCTGGAAAGTGATACAATATTTGGAATCTACATGTAGTTATGAGATAACTAATTTGAATGTTATAAATCTAGCAGTTCAGTCTCAGTTGATCGGTTGCCACGGAATTTTGATGTGATCAAAAGTCCGTTGCAACCACGTAGCGTACGCGGATACTCGCCGGGTAAACTTAATAGATAGCCACGCCGCATAACCCCGACCAAGTGACTGTAGGAGAACCCCGTCGCCAAAAGCATCCGTCAGGGTGCTCGCGGCAGCGGTGTTCCGCCTTAGTGCACTTCGTCGATGGCATCCGGGGGTGCGGCCGTCTACTAAAGTTTGCGACGAGCATTTGATCAGGTCGTCGGGAATCTTGTTGAATTGCCCAACTTGGTATTGAAAAGAGTTTTCGATAATGAGACTAAAATGCGGGGTTTATAATAGTTAGGCATGCGATGTCTAAGGAATTCATTTAGTTAGACATGCGATGTCTAAGGAGGTTGCGGATTCCAACTGTTGTAGTTTTACACTTTCTTTTCTGTGACCGTAAGTATAGTATGTGGTGTATCGCCGGCTTCGTTGTTATACATCAACGACAATCGGGATACGTATACTTGCTTACGTTGATGATATGAGATATTATGTGTTGCTGTGATATGTTATATTAGATCGTCGTGTTCTGAATAGCCGGGGGTTTTATGTGAGATGAGGGTTTTTATTTTCATTCATGTAAAATTCATTTGTATATAATATTCTTTTATTGGGGCACTTCCGGGCTGAGAATGATGTCACCATTGTATATTATTTACTTTTCCGCATTAGGTAGACCCAAGGTGGGGAGCACAAGTAACCGGGTTCTAGGGTCCAGTAGGAGACCATCTCGAGGAGTCGAGACCGGGTCTCCTAACCCTAGAATTGGCAGTGTTGCTTGCCGCTCTCGTAGGGGTCTAAGGATGTGGGTTTGGCTATTCATCGCGACATTGGAATCCGTGTTTTATACAGGCTCGTATTAAAATATGGACGTCCTAATATATCTAATATTTCATATATGTTCTTCTGCTGCAATGTTCTGTGATGAGATCATATTACTGCCTGAGACGAATGTTTAATATTATATATATGAGATATATGTTATATTGCAGATTTCGTTTCAAATGTGATGCTTGTGAAGCATAATAAAATGGGACTTCATTAATGAGATTAATGAAATAAAAGAAACCTAAAGATGTTGTAGAAACTTGTTTAAAAACTGGTAGCTCTAGTTCTTGCTTTCCATAGCGGTGTTCCTTGTAGAACATCCAGCACCTTATTCGATAAGGAAAGAGCCGAGATCCCTTCACCGGAAGTGACCTCTTTAGTGAAACTAGCAGATGCTACAAACTCGGTTTGTCTTTTGATTGCTTCTATAGTTCTTACTTTGCATAGTGGTATTTGTGAAATATCCTGCACCTTATTCGATGAGGAAAGAGCCGACGATCCCTTCACCGGGAGTGACCTCTTTAGCAAAACTAGAAAATGCCTCAAAAACATTCCATTTAAAATCACTCGATTCTACAACGATATCAAGTTCATTACGCAAAGGGTTTTCTTAAAAACCTGTCGTAGCCCTCCGTCATTTCAGATAAGTACTACTTAATATTTGTGCTGCGGTAGTTTGGCATTCGTCAAGGCATAGTGTACGTTAGCTAACTAGTGCTTATCTGCTAGCATACGGTGCGATTGGATTAGGGTATTCGTACGGCGTTGTTTGGCATTCGTCAAGGGTCGTGCGGGTAGGTTTAATTCAATTAGGAAATGTACGGGTTGAACTTGACTAGCGGACTATGGGTGGTTTGGTATTCGTCAAGGTCATAGGACGCTAGGGGTAAAATATTATTGGGAATTTCAAGTGTTGAAATTTGCAATGAGATTGCGTACCTTCTATGAGATAGTTGGATCCTGATACCCGCTGTGAGTAAGAGTTATTCCTGGGAGAGTTTTACACAATACAATTAGCCGATCAAGTAGGTGTCTAGAAAGGTGTCAACGGGGTTAAGCCCCTAGGAAAACGAGGTTTACTTTAATTAGGTCCGTGCGAAAGCACGGGGAACCTCCCTCAAAGTACCGGCACTGGCCTGGCTGAAAGATTGGCGAACTTGTAGGGTGTAATTAATCCCGGCCGGTCTTTCCTTTTAGGGTTTGAAGGAAGATTTGACTAAAACAGTGGGAGACATCCTGATTAGATAAATTGATAACCAATCTAATCTTGTAAAAGCGCACGCTAAGTGTTTTCTTCTCTCTCTCTCCTGGTTACGACTATGTCACTCTTTAATCAAGATAATAATATGGATGTATTGACCGAACACGCTTGTTATACTGCGCTAGGGAACGTTGGTCCCGCTCCAACTTATAATTGTTATAAGACAGAGCAGGAAATAGGGGATTACCAGAATTCCCGTGCCGCCCAAACGAAGAAATTACATGTTGATGCACCTTCTTCGGGTGTGTTCATTACACAGAACTGTTTCTCAATATCCTTTACGTCCTGGGTATTTGATACTAGATCAGGATCCCACATATGTAATTTGTTACATGGGCTACAGATAGGTAGAGAACTGAGAACGGGTGATAAATTTCATGAGATAGAAACGGTGCAAGTGTTGCAGCCAAGTCTGTTGGTAGTTATCACCCTGTATTACCAGAATACATTGATTCTAAACGAATGTTATTAGATACCGAACCTGAAGTACAACATCATATCAGTCTCTTTATTAGTAAAGAAGGATATAATTTTGTATTGTTGGATAATGTTTTGAACATTTCCTATATCAAGAGTTGATCGGTTCAGGCACGTTATCTAAAAGCATAGACGTTCTAAATCAAACCACAGCTCTTAATGTACAGAACACACACAAGAGGAAGAGTTCAGAAATGAACGAATCCTTCTTGAGGCATTGTAGACTAGGTCATATCAATGCTACCCGACTAGCTGAAGTTGCATATAGATGCATATTTAAATTAGTTTGAATTTACATCTTGTGAAACTTGCCGGTCAAGTCACAGAGATAAGATAAGCACAGCTCCGTTTATTGGAAACAGAGAAAGAGTTAGTGAACTCTTAGGATTGATACATGCTGATGTATGAAAGTCCCATGTCTACACATGCCAAGACCGGTTCTTTGTACTTCATTAGATTCACTGATTATCTTTCAAGATCTGGACATATGTTCCTGTTGAAACACAATTCTGGAACTTTTGAGAAATTCAATGAATATAAGTTAGAAGTAGAGAACCAAAAATGGGTATAAGTATTATGTCCTTTGATGAGATCAAGGAGGAAAACACTAGAGCACGGAATTCCTGGACTATTCTAAAAGAGAATGAGATTCTCTCTCAGCATTACTCCTCCGTATACACCATAGCACGATGGTATATCGGGACGGAGCAATAGCACCCTATGTGATATGGTGTGCTTTATGATGAGTACTACTGAGTTTCCTATTTCCTTTTGGGAGTTATGCACTTGAGAAGCTGCATATCTATTGAATAGGGTTCAAATCAAATCAGTTGCCTACCACTTCATATGTGATATGGAAAGGGAAGAGCCCATATCTTAAGTTTGTTAAGATTTGGGGTTGTCCAGCCTATGTCTAAAAGCAAAATCCGACAATCTCGAGGCAAAATTAGTTCTGTAGAAGTTTGTTGGATATCCCAAGCATTCGCAAGGGAATATCTTCTACCTAACCGAGGAACAAAAGATGTTTTGTTTCTCAACATGCCACCTTTGTGAAAGGGTATTTCTTGTGAAGAAATTAGTGGTCATGAGGTAGTACTGGAAGGAGTTCCAGCGATACAAACTACAGCAGATGATTTGGTAGAACTGAAGGATTCAATAGTAACCAACGAACCTCAGCCTCTCCGACGATCTAGTAGGGTTCCTCACCCAACCTGAGAAATACTTCGGTTTCTTTATGACAGTAAGAGCGAGAATTGCATCATGAGATGATGACCCAGCTAGTTTCGAGCTGGCCATCAGGAGTGGAACTCTGTAAAAATGGCTGGATGCTTAGCAATCTGAGATGGAATCCTTATACACCAACAAAGTATGGACTTTGATTGCTTTATCTGAAGGGTTAAATCCCCATCAGGAGCAAGTATATCTTGAGAAGATTACTTGGTGTACATGGAAAAGTTAAGACTTCAAAGCTATGATTAAGTCCATCCAGATCCTACTTGCCACATCTACATACCATGACTACGATATCTGGCGGTTGGGTGTCATGACTGCTTTTCTAAATGATGATTTGGAAGAGAGCGTCTATAAGTACACAGCCAGAGGGCTTCGTAGATAGTGGGAGCAGCGGAAACGTGAGCAAGATATTTTATGTGATAAAGCAGGTATCGCGGAGTTAGAACGTCTGTTTTGATGTGGTAGTCAAAGAGTTTGACTTCATCAAAATGGTAGAAGAACCTTATATATACAAAAAGGTAGTAGAGAGTATGGTGGTGATCCTCATAGAGTACGTGGATGACATACTCTTGATAGGGAAGGAGTTTCCTATGCTACGCTCGGTCAATCTCCGCTTATCACAAGGATTCTCCATATAGGATCAAAATGATACCTCCTAAATCCTGGGTTTGGATCTATGAGATAGATCTAATTGGATGTTAGGATTATCACTAGTTGTAGTGAGATGGTATCAATCGATCCTAGGGAGAATCACTGGAAAGTTTCAAGGGTGATAAGGACGACTGAATGTCAGTAGCAGGCATTGTCTTTACCCTCAGTGGAGGGACAGTATGTTGGAAGAGTTCCAGGGTACATACCGTGACATACTAGACGATTAAAGGCAAGATACATCGTTACCAAGGATGCTACCAAAGAGGCAGTCTAGATATATATAAGTTCATGAGATGAACTACGTTCCTACCATTGTGTGAAAATGGAGTTGTGGCTTATGCCTAGGAACCCCCGTCCCATCCGAAATCCAGATATAATTCTTAGGCAGTATCACCTGATCATGGAGATGGTTGATCTCCAGGGAGATCGAGGTTAGGAGAGTAGACAAAGAGGACAACAGCCCAGTAGTGACTTTTATGGGATGGCTGAGTATGAGATACTTCAACCATAGCTAATTGTTGGGTATGTGATACCACAACACATGGCCCTAGTGCAAGTGGGAGATTGTTAGTTATATGTATGCCCTAGAGGCTATCACTGTATATATGATGTATATTGTAGTGGATGCTTGGACATATATAGGGAGGACTTTCTTGCTCGACATGATAGTATGCTATCTGGTTGCACTTTATCTTAACATGTACTTTGATTGTCTCTATGTTACATGTTGATAAAGCCTTTAGGATGAGTACTTGACTACCAGGACTATGATGCAGATCATACTAGTGAGGACAGTGTAGTCGCCAAGTACATCCTTCAAATGTTCCTAGTCGTGGGAGTACCGAAACAGGGCATCGATACTCCAGAGTAGACTAGCGTATGCGCTTCTTGACCCATATGATGGGCGATGGATGATCTCATATCCATTGGTGTTTGACATCAGAGAAGGTATACGGGTGCTCAGTGGAGACTGGGTACACTGGACGGACTCGCCGAGAACTCCCAGATGGTATTATACCTCACGTCAGATGGCAGTTCTCTGGTGACACTGGTACAAGTTAGTCTGTAGACCCGAGATCGTCATAGAGTCTTGTGCGATTCCCACTGTGCTTTTATTTCCATCATACCACGTCCAAGCGGGCGTGCAAAAAGGTGGCTTTTGGGTACAGTCCCAAATCACATGGAGGCAATGAGCGATAGGAGGGGATTCGTCTCTCCCGGTATAGGGAGTTGATGTTGTGCTGTGTTCGATTGGCTATAACTGGAAATCCCTGGCCAGGGTTGCTGAGATTTACTGGTAAGTGTTATCAGTAGTTTTTCGAACTGTTATAGACCTCATATCGACACGACTTATCAAGCTACTGGGGTCTGACGTTTACCACCCCTTGGCGAGATATGCGACATATCAGACGCAGAGACCGGACTGTACGGGAGTGTTACTGATTGGATTCGCGGGAGAAAATACAGGAATGCTTGTTGATCTTCTGATCGCTCAATACCTGGGTGGCTGTTACATTTAGCTGACCACTTGCAGCTTGTGGGTATTTGATATGATCATCGCCTACTGCCGGCGTATTGACGATTCATTAGAGTCCTACACAGAGGTTTCTTGGCTCAAGCAAAACGGAGTAGGAGCACATATATGATATGTGCGGGACCGAGAACAATACGTGTATGTGATACCGTATTAGATTCTCGCGATATGAGATATCGGCCGGGTATATATGATATAGCCGGGTCATCGGATCAAGTGTTGATTCGATGAACTGATACAGATTATATTAGTCGGTTATTTATGAAATAGCCAGATTATCGGATCAAATGTTGATTTGATAATTTAATGTATAATTATATATTTGATATATTAAATTGCATTAACTAATATAAGCTCACTAAAAGATTCTTTTTCTCACTCGGGTAATACATTGATATATATGCGATATATGTTAATTGTATTATTTTATTTTGTTACAATAAATATTGTATATGTGATCTATAATATTGTAACATATTAGGGTTATTAATACAACATGTTTAGTGGGGATTAAACATGGTTAGGGTTTGATTTGGGCTAATCTTTTCTAGAACCTTCTAGAAGGTTTTATTTTGTTTTGTGCAAAGATATTTGTGTTGATATTTTGCATAGATATTTATTTAACCCAACCAAACCTTTAACCATGATTCAATCTCTACAAGGGTTAGTTCTTCTCACATAAACCATGGTTGCATTTCTAACCTTACACTTGAGTTATTCATGATTCATCATAAAGTAAAAGGCTTCATCTTCTTCCTTCTTCTTGCTTGATAAAAAGCTTTCTAGATTTTGCTCTTGTGATGATTATGAGTGAGATTAAGAAAACAAATGAGAACATAAATCCTACTTCATCATCATAATCTATCCTAGCCATTTAGATTAGGGTGTTTACTTCATTTAGTGAGTAAGAGCTTGTGTTAAAGAAACTTCAAGGTAGATCATCTTAGTTATCGAAGATCGGAAGCAAGCTTGCATCTTTCTCTTCGTGGAGCCTCTCTAGAGTCCGGATACTCGATGATCGCAGCGAAGAGACCTCAACATGGAGCTTTAGAAATGAAGGACCGGACTACAAAGGTTGTAATCCCAAACTCTTAGTGTTAAAGTGTTTAGCATGCTTTGTTTCGCCTAATCTCTAGTTTAAAGATCTTGGTTAGGGTTGTTCAGCAAGTCTAAATTTTAAATCGGGCATGGTTGATGCCTTGTAGACCCTTGTGAGAGTGCCTAGTAACCCTACATTCTTCCACCTTTTCGAACTGGAGCTAACACTGGAAGAGGATCGCTTCCTCCCCTTTGGTCCTTTGATACGGCTTTTCCCGCCAAAATTTTCGGCCAAGAGCTACTTGTTCTCTTACAAAAAAGGGGAGAATCTTAAAAAAACGGGCATCACGTGTAAAACGCGTGGGCGCACATATGCAAAGCATATGAGCGCTGAACATAAATAACCAAGAGCCAAACAGGCATCACGTGTAAAACACGTGGGCGCACATATGCAAAGCATATGAGCACAGAACATAAATAACCAATGGCCAAATAGGCCTCACGTGTAAAACACGTGGGCGCTCATATGCAAAGCATATAAGCGCTGAACATAAACAGGCTAAAACCCACAGCAGGGGTCACGTGTTAAACACATGAGTTCTCTTACCTCTCACATGTAAAGCATGTGAGCATCCCAATTTAAAATGCTCCTATCAAATTCTAGAATTAAATTCTATTTTGGGAACTAAATAAAATACGAATAAAGAAGCAAGGAAAGCCCCTAAAATGGAGCATCACGTGACCGGGTCTCACGTGCAGACACGTGACCTTTTATAAGCAAAGTCTATCTGTGCCCGAATGCTTAATTGGTAAGGTCACATGTCCACACGTGACCGGGCCTCACATGCAGACACGTGACCTTTTATGAGCAAAATCTATCTGCGCCTGAATGCCTAATTGGTAAGGTCACGTGTCCACACGTGACCAAGCCTCACGTGCAGACATGTGACCTTTTATGAGCAAAGTCTATCCGCGCCTGAATGCCTAATTGATGGGGTCACGTGCCAACACGTGATGGGTTCCTGAGCCCTCTAAACTAATAGAATTAAATTCTAATTAGATGCTTAATCAGTGGGGTCATGTGCCAACATGTGATGGATTCCTAAACCCGCTGAACCAATAGAATTAAATTCTAATTAAAAGGAAAAATATTTCCCTAGATCTTTCCAAATAGAAAAGATTGCACTCTGTAAAGTGGAGCACCGTTGGATTAAAAATCCAATGGTGATTAAAAAAATCGCAAATTTATAGAAAGATTCTTTATAAGGAAATATTTTCCTAAAACTTGCCGGGAACAACAAATAAAATATCTTTTGGATTAAAAATCCAATGGTGAATAAAATTCACCGAGTGATCTAAAAGATCATGTTGGTTATAAAATCAATCAAAAATCTCTCAGTGAGAGATTGGCTGAACAAACTGATTCTTTTCTTTCTCCTATAAATAGGAGCCAAGAAGAGAAGAAAAAGGAGATACAATAACAGAGAGAGAAGACAGAAAAAAATAGAAGAGAATTTAATTCTCCTGAGAGAAAAGAAGATCTCTTCAGAAAAGAAAGAAACCCTAGGTTAGAGCGGGAAAGAGATCATTCTATAAGCTCCCACAAAACAAAAGAGAATTTAATTCTCAAATTAAGAGTTTAACTCTTCTAAATAAGAACTCAGTTCTTCCTCTGGTTGAAAATCTGCAGAAGCAGATCTTCCCATAAGTTGAGAATTTAATTCTTATCAGGAAGATTCTGTCATGCAGATCTAAAACCCGAGAGAGGATCTAAGTTCAGAGAATTCTATTCTCCCACAAAGCATATAGGAATTTAATTACTTCAACAAAGATAGGGTTTAACCCTTAATACAAGAACTTAGTTCTTCTTCATGGTAATAGATCTGCAGAAGCAGATCTTCCCATAAGTTGAGAATTTAATTCTCATCAGGGAGATTCTGCCATGCAGATTTAAAACTTAACAAGAGAATTGGGTTAAAAGAATTTAATTCTTTTAAACACATAGGAATTTAATTCCTCTAAATAAAATTAGGGTTTAACCCTATAACAGAATTTAATTCTTATACAAGGGATTTATCTCTCCATGCACGTAAAAGGATCGAGTACCCAACATGATCACGTGGTAACATGTGACCCTCCCCTCCAATGACTTAAAGAGAACAAATAAGATTAGGTCACGTGCTCCCACGTGACCCTTGAACAGACTTCTCAAAATAAAAAGGGCAGAATCGATTTTGGGTGCCTCACGTGTCTCCACGTGACCCCTGACAAAACACCTCTTTAAAAAAGAGAAAATGGGGTAAAACTGAGGGATTAATACCCATTGCATGGGCAACATCACGTGTCCACACGTGATGGTCTTAAAGATTAAGTGTTTAACACTTAATTGCATATTCTAAAAATAAAACAAAGGAAGTTTGGCCCAACACTCAAGCGCCTCACGTAACCCCACGTAAGCGCTTCTTTTTTTTAGTGTTTAACACTATTTTGTGCGCTTCATCCTTAGTGTTTAACACTATTTTAAGCGTATCACATGGGAGCACGTGATAGACGAGTGTACTCTAGTGTTTAATACTATATTCAAGCCAATCTTAGCCTAAATTAGCTAAGTCTTCCAGAGGCAGGACCCCCCTTTTTTGACTGAACCTCAAATACACTCTTATCTTCTAAAATTGATCATCTCATATGACATTCAAAGAAAAACCCAGAGCCTTTCAACCATCATTGGTTCAAGGGTATATCTCTTCACTCCTCTGATATTTGTCGTTGTAATCCTTCAACGTCTTCAGAGAGGTGACGGATCCCGACAACCAGACATTTTACGGACTGTGGAGTCCTTAAACTTATGGACTATGATGTCCTTAAACTTTACAAATTTTGACGTCTTTAAACTGGACCGCAAAATCCCTAAACTAAAACAATAGAGTCCAAATGTTCTTTTGTTGGATCTAAATGATCCCCTTAAGTTGATCTTAGTCTAAAAACTAGACTGACGTATCCTTAACAAACGTTTAAGTTGATCTTAGTCTCAAATGAGATTAACGATCCTTAAACCCAACCCAAACCCAAATCTAAGAAAATACGGATTTGGACTAATCCACGTCCTACGGACGACAACATAAATTAGTCTCCGTATACAATCCACGGGCAACCAAAAACAAAACAAACACACACGACACGAAGCGACCATCTGGAGAAGGAGAAAGTGGTTGCCGCGATGCGGTAGCGTAATTAACTGCAGAGGCTTGCGCCTGCAGGGAAGAGCGTCCCCACAATCAAAAACCCCTCAAACGAGGGGGAATCTGACGAAATCTGCTACAACGGCCGCATCCGTCTAAACCTCCGATATACGGTGTCATAAATCAACTTGGAATCTTCGGAGAGGTGGACGGATAAAACCAAATAGCACCTGCCCCCAAATTCAGGAAAGACGTTTGTCTTCCCGTGTCTTTCGGCGGAGAACAGATTCTGGCACGTCCGTTGGGACCTTTTCCTCTTTCCACTCCACACTTCATGTGTCGTGTTCGCGAACGAATCGCGGTATAATATGGTTGCCCTTGGGTTCGAGGTACTAAGATTTGGTTTTGCTCCCGTGCAGAAAAAAGAACATCAATGGTCTCTAACTGCTCCAGCTGCAACAACAACTCCCGTTCCGCCTCATCTGGACGAGTAACCTATGGGCCCCAAGCGACCTCCCTTTTCACAATGCCGATGGAACAAGTGACCTAAGCCACCACTAGGCTATTCTTCGGGACCATGATCCCACCAACGAGCTTCAACATTCAGATGCCGTCACAGGAAGCTGCGAAGAAGTCGGTCTTTAATCGGCTTGCAACCACCACGGCCCCTCTCAACGGGTCGTCCAACTCCAATGCCTCAGTCTTCGACAGGCTGGGTCAAAGCTTAAGTGGACCCGCAAAGAGGCTCGCAATACCAGAGAAGGACATTCCAACTCTGCTACAGTTGAGGTCGTCCAGGCTGCTCTCCCTACTCGAAGGTCGGCTTTCGACAGATTGACCATTCCTTCTCAGCCGACGTCTGTCTTTGACAGGCTGACGCCAACGACAGGCTCTCATCAGAACAGGGGGCATGGAAAAGCTGATCCAACAATGGAGGTGGTCCCGGCTGCTCGCCATGCTCGATATCGCCACTGGCACCGAGTGTGGAAAGCTGGGGGCAGCTCCCCTTCCGGACTCACCCCACCAGCTCCAACGGTAGAAGTTGCTGCTGCTGTTCCAACTGGGAACAGCTTTGAACCACTAAGGAGGGTGCGCAAGAACTCTCCGATGGCTGTGCAGAAGAGATCACCTCCACCTATGGAGAGCGCTACAAAGGCGAAGCTGGAGCAGTCCCCTCAGCGACTGTCCTCCAAAATTCACAAGGTCTGGCAATAGGTCCAAGACTCCGTGATTGATCAAGACTACCCCCGCCGATAGAAAAAGATGAAAGTTCGGCGAGAAGGGGATCACCATGTCAAGCCACAGAAGGTGTCATCTGTTTGGGTTCCCGCTGCAACGGCTCCCTCAACTTCGATCTGTAGGGTTCCTAGGCACGCTAATGAAGTCTCACAAGGCATCAACCATGCCAATTTCTAATTTTACAAGTGTCGAGAAACCCTAATACGGATCGTTAACTAGATTTTAGGCGAAACAAATACAAGTAAACGACTTTACTCTAAGTGAACGGAAATACAACCTTTGTAGATCCGGTTCTCCACCTCCATAGCTCCATGATGAAGTCTCCTTGCTGTCCAAATAGAATCCCGGGCGCTAGCGTCGGCTTCATCGGAGAAATGGGCGGGCTAGGTCATCGACTACGATGCCGAAGATGATCTACGTCGAGGCATCACTAGATCAAGCTCCCACTTCACCAAGTCATGAAACTTGTGAAGAAAACACCCTATACTACTTGGCAAGAGGTAGAGGATGAAGAAATAGGAAGTGGGTTCACTTTAGAATTGGATTTCTCACTCTTTACATCAAGTTACCATTGATGAAGCAAGGTTTTCTTCAAGTGAAGAAGAAGAAGAAGATGATGATAATATTATGATGAGTTAATTGAATAGAAAAGAATAATCAACCTTATCATAATATAACCATGGTCAAGTGTAGAGAATAAACTAGGGTTAGGTCAATGGTTTGGGTTTAGCATGAAGACAAAAATGGTGACTAAGTCAAAGCTTCATGAAGCTTCAACATGCATCCAAAGAAAGCCACCATTTTTCTTTTCTTTTGCCAAAAAGAAATAAATAAATAAATGAATAAATAGATATGAAAAACAAAACCCTAACCATTTAAATAACCATGGTTTAATCTTTACACAAACTCAAGTAAGCATGTATCATCAAACATGATACAATCAAGTGCACAAAAGTATATCACATATACAACTTGTGAACTTCAAGTGAGAAAATCCATTTAAAGTGAACCAATACTAGTTAATGCAAAGTAATATATCAAATATATAATTATGCATTAAATCATTAAATCAACACTTGATTCAATGATCTGGTCATGTCGCACACAACCGACTAGTATACAATGTATCGATTTATCGAATCAATCCTTGATTCGATAACTAGGTTATATCGCATACAACCATTCGACACATTCATCGCGAGAATGAAATATGGTATCACATACACGCATTATTCTCGGTCCCTCACATATCTCATATGCGCTCCTATTTCGTTTCGCTTGAGCCAGGAAACCTCTGTGTAGGACTCTAAAGACTCGTCAATATGCCGGCAGCAGGTGATGATCATATCAAACACCCACAAGCCGCAAGCGGTCTGCTAAACGTAACGGCCACCCAGGTATTGAGCGATCAGAAGATCGACGAGCAAGCCCGCTCACACTCCTGTGAATCCAACCAGTAAAACTAACCGTACAGTCCGGTCTCGTCGTCTGATATGTCGCATATCTCGCCTAGGGGTGGTAAACGTCAGACCCCAATAGCTCGATAAGTCATGTCGATATGAGGTCTATAACAGTTCGAGAAACTACTGGTAACACTTACCAGTAAATCTCAGCAACCCTGGCCAGGGATTTTCGGTTATAGCCAATCGAACACAGCGCAACATCAACTCCCTATACCGGGAGAGACGAATCCCCTCCTATCGCTCATTGCCTCCATGTGATTCGGGACTGTACCCAAAAACCACCGTTTTGCACGCCCTCTTGGACATGGTAAGATGGAAATCAAAGCACAATGGGAACCATACAAGACTCTATGACGATCTCCGGTCAACAGACTACTCCGTACCAGTGTCACCCGAGAACTGCCATATGACATAAGGTATAATACCATCTGGGAGTTCTCGGCGAGTCCGTCCAGTATACCCAGTCTCCACTGAGCACCCGTATATGATCTCTGATGTCAAACACCAATGGATATGGGATCATCCATTGCCCATCTGTATGGGTCGAGAAGGTATACGCTAGTCTACTCTGGTATATCGATGCCCCGTCTCGATACACCCACGACTAGGGACCTTGAAGGATGTACTTATGGACTACCCTGTCCCCACTAGTATGATCCGCATCATAGTCCAGGTAGTCAAGTACACATCCTAAGGGCTTTACCAACATGTAACAGAGAGACAATCAGTGTACACGTTAAGGTAAAGAGCAACCAGATAGCATACTATCATGTCGAGCAAGAAAGTCCTCCCTATATATGTCCAAGCATCCACTACAATATACATCCTATGTATAGTAATGGCCTCCAGGGCATACATATAACTAACAATCTCCCACTTGCACTAGGGCCATCTGTAGCAGTGGTTGTAGTATCCCATAATCAACCATCCCATAAAAGTCTCTCTCTGGGAATAGGCCTTTGTGAGTGGATCCGCCGTGTTGTCCTCTGAGTCAACTCTCCTAACCTTTATCACCCTGGAGATCAACCATCTCCATGATCAGGTGATACTGCCTTAGAATATGTCTGGATCACTGATGGGACGGACGTTCCTTGGCATAAGCCACAACTCCATTGCCACATAATGGGAGGAACTAAGTTCATCTCATGAACAAATATACACCCAGACAGCCACTTTGGTAGCATCTTAAGTAGCGATGTATCCAGCCTTTATCGTCTAGTTTGCCACGGTATCTAGCTTGGAACTCTTCCAACATACCGTCCCTTTACTGAGGGTAAAGACAATGCATGTGACTGACTTTCAGTCGTCCTTATCACCCTGGAACCCTTCCAGTGATTCTCCCCAGGATCGATTGATTCCATCTCACTGCAACTAGTGAGAATCCTAACATCCATTTAGATCTATCTCATAGATCCAAAACCCAGGATTTAGGAGGTATCACTTTGATCCTATATGGAGAATCATTGTGATAAGCGGAGATTGACCGAGCGTAGCATAGGAAACTCCTTTCTTATCAAGAGTATGTCATCCACGTACTCTACGAGGATCATCACCATACTTCCTACTACCCTTTTGTTTATACAAGGTTCATCTACCATTTTGATGATATCAAACTCTTTGACTAACACATCAAAACAGATGTTCCAACTTCGTGATACCTGCTTTATCTTATAAAGCATCTTGTACACGTTTCCGCTGCTCCCACTGTCTACGAAGCCCTCTGGCTGTGTACTTATAGACGTTCTCTTCTAAAACATCATTTTAGAAAAGCAGTCATGGCACCCAACTGCCAGATATCGTAGTCATGGTATGTAGCCGTGGCAAGTAGGATCTGGATGGACTTAAGCATAGCCACTTGAAAAGGTTTCATCATTATCCACGCCTGGTCGATGACGAAAAGCTTTAACAAGTCTAGCTTTGAAAGTCTCAACTTTTCCATCTACACCGAGTAATCTTCTCAAGATATACTTGCTCCTGATGGGGATTTAACCCTTCAGATATAGCAACCAAAGTCCATACTTTGTTGGTGTACATGGATTCCATCACAGATCGCTAAGCATCCAGCCATTCTTACAGAGTCCCACTCCTGATGGCCAGCTCGAAACTAGTTGGGTCATCATCTTATGATGTAATCCTCGCTCCCACTGTCATAGAGAAACTGAAGTATCTCTCAGGCGGGTGAGGAACCTTACTAGATCGGCGGAGAGGCTGAGGTTGGTTGGTAACTATTGAATCCTTTGGTTCTGTCAAATCATTAGCTGCAGTTTTGTATAGCTGGAACCTTTCCAGTTTTACATAACAGATCTTGCCTCGAGCTTGTCCGGATTTTGCTTTTCAAACATAGGCTGGACAACCCCAAATCTTAACTAACTTAAGAGATGCGCTCTTCCCTTTCTATATCACATATGAAGTGGTAGGCAACTTGATTTGATTCGAACCCTATTCAATAGGTATGCAGCTTCTCAAGCGCATAACTCCCTAAAAAAGGAAACAGGTAACTCAGTATTACTCATCATAGAGCGCACCATATCGAATAGGGTGCAATTGCTCCGTCCCGATATACCATCGTGCTATGGTGTATACGGAGGAATAATGCTGAGAGAGAATCTCATTCTCCTTTAGAAAAGTCCAAGAATTTCGTGCTCAAGTATTCTCCTCCTCGATCTCATCAAAGGACATAATACTTATACCCGTGTTTTGGTTTTCTACTTCTAAATCATATTCTGTGAATATCTCAAAAGGTTTGGACTTGTGTTTCAACAGGAACATATGTCTGAATCTTGAGAGATTATCAGAGAATGTAACGAAGTACAAAGAACCAATCCTGGCATATGTAGACAGGGGACCTTACATACATCAACATGTATCATCCCAAGAGTTCACTAACTCTTTCTCTGTTTCCAGTAAACGGAGCTAAGGTCATCTTATCTTTGTGACATGACTGGCAAGTTTCACAAGATGTAAATTCAAACAGTTTTAAATATGCATCTATGTGCAACTTAGCTAGTCGGGTCGCATTGATATGACCTAGTCTACAATACCTCAAGAAGGATTCGTTCATTTCTGAACTCTTCCTCTTGTGTGTGTTTCGTATACAAAAGAACTATAGTTTGATTTAGAACATCAATGCTTTTAGATAACGTGCCTGAACCGATCAACTTTTGATATAGGAAATGTACAAAACATTATCCAACAATACAAAATTTTATCATTTCTTTACTTATAAAGAGACTGATATGATTTTGTATATCAGGTTCGGTATCTAATAACATTCGTTCAGAATCAATGTATTGGTAATACAGGGTGACAGTGACCAACAGACTTGGCTGCAACTCTTGCCCCGTTTTCTGCCTCATGAAACTTATCACCCGTTCTCAGTCCTCTACCTTTCTTTAGCCCTATGTAACAGATTACATATCTGGGATCCTGATCTGGTATCACATACCCAGGACGTAAAGGATACTGAGAAACAGTTCTCTGTAAAGAACACACCCGAAGATGATGTATCAGCATGCATTCTCTTCGTTTGGGCGGCACGGGAATTCTGGTAATCCCCAATTTCCTGCTCTGTCTTATAACAATTATAAGTTGGAGCGGGACCAACGTTCCCCAGCTCAGTATAACAAGCGGGTTCGGTCAATATTCGTATTATTATCTTGATTATGACGTGATATGGTCGCTACCTGGAGAGAGAGAGAAGAAAACACTCAGCGTGCGCTCTTGCAAGAATAGATTGGTTTTTATTTTATCTAATCAGGATGGCTCCCACTGCTTTTTATCAAATCTTCCTTCAAACCCTAAAAGGAAAGACTAGCCGGGATTAATTACACACTACAAGTTCGCCAATCTTTCAGCCAGGCCAGTGTCGATACTTTGAGGGAGGTCCCCCGTGCTTTCGCACGAACCTAATTAATGTAAACCTCGTTTTCCCAGAGGCGTAACCCCATTGACACCTTTCTAGACAACTACTTGATCGGCTAATTGTAATGTGTAAAACTCTCCCAGGAGTAACTCTTACTCGCAGTGGGTATCAGGATCCAACTATCTCATAGAAGGTATGCAATCTCATTGCAAATTTCAACACTTGAAATTCCCGATAATATTTTGCCCCTAGCGTGCTATGACCTTGACGCATGCCAAACAACCCATAGTCCGCTAGTCAAGTTCAACCCGTACATTTCTTGATTGAATTAAACCCACCCGCACGACCCTTGACGCATGCCAAACAATGCCGTACGAATACCCTAATCCAATCGCATCGTATGCTAGCAGATAAGCACTAGTTAGCTACCGTACACTACGCCTTGACGCATGCCAAACAACCGCAGCATGAATACTAACTGGTACTTATCTGAAATGACGGAGGGCTACGACAGGTTTTTCTGAAAACCTATTGCGTAATGAACTTGATATCGTTGTAGAATCAAATGATTTTGAAATGGAGTGCTTTTGAGGCTTTTTCTAGTTTTGCTAAAGGGGTCACTCCCGTTGAAGGGATCGTCGGCCCTTTCCTTGTCGAATGAGGTGCGGGATATATCACATATATCACTGTGCAAAGCAAAAACTCTTAAAAGCAATCAAAAGACAAACCGAGTGTGTAGTATCTGCCAGTTATTGCTAAAGGAGTCACTCCCGGTGAAGGGATCTCGGTCCTTTCCTTATCGAATAAGGTGCAGGATATATCATATATACCGCTGTGCAAAGAAAGAACTGTAGCTACCTGTTTTATTTTGAAATTCGATTCTACAACATCTTTAGGTTTCTTTTTCTTTCATTAATCACATTAATGAAGTCCCATCATTTAAATACCTAAACATCACAGATAAATACGACGTACACTTATGCCATCCGCATTCGCCTCGATGTCCCCTCGTGCACCATTAGGTTAGGTAACTAACGGCAGAGCGGGGCAGGGCTAGCGCGGGTGTAAAACATAAGTAACGCCTATATAATATATCATATATACTATATACAGTATCTATCACAGAACATCACATGATCACATCACAGATATCGCAGCAGAAGAATCATATGAAATATTGGATATACTAGGACGTCCGTGTTTTCAATACGAGCCAGTATAAAACACGGATTCCACGGTCGTGATGAATAGCCAATCCTACACCCCTAGACCCCTACGAGAGCGGCAAGCAACCCTACCAATTCTAGGGTTAGGAGACCCGGACTCGACTCCTCGAGTTGGTCTCCCACTGGACCCTAGAACCCGGTTACTTGTGCCCTCCTCCTTGGGTCTATCCTAGTGCGGAAAAGTAAATAATATACAAAGGGTGACATCTTCCGCAACCTGGAAGTGCCCCAATAAAAAAAAATATTACATATAAGTTCTTACATGAATGAAAATGAAAAACACTCATCTCACATAAAAACCCCCGGCTATTCAAACACGACGATCCAATATAACATATCCAGCAACACATAACATCACATGTCATCAACGTAAGCAAATATGCGCATCCCAATTGTCGTTGACATATAGCAACGAAACCGGCGATATCACATATTACACTTACGGTCACAGAAAAGAAAGTGTAAAACTACAACAGTTGGAATCCGCAACATCCTCAGACATCGCATGCCTGACCAAATGAATTCCTTAGACATCGCATGCCTAACAATTATAAACCCCGCATTTTAGTCTCAAAATCGAAAACTCTTTTCAATATCAAGTCGGGCAATTCAACAAGATTCCCGACATCCTGATCGAATGCTCGTCGCAAACTTTAGTGGACGGCCGCACCCCCGACGCCGTCGACAAAATGCACCAAGGCGGAACACCGCTGCCGCGAGCACCCAAACGAATGCTTTCGGCGACGGGGTTCTCCTACAGTCACTTGGTCGGGGCTATGGGGCGAGGCTGTCTATTAAGTTTACCCGGCGAGTATCCGCGTACGCTACGTGATTGCGATGAACTTTTGATCACATCAAAATTCTGTGGCAACCGATCAAGTGAGACTAAACTGCTATGTTTATAACATTCATTCAGTTATCTCATAACTTCTTGTGAATTCCAATTATTGTATCACATTCCGAATAAGATAGAAAATGTTAAACTTTCCGATCGAACAATCGAACACCCAAGTTTTCCCGAAATAGCTCAACTCATGAAATAAGTTCAAAGACATTCACTTCGTGCCTCAGTACCAACGGTCCAGCCGTAGAAGGGTCAAGCCAACGCCTCACATGTGGCACGCCGTACTGCCCCAAACCCTAAGGTTCAAAGGGCAGTTCAAGACGGTCACATAATCGAGTTAAGGTTTGTTGTCTTCTAGAGGGACCATCGCGTTACTTGCACTACTTAGAACGTCTTTAAACCTCGGAAAAATCCAACACTTGGAAATTTTCCGGCAGGGGAAAAGTTGGGTATTTATATCCGGTCGAACTTTTTAACATATTCTAAAATTATCCGGAAAAGCACACAGACAAAATTAGACAATCCGATCGAAATACCGAGTCCCTAATACAACCCAGAAAACTCAACTCTTGAGTAAATTTTAAAAATTCCCATAAAACTCAGCATTTAAATAAAGAAGTTACTGTGCAAAAATGGTTGACTGAAGAGACTAAATGGGCGCGGAACCGCCGCAATAGGCGGCTAATGCCGCGGTTCCGCCGCTCTTTAGAAAGATCATTAGGTAATTTTTGCACCGTAATTCTTAGAATTTCCTGCTGAATTTTTTAAGCATTTTTAATTTGGAAAAAACCACTTTTTCAGAAAAAGTCCAGAGAGGGTTAAAAATTAGGGTTTCGGGGTTCGATCGGGTTTCTAACATCGTCTACGCATCGCCTAAGGCTCTAGCTAGGCTCTGATACCACTGTAGGGTTCCTAGGCACGCTAATGAAGTCTCACAAGGTATCAACCATGCCAATTTCTAATTTTACAAGTGCCGAGAAACCCTAATACGGATCGTTAACTAGATTTTAGGCGAAACAAATACAAGTAAACGACTTTACTCTAAGTGAACGGAAATACAACCTTTGTAGATCCGGTTCTCCACCTCCATAGCTCCATGATGAAGTCTCCTTGCTGTCCAAATAGAATCCCGGGCTCTAGCGTCGGTTTCATCGGAGAAATGGGCGGGCTAGGTCATCGACTACGATGCCGAAAATGATCTACGTCGAGGCATCACTAGATCAAGCTCCCACTTCACCAAGTCATGAAACTTGTGAAGAAAACACCCTATACTACTTGGCAAGAGGTAGAGGATGAAGAAATAGGAAGTGGGTTCACTTTAGAATTGGATTTCTCACTCTTTACATCAAGTTACCATTGATGAAGCAAGGTTTTCTTCAAGTGAAGAAGAAGAAGATGATGATGATAATATTATGATGAGTTAATTGAATAGAAAAGAATAATCAACCTTATCATAATATAACCATGGTCAACTGTAGAGAATAAACTAGGGTTAGGTCAATGGTTTGGGTTAAGCATGAAGCCAAAAATGGTGACTAAGTCAAAGCTTCATGAAGCTTCAACATGCATCCAAAGAAAGCCACCATTTTTCTTTTCTTTTGCCAAAAAGAAATAAATAAATAAATGAATAAATAGATATGAAAAACAAAACCCTAACCATTTAAATAACCATGGTTTAATCTTTACACAAACTCAAGTAAGCATGTATCATCAAACATGATACAATCAAGTGCACAAAAGTATATCACATATACAACTTGTGAACTTCAAGTGAGAAAATCCATTTAAAGTGAACCAATACTAGTTAATGCAAAGTAATATATCAAATATATAATTATGCATTAAATCATTAAATCAACACTTGATTCAATGATCCGTTCATGTCGCACACAACCGACTAGTATACAATGTATCGATTTATCGAATCAATCCTTGATTCGATAACTAGGTTATATCGCATACAACCATTCGACACATTCATCGCGAGAATGAAATACGGTATCACATACACGTATTATTCTCGGTCCCGCACATATCTCATATGCGCTCCTATTTCGTTTCGCTTGAGCCAGGAAACCTCTGTGTAGGACTCTAAAGACTCGTCAATACGCCGGCAGCAGGTGATGATCATATCAAACACCCACAAGCCGCAAGCGGTCTGCTAAACGTAACGGCCACCCGGGTATTGAGCGATCAGAAGATCGACGAGCAAGCCCGCTCACACTCCTGTGAATCCAACCAGTAACACTAACCGTACAGTCCGGTCTCGTCGTCTGATATGTCGTATATCTCGCCTAGGGGTGGTAAACGTCAGACCCCAATAGCTCGATAAGTCGTGTCGATATGAGGTCTATAACAGTTCGAGAAACTACTGGTAACACTTACCAGTAAATCTCAGCAACCCTAGCCAGGGATTTCCGGTTATAGCCAATCGAACACAGCGCAACATCAACTCCCTATACCGGGAGAGACGAATCCCCTCCTATCGCTCATTGCCTCCATGTGATTCGGGACTGTACCCAAAAACCACCGTTTTGCACGCCCTCTTGGACGTGGTAAGATGGAAATCAAAGCACAGTGGGAACCACACAAGACTCTATGACGATCTCGGGTCAACAGACTACTCCGTACCAGTGTCACCAGAGAACTGCCATCTGACGTAAGGTATAATACCATCTGGGAGTTCTCGGCGAGTCCGTCCAGTGTACCCAGTCTCCACTGAGCACCCGTATATGATCTCTGATGTCAAACACTAATGGATATGGGATCATCCATCGCCCATCTGTATGGGTCGAGAAGGTATACGCTAGTATACTCCGGTATATCGATGCCCCGTCTCGATACACCCACGACTAGGGACCTTGAAGGATGTACTTATGGACTACCCTGTCCCCACTAGTATGATCCGCATCATAGTCCAGGTAGTCAAGTACACATCCTAAGGGATTTACCAACATGTAACAGAGAGACAATCAGTGTACACGTTAAGGTAAAGAGCAACCAGATAGCATACTATCATGTCGAGCAAGAAAGTCCTCCCTATATATGTCCAAGCATCCACTACAATATACATCCTATGTATAGTAATGGCCTCTAGGGCATACATATAACTAACACGATCGCCCACAAAAGAAAGAGGGCGGAGAAGATCCCCGCGTCTTTGGCAAATCGCAAGGACACTGAATCTAAACGCCCCAAGTCTGGGGGCATGGTGGTGCATACTGTTTATATGGCTTCCGAAAAAGAGGATAGTCGTATCTCTTCGGGTCACCGACCACTTACACGGTCTGTGACTAAGGCTCAGGAGCAACAACAACAAAAGCTCCAAGAAATGCTGACAGCCATGGATGCACTCACTAGATCAAAAGCAGGCCCGGAGACATCTTCGGAGCAACGTCATGAGCGGGAAACGGATGCCGAATTCTTTTGGAGAATGCTTGAGAAGAGGGACAAAGAGGCTGCGGAACAAGCGGCCAACATAAAACAAATGGCCCTTTTATTCCAAGATATGGTGGGTCTGATGATCCAGCCGGACCCTCCAGCCGAAGATCCTCCAGTAATAATTGAAGATGATAGAGCAGAGACATCAAATCCTCTACCGGCTCTGTCAGCAGCCAAGGAGGAGACCATCTCCAAAGCCATGCTCGATGATTATATAGCTCAGCAAATACGAGATTATCAAGCGAATGAAGTTACCGGCCAAGTCGTCAGAACTGGGCGACCATATCCAGGATGGTACGATCAGATAAAGTACCCGCCAGGATACATAATTCCTAGATTCCATGTGTATAAGGGGACAGGCAATCCCCATCAACATGTCGCTCGGTTCAGGGATCTCTGTGGTAACACTGGAGGGGATGATAAGCTACTGCTTCGCCAATTCGTCGGCAGCATGGTGGAGACGGCGTTCGAATGGTACTCAGAGCTTCTCAACGACTCCGTCAAAACTTTTACGAAGATGGAATTGTTGTTCACCAAATGTTTCGCCTGCGCTAGCGAGCGCACCCCGATCACTGCATTAATTAACACCGGGGTGAAGCCAGGCGAAACATGGGTGCAGTACGCGATATGGTGGCGGAATCTATGGTCGAAGTGCGAACAGCGCATCGAAGAAGCTCCTGCAGTAGGCATGTTCGTGGGTACCCTCAATCCGCAGGCGACCATATCCCAGTTCATGATGTTCTTCAAGCCGACCACCTTCCAGGCCTTGATTAACAAGCTGTCCCAAATGGATCAGATGGGTTATAGACCGTCTTCTTCGAAGTTGGAATCTCGAAACGAAAAAGGAAAAGGGAAAGCGACCTTCGTCGCCAATGCTCAGCAGCAGCACAGTGGTCCAAAACCAGCTGATCGCCAAAGTGATAAACAGCGATCCCTTGGAGAAAAGATGAGACACCCTTACTCGTTCTCTCGGGATAAAACGAAGAGGTTATTCGAGCTAGCGCTGCGCAACAGGCTCATCACTCTATCGGAGCCAAGACGTCCAATGCAACCAGGCGACGTTAACAATCCTAATTACTGCCCTTACCACCGACTATTGGGTCATCCAATCGAAGATTGTTACATCTTCAAAAGTTGGATCGAAGATCAGTACCAACAGGGCAAGTTCGCGTTATCAGAAAAATGGAAGGTGAACCCGCCAAAAGCTCACGCTCCTAAAAAGGTGGACACGCCGGGGGCATCATGCTCACTTATAGATGAAGCCCCATGGGAGGTGGCCCTTTCAGCTAAGACTAAAAGAAAGCTGAAGGACCTTCAAACATGTCCGGAGATTAGGTGGAAAAGCCCGCTAGAGCCCGAGAATATTGAAGGGGTGCTAAAGCCGCGCCCAACGCTGAAAGTTGGTGATGGTGGACAAAACATTCAAGTCAAGCCTCCAAAGTCTTTAAAGAAAAAGAACAAGGCCAAGAAGCCCGTCCAACCCGACAATAGCCGTACAGGTCTGCAGAAATACATCGATGCACTGGAAGAATATAACTAGAAGGCACGGACCCCAATCACGTTGGACGAATTCTTTAAGCATGTTCTTGAGAATGAAGACGATGACGCTGATGAAGGAGACGACTCTTCGGAAGGGCCTGAAGACTATGTGGCGAGCTACCACATGATCTCTCACTCGATAAATGGTGAAGAACCTCCTGATATAGAAAAATTGGGGGCAGATCCCGAGCCTGAACTCCTAGAACCGTTTGACGAGATGATTGACATATTCTTGAATGAGGCCCGTCAGAAAAGCAAAGCTGATCGAGAGCGCGAACTGGCCATATTTGAAAAAGCCAAACGCCGGAAACTGGACGAAAGGGTAAAAACACTCCTACCAGATCAAACCACATCGGCCGCCAGCAAAATGTCACGACCCAAAGTATGGATATGACCGGCACTTAGATTGTATAATATCTAAAGATATCCACACAACCCGAGTAAACCAAAAACCAAGATCAAAACCCTTTTTGCGGAACTTTAGGAAAATTTAGTTTTTTTTTTAGTAAAAATCACAGTTTTAAGTATTTAAGATTCTAACCGTAACTTCCTATTGAATTAATAATAAAAGCAAGTAAAAAGTATTTAGTTTGGTTGCATCCCTGGTTGGGATCAACAATGTCAACAGCGGAAATAAATATACAACTTTATGCGACATCAATAAGAATCTCAGACATAAGTAAAAGAATTATCATCTAACACAAATAAACGATCTCATCCGTCAAATAATATACATACAACCACCTCTCGTCTAAGTCATAATACAGGGTCTGATGGAGATACTCTAAATTCAATATATAATACCAAAAGAGAAGATTACTATATAGATAACCCACCTAGCAAAAGATACGATAAAAGCTGGTAAGTGGATCTGCACTGCGGCTAACCGTCCACTCTATCCCTGCAAGGAACTATGGCACAACGGGGGTGAGTTGCCAACTCAGTGAATATAACTTACATATAATGGCTAATAATGTAAATATGACGAACGAGAACTAATTTCAACAATAGTGAATGCGATGCATGATAACAGGTTGAGAAATGAATATGTAATACACTATATATGAATCAAAACCGAAATCTCATCAATTATTTTCCAGATCATGTTCTTTTTTCTCCGTGCCTAACATCGACACAAATCTTTGGTGTTTTATCAGGCATCGTTCCCCGAACGATCTTGTTTCTCAATAACACCGGTCGGTATTGTCTAGATATCCGCCGTGTTCACAACTGTCTCCGGAATCGAGTATTTTCGTTAGGCTCCCCGCCTAAAGTGCGGCTTTCCTGCCCCTCGGTCTTGACCGGGTCCACCATGTATCCAACTGTATAGCCACCAACTCAGTCAGGATAAAATTGTAAATCCATAACCGTATGACCCCCAACTCGGTCTGGAATAAAACCAAATCATAAAAAAACGACATATCATGGTAGACGTGACACATAATCATAAAAATCACTAATTTTTCGTAATAGTATATGAAAGCTTAAAACCATAAATCCTCAATAATACAAATACCTCTTATATTAACTTCTAATACTGGAATACAAAATATGATGTCATATATGCTAATTACTACAACTATTGATACTTAAGGTATGATAAGAATCATTTTTAACAGAATAATTTCTAAGTGTGAAGTGACATGTAAATATCGACGAGGTGTAGTGTAACATGTAGATATGTGCATGTGCGGCATAACTCGTTGATAATGGTGCAGTGTTCTAACAAGTATTAATCCTGGAGGTATATATAGATTTAAGAATGCATATGATAAATTTAACATACAAAAGCAAAACCTGTATTTAAACCTAACTACGAGCGTATCACGCCATCTTTACAAGATCTCCCGGTAGATGTTTAGTCTACTCACCGGAATACATCGTAAACTACTCAGAAATCGCCAATACGTTTCCTTTCCTTGCGGCCTCCGAAGTTCCCGTATTTGAATCTAACATCGATATTTACTTGTATAAGGAAACAGCTAACTCCGATACGACGAATATAAAAATACAAGTTCTCACGTACTAATTAAATTACATATGACTATTTTAAGCTATCATACCCTTAAAATAACTAGATTTTAAACCCCTCGCTGTTTGCAACAGAAAACTTAAACGCGTTACTAATTTACCGTGTCGTATTTTAGAACTTTGATCTCTTTTCCGATATTATTTTCCAGATTTTATAAACAGTTAAATTAACTATTTTAAACAATACCAAAATATCCCAACACCTATACAGAGACCTACCCAAAAACCGAAAACACCAAACTCCTTTAAAAATCCGGCGACACCAGAATTCTCCGATATCTCACCGGCCAAAATCCAAGCCCCTTGGTTCGTACTCCTAGGGTTTGTTCTAGGTCCAGTTTATAAGATTTATACGCTGTTTGGTTAAGTTTATTTTTCTCTGAATAATAGCAGATTACTACAGAGCTAAGTTTTACAAAAAATACGATTTTCGATTTCTAAATTTTACAATTACAGAACTATAATCTACTGAGTTAACGATTTTACCTATTGAGGATGGTTGAAAAGCTTCCTCTAAGACACCCAAATCCTTAGCTCCTAGCTTGAGGGTGGAAATCTTTAGCCTAGATCTTCTTCTTCACTTCTCTTTTCTTTTATTTCTTTTTGTGAGTTCTAAGTGTTTTTTTTCTCTTGGGTTTTGAAATTTCAGAAGTTTAATTTTATTAAATGATCTAAACACCGAATATATATGGTAAAGGGAAGAGTGAGGTGTTGGAGGAGGTGTCACCAACAAGGGTGTGCCACTCTCATGCAAGGAGGTGGTGTTGTGTATGTATTGTGCATGCAAGTAGGATGTGTCCTTTTATTATCTCTTCAATCTGTTTTAACTTGTGATAAAATTCTGAGCTAAAACATTATCTACCCCTTTTTCCACTTACACCCTCATAATTTCAAGTTTGCACATTTTCCTAATTTTTTACAAAAAGACCCTTCACTACCTATGTTATTATATAAACACCATTTTCTTAAAATGAAGCTAAATTTATCACTAAAACCCTTGTAATTGATTAATGTTACATACTAAAATTTCAATTTAATTTGTTTCACATACTACTTATGAAAATGTCCTATTTTGTTTTAATAACTATTTAAATTGGAATTTTGTTATTTAATTCATTAATTTTGTTTATTTCTAAATTTTAAAAATGTTACAATATTCCCCCTTAAGAAAATTCGGTCCCCGAATTTAAAACTTAACTAGACGTACCTTCAAAAAGATGTGGAAATTTCTTTCGCATAGCTTCCTCAGTCTCCCAAGTAATCTCCTCGCGATTCGTTCCCCGCTAAAGAACCTTACAGATGGAATTACCTTTGATCTCAGTTTCTTCGCCTGCCGGTCAAGAATAGCTACTGGTGGTACTGTGTAGGATAAATCCGGCTCAAGCTTTAAGGTCTGATGCTGGATCGCGTGAGAAGGATCGTGAAGATACTTACGAAGCATAGACACGTGAAACACCGGATGCATATCGGGAAGACTCGGTGGAAGTGCTAAACGATAAGCTACAGCACCCACTCTCTCCAGAATCTCGTAAGGTCCGACATATCTGGGGCTGAGCTTCCCCTTTTTCCCGAAACGCATCACCCTTTTCATCGGAGATACACGAAGGAACACATGATCTACTACCTGAAACTCGATTCTACGACGTTGTCGATCTGCATATGATTTCTGTCTGCACTGGGCCGCTCCCATTCTGTCCCGTATCAACTGAATATTTTCCGTAGTCTCCTGTACTATCTGCGGTTCCAAAATGCTACTCTCGCTCAGTTCATTCCAGCAAACGGTTGATCGACATTTTCTCCCATACAAGGCTTCAAAGGGTGCCATCTTGATCGTCTCCTGAAAACTGTTATTGTACAAGAATTCTATCAAAGGTAAGTGACGATCCCAACTACCACCGAAATCAAGGCTGCAAGCTCGAAGCATATCCTCTAGAGCCTGAATGGTCCGCTCTGACTGACCATCTGTCTGTATGTGAAAAGCCGTACTAAAACTCAATCGTGTACCAAGAGCTTCTTGAAGTTTCTGCCATAGCCTGCTGGTAAACTGGGTACCCCTATCGGATACTATGCACGTTGGACTCCATGCAATCATACAATCTCGTCAATATAAATCTGAGCATACTGCGCAAACCTATACGTCGTTTTCACCGGTAGAAAGTGAGCTACCTTTGTCAATCTATCTACATTCACCCAGATGGAATCATACCCTCTGCTAGTCCTGGGTAGACCCACAATGAAATCCATGAAAATCTGTTCCCATTTCCACTCCGGAATGGGCAAGGGCTGCAACTCTCTTGCCAGCCTCTGGTGCTCGGCCTTGACTTGCTGACAAGTCAAGCATCTCAAAACAAACTCCGCAACATCCCTCTTCATTCCTTCACACCAACAAACATCCTTCAAGCCATGATACATCTTGGTGGAACCAGGATGAATATTGAATGCTGATCGATGGGCCTCCTCTAAGATCTCACGTCTCAGTCCATTCGAATCTGGCACACAAAGAAGAGTCCCAAAACGTAATATTCCATGGTCATCTATCACGAACTCGGACTCTCTGCCCTGCCTAACCTGATCCATAATCTCTGATATACGAGCATCTGCGAGCTGTGTTTCTCGAATACGATCCAATAATTGAGGACGGGTGCGAACATATGCTAACTGTCCTCCTATCGATGTGAACTCAAACTGTATACGGCTATCACATAGAATCTGCCAGTCTGTAGAAGACTGTCTCTATAAGGTGTGCAAATGAGATAAACTACCTCCAGACTTCCGACTCAAAGCATCTGCTACCACATTCGCTTTGCCTGGATGATACAAGATCTCACAATTGTAATCCTTCACGAGTTTCATCCATCTATGCTGCCTTAGATTCAGATCCCTCTGCTGAAAAATATACTTCAAGCTCTTATGATCTGTAAAAATCTGGCACGACTCTCCATACAAGTAATGCCTATAAATCTTCAGTGTGAAAATTACAGCAGCCATCTCCAAATCATGGGTGGGATAGTTCTGCTCGTGACTCTTCAGCTGTCGAGAAGCATAAGCTACAACCCTGCTGTGCTGCATCAACACACAGCCTAAACCCACTCTAGAGGCATTACAATACACGATAAAGCCACTTGACCCAGAAGGTAAAGATAAGACTGGTGCAGTCGTCAAGCGAGTCTTCAACTGCTGAAAACTTTGCTCACATGCATCTGTCTAAGGAAATGGAACTTCCTTACTAATCAATCCGGTCAACGGTGCAGCGATCCGAGAAAAATCTTGCACAAAGCATCGGTAATAACCTGCCAGACCTAAGAAACTACAAACCTCGGTAACTGACACAGGTCTGGGCCAGTGCTGTACCGCTTCGATCTTCTTTGGGTCCACCGTATACCATCTCTCGTAACTACGTGACTCAAGAATCTACACTATCCAGCCAGAAAGCACACTTGGAGAATTTGAGTGAACAGCTGATGCTCCTTCAGGTTCTGCAACGTGATGCGCAAATGCTACTAGTGCTCCTCCCGACTCCGGGAATAAACAAAAATATCATCAATGAATACTATAATGAACTGATCAAGGAATGGCCTAAAGATACGGTTCATCGTATCCATGAAAGCTGCTGGGGACGTTGGTGAGTCCGAACGGACATCACCAGAAACTCGGAATGCCCATATCGTGTGCGAGAAGCAGTCTTCGGAATGTCATCCTTCCGATCCCTCAACTGGTGATACCCTGACCGCAAATCAATCTTCGAGAAGTAGTCAGCTCTCTGCAGCTGATCGAACAAGTCATCGTTACGAGGTAATTGGATACCTATTTCACACAGTAACTCGATTCAGCTGCTGGCAGTCGATGCACAGTCTCATACTACCGTCCTTCTTCTTAACAAATAAGACAGGAGCTCCCCCACGGCGATACACTCGGACGAACAAGTCCTCTATCTAACAACTCTTGCAACTGGCTTTTGAGTTCCTTCAACTTTGTCGGGGTTATTCGATAGGGTGGTATAGAAATAGGCCCCGCACCCGGAATTAAGTCAATGCAAAATTTGATATCGCGATCTGGCGGTAATCCTGGTAATCAGCAGGAAACACATCCGGAAATTCTCGTGCGATCGGAACCTGGTCCAACGGGACTTCAGTATTCTCCTAAGTCCTGAACAAATACTAAGAACCCATGACAACCCTTCTTCAAGAGTCGTCCCTTACAAGGAGCAGAAATCATGTTGGCAGGAGTTACATTACAGTCTCCCTGCACAACAAAGATCGGTTTATCTGGAAAACAAAATCTGACCGCTTTCCCCCCGACAATATACATAAGCATGACAACGGCCAACCAATCCATACCAAGAAGTATATCAAAATCTAACAATATCCAGGAGAATCAGATCAACTAAAGAATCCCTATCACCAATACGTAATGAACGTGACCTGAATACATGTCTAGCTATAAAAGAATCTCCTATAGGAGTAATCACAACTAGCGGTAATTCTAACAACGAAAACTCTCTTCCCAGAGAAAGTGCAAAGTGTGCAAATACGTATGAATGCGTAGAAACAGAATCAATTAGAATTTGCATGTTTAAGGAACATACTGAAAGAATACCTGTTACGACTGCATTGAATGTCTGGGCATCCTGTGGAGTCAAGTGAAGACCCCGAGCCTGGTCCCTACTAGCATACTGACGTCCTTCCTTAGATTCTACAATTCCTAGCAAAATGCTCTGGACGTCCACAACTAAAACAGGTAGATGGGGCTTCTGTTCATCGGGTACGAACTAAACATCTGGCCCTGAGTCCTATCTCGACCAAACTGCGGCCTGAATTGAATCTGCCTCGACCTCCTCGTCCTCTCGAATTACAACCGTCACAACCACGGCCTCTATGGGCGTTGATCTGGCGTGGAACAACAACAGGTGTAGGAGGTAATGTGCTCGGAGGAGGTGGTGAAGGTGGTGAAGTCACATGTGAGACCGATGCCTCACCCTGTTGCCTCACGGGACAATCCCTAATAAAGTGATACGGACACCCACACCCGAAACATGTTTGCACGGGCTGCTGAACAGATGGGTATAAGTGATAGAACTGATCTATACAGAATCTGCCACGGCCTCTACAAACCACGTCTTGGTGCTAATGTATTATCACGAATTTGCCTTGGTCTCTGAACACCCGTACGGGGAGTAGTGGTCGATCTCCATGCTCGACTAATCTCCAGCAAGGATCCGATCATTCGGCGCATCTCTTGAACATTTGTCTCCATCCTAGCTATATCGATTAATATAGGGGTGGATAAATCGGTTCATGAAAGATAGGCGTACTGCCCCAGATCTGTCCCCGTTTTCGACGAGGCCCGCCTCCAATCTCATCTGGAACAGCGGTACTCTGAGTCCCCGTAGTCGTTAATGACATAGCGGCTGGAGTAAGAAACAGGATAGATAAGGACATTGCAATCGAATCACAAGATACACGAAATTAAGGAAAGAAGTACGAACAAACATCTCCTAAGGTTACTTAGGCTGAGTATCGTAGCGTAAATATGCCGCGGATATACGTACGGTAACTGCACTCATCCTAATCCAGCTACTCCATCAAACTAAAGGTCATCCTACGTAACGAACTCAAGTCGACTAATCTTAACTCACTACTCGATTCCGTAAAGTTAATCCTAGACTCTGATACCAACTTTGTCACGACCCAAAGTATGGATGTGACCGGCACTTAGATTGTATAATATCTAAAGATATCTATACAATCCTGAGTTAAACCAAAAACCAAGATCAAAACCCTTTTTGCGGAAATTTAGGAAAATTAGTTTTTTAAAGTAAAAATCACGGTTTTAAGATTTAAGTTCTAGCCGTAACTTCTATTGAATTAATAATAAAAGGCAAGTATAAAGTATTTAGTTAGGTTGCATCCCTGGTTGGGATCAACAATGTCAACAGCGGAAATAAATATACAACTTTATGTGACATCAATAAGAATCTCAAACATAAGTAAAAGAATTATCATCTAACACAAATAAACGATCTCATCCATCAAATAATATACATACAACCACCTCTCGTCTAAGTCATAATACAGGGTCTGATGGAGATACTCTAAATTCAATATACAATACCAAAAAAGAAGGTTACTACACAGGTAACCCACCTAGAAAAAGATGCGATAAAAGCTGGTAAG
Organism: Agapanthus africanus; assembly: GCA_030015575.1. Taxonomy (NCBI): domain Eukaryota; kingdom Viridiplantae; phylum Streptophyta; class Magnoliopsida; order Asparagales; family Amaryllidaceae; genus Agapanthus; species Agapanthus africanus. The sequence continues at coordinate 458,199,645 of JASDDO010000001.1, read as the reverse complement.
TAGATCTGCACTGCGGCTAACCGTCCCACCTATATCTCTGCAAGGAACCGTGGCACAACGGGGGTGAGTTGCCAACTCAGTGAATATAACTAACATATAACGGCTGATAATATAAATATGACGAACGAGAACTAATTTCAATAATAGTGAATACGATGCATGATAACAGGTGGAGAATGAATATGTAATACTCCATATATGAATCAAAACCGAAATCTCATCATTTTTTTCCAAATCATGTTCATTTTTCTTCGTGCCTAACATCGACACAAATCTTCGGTGTTTCATCAGGCATCGTTCCCCGAACGATCCTGTTTCTCAATAACACCAGTCGGTATTGTCTAGATATTCGCCGTGTTCACAACTGTCTCCGAAATCGAGTATCCTCGTTAGGCTCCCCGCCTAAAGTGCGCCTTTCCCTGCCCCTCGGTCTCGACCGGGTCCACTATGTACCCAACTGTATGGCCACCAACTCAGTATGGATAAAATTGTAAATCCATAACCGTATGACCCCCAACTCGGTCTGGAATAAAACCAAATCATAAAAAAACGACATATCATGGTGAGCGTGACACATAATCATTAAAATCACTGATTTTTTGTAATAGTATATGAAAGCTTAAAACCATAAATCCTCAATAATACAAATGCCTCTTATATCAACTACTAATACTGAAATACGAAATATGATGTCATATATGCTAATTACTACAACTATTGATACTTAAGGTATGATAGAATCATTTTTAACAGAATAATTTCTAAGTGTGAAGTGACATGTTAATATCGACGAGGTGTAGTGTAACATGTAGATATGTGCATGTGCGGCATAACTCGTCGATAATGGTGCAGTGTTCTAACAAGTATTAATCCTGGAGGTATATATAGATTTAAGAATGCATATGATAAATTTAACATACAAAAGCAAAACCTGTATTTAAACCTAACTGGGGGCATATCACGCCATCTTTACAAGATCCACCGGTAGATATTTAGTCTACTCACTGGAATACGTCGTAAACTACTCAGAAATCGCCAATCTGTTTCCTTTCCTTGCAGCCTCCGAAGTTCTCGTATTTGAATCTAACATCGAAATTTACTTGTATAAGGAAACGGCTAACTCCGATACGGCGAATATAAAAATACAAGTTCTCACGTACTAATTAAATTACATATGACTATTTTAAGCTATCAAACCCTTAAAATAACTAGATTTTAAACCCCCCCGCTGTTTGCAACAGAAAACTTTAACGCGTTACGAATTTACCGTATCGTATTTTAGGAACTTTGATCCCTTTTCCGATATTAGTTTCCAGATTTTATATACAGTTAAATTAACTATTTTAAACAATACCAAAATATCCCCAACACCTATACATAGACTTACCCAAAAACCCAAAACACCAAACTCCTTTAAAATCCGGCGACGCCGGAAATTCTCCTATATCTCGCATGCCAAAATCCGAGCCCCTTGGTTCGTACTCCTAGGGTTTGTTCTAGGTCCAGTTTATAAGATTTATACACTGTTTGGTTTAAATTGATTTTTCTCTGAATAATAGCAGATTACCACAGAGCTAAGTTTTACCAAAAATACGATATTCGATTTCTAAATTTTACAATTACAGAACTATAATCTACTGAGTTAAGGATTTTACCTACTGAGGATGGTTCAAAAAGCTTCCTCTAAGACACCCAAATCCTTAGCTCCTAGCTTGAAGGTGGAAATCCTTAGCCTAGTTCTTCTTCTTCACTTCTCTTTTTTTAATTTCTTTTTGTGAGTTCTAAGTGTTTTCTTTCTCTTGGGTTTTGAAATTTCAGAAGTTTAATTTTATTAAATGATCTGAACACCTAATATATATGGTAAAGGGAAGAGTGAGGTATAGGAGGAGGTGTCACCAACAAAGGTGTGCCACTCTCATGCAAGGAAGTGGTGTTGTGTATGTATTGTGCATGCAAGTAGGATGTGTCCTTGTATTATCTCTTCAATTTATTTTAACTTGTGATAAAATTCTGAGCTAAAACATTATCTACTCCTTTTTCCACTTACACCCTCACAATTTCAAGTTTGCACATTTTCCTAAATTTTTACAAAATGACCCTTCACTACCTATGTTATTATATAAACACCATTTTCTTAAAATGAAGCTAAATTTATCACTAAAACCCTTGTAATTGATTAATGTTATATACTAAAATTTTAATTTAATTTGTTTCACATACTACTTATGAAAATGTCCTATTTTGTTTTAATAACTTTTTAAATTGACATTTTATTATTTAATTCATTGATTTTATTTATTTCTAAATTTTCAAAATGTTACACAAAAGCAGGTTCAATACAGGGAAAAGGTTCGCTAAAGTTATATCGAGGGAATGAAGCTGCCACCCTCCGAAGGAAACACTCCTGATAAGATACACCTTAACAAAGAGGATGCACATCCTAACTTATACTTATACCATCCAAAGATTGCACACCCTACCGAAGAGTGCATGGCCTTTAAAAACTGGTGGCAGGGATACGTTTCTCACCGGCAGCATTTCAAGCGGATGAAGCGCAAAACTCGTCGGGAACAAAGAAGCACGACAGATGAGCATAAAAGAACTGCCAGTGAATGTCACATGGTTAATTCCGGGGGATCGCAAGTTCTCACCTTCGGGAGTGATTCTGATGAAGAAATAGCCCCCGGCCCTCTCTTCAAGAAATCCATATTTAAAACAGAAGAGATGAAGACCTGCGAGAACATTCAGCTGCGCAATCGCACGCTACCTGAAAAGAATCTTGGACCCGCAAACAAGGGATCGAACAAAAAGGATAAGGGGAAAGAAAAGGTCCCTGAGGATATCACCCTCGATGACTGAGTCGTCGAAGAGCTGGCAGCCAAGGACCCGTCCAAGAAAAACAAGGTGGATTACAACGTTCTGGAACACCTGAGGAAGATACCCCCGTAGCTAAGTATTCTCAACGCCCTTATGCTATCCAAAAAGGCGAGAGATTCTCTGATCAAGGCATTATAAGAGCCTAACCAGTTTCAAGCTTTCCTTGCCAAAGAAAGATGAAGGACGAGCTGGAAGAAATTCACACAGCTGACATCACTTTCGGCGATGAAGATCTCCTCCTCGGAACATGCGAGCACAACCGTCCTCCTATATGTCTCCGGGTATTGCTATGAAATTAAGATAGGGAAGATCCTAGTTGACAATGGGTCCTCTTTCAATCTTCTAAATGTGAGGGTGCTAAAGAAATCTGCATGAGCGTCCAACACCTCGCTCGCGGATAAAATCACTATCTCCGATTCGACTCCCGGTCATCACGGACGCTCGGGTCTGTAATTCTGACATTAACGCTTTGGGCTGCTCGTCACTGACATCAAATTTTACATCATTGACGCCAAGACTTGCTGCATCGCTTTGCTTGGCCGGCCTTGGTTACACGAGTACAACATTATCCCTTCTACACAGCATCAGTGTATGAAGTACTTCAAATATGGGCTTTAATACACTGTGACAAAGGAGCTGAACCCATTCTCCGTGAATGAAGTCCGAAAATACGAGGATGAGAAGTATTTCCTGTCAGACTTTGAAGACACGGAAAGGTGCCATAAGCCGGAGAATAAGCAAAAAGCTATCACCACCATTCCAGTCTTCGGGAGCGATACCGAGGAGGAAGAAGAGATAGTCTATTCGGGACTTCCCCGATACAACAAACAGGACCGTCTACCCCTATTCTGGTCTTTGGCAGTGACTCTGAAGATGAGGTCAACGCGGTATTCTCGGCTCGTCCATCAGTGCAAGCCTTCATTGGAGATGATCAAAGTTTGCAGATCGCCATGGTTCTGCAAGAGTATTACAAAAAGCTCGACGCACTTGATACCTACAGTGTGCAAGACTACAGACGTTCTACGTCCCTCCCAGGCGAAAAGATGAAAAGGTGATCCTCTTTTATCGATCCACGGAAACCAAAGTAGATAAAGAGATCTGGTATGGTGCCGATTCTATGCTTGACAGGCTCCAGCCCATCCGTTTTCCCAGATACTACACAGAAAGATTAAAAAGGCTGTTGAGGCGCCAAGGCGTACCCTTGAAGCAGACCGCGCGACAAGCTTAGTTCTACAACAGGATCTGGAACGTCCCTGGAATTCAGCGAAAATTGCCCAACGAGATAATGGAAACGATCAGGCTTGGATATGTTCAATCCAAGAAACGGGAGCGATTCCATAGCTGCTACGCTATACATGATTTCGATGAAGAAGGAGATGCTCTATTAAAAGACACTGCAGTTGAACCAAAACAAGGTCCGGCCATGAAATTACCAAGTCCATCATTCGAAGAACAGATGGACAAGCTAATAAGGGAAGTGGGTCAAAAGGTCCGGGATGATCATAGCCGCGAAATGGCCATTTACGAGAAAGCCAGGACGCAGTGCCTCCTTCAGCAGGCTACGGAGAATGATGATACCCTTCGTCGCCAGCCCGTCATAAAAAAGACCGACGCAGAGGTAGAAACAAAATGAAGAACGAAAAACGTTCGACAGCAGCAAAGCGGGTCCAAGAAACCTCGCGATCGAAAATTGAGCAGCCGGGATCCGTCTCTTATAAAGAAGATGGGTCGAGCATATTCTTTTCCCCAAGAAAAGACAAGAAAGATATTCAGTCTTGTCATTAAATATACCCTCCCGGACCCTCCCGGAGTCCAAACACCCTGAGCAAGCAAACAAGGTTCATCACCCGGATTATTGCTCTTATCACTGAGCGATAGGACATCCTCTCGAAGACTGCTTCATATTCAAAAATTGGGTAGAAGACCAGTATCAGCAAGGCAGGTTCGCTCTATCCAGCAGTTGGAGGGTAACCCCACCACAGAGGCATGAACCGAAAGCCACGTATGCAGCGAGAGTAGAACCGGATCAACATCGATCTTGGAAGCGATCTCGTACCTATCACGTAATAACGCTGACAGAAGAAGGAGTGCCCAAAGATATGGATGACCTCTCCTGGTGATTCGAAAATGATGACGAAGTGATCTCAGAGTTTCCACCGGCGGCAAAAGAGCTAGAAGATGGGATACATACTACTGCAGACAACCTCAGAAAAATCGACCTGGGAACAAAAAATGACCTACGGCTGACGTTCGTCAGTGAGCTATTGTCTGAAGAAAAGGTGGCTATGCTCAAAGATGTGCTCATTCAGTATAAAGACTACTTCGCATGGAACTACTCCGAGATGCCGGGGCTAAAGCCGGAAATAGTGGTGCATAAATTGGCGATATCTCCGGACGTCAAGCCAGTCAAACAAGCTCCGAGAAGAATACAGCTCGAACTTGAAATGAGCATCAACGCCAAGGTCAAGAAGCTAATTGACTCCGGCTTCATCCAAGAGGTTCAGTTGTTGGATATAGTGCCCTCAGAGTCAATTATTGGATCACAGGCACGTGATTGCAATGATTGAGGGAGGACCTATGCCGGTAGGACAGTCTTACTCAAGATGATAGTATGCTATCTGGTTTATCTTTATCATCGTGTACTGCTTTAGATGACCTTACAGGTCACTATTAGGATTCTTGCTTGACGGCCAGCAGTATGATGGCGATCATTTACGTGGGAGTTGATAGTCTATAAGCACATCCTTAAAAGTGGTCCCTAGTCGTATGAGTTTCGATACAGGGCATCGATACTCCGGAGTAGACTAGTGTATACAGTCGAGACCCCGTCGAGGGGCGGTGGTCGGTCTCATAAGCCATTGGTGTCAGTTGGTTAACCTAAGATGTATACAGGTGCTCATTGGGTTATGAGTACACCGGACAGGACTCGCCGGGAACATGCTAGTTGGTATTATACGTGACGTCAGATAGCAGCTCCCTGGTGACATGTGTACAGGTTACTTCATCGACCTGAGATCGTCATTTGTCTCGTGTGAGTTCCCATTGTACTTTGATTACTACCCTACCACGGCTCAAAGGAGTCGTACAAACAGGTTTTAGTTGGGTACAGTCCCAAGCCACATGGAGGCAGTGAGCGGATCTGCAGGGGTTCGTCTCTCCCGGTATTGGGGATGAGGTCGCGCTGTGTCTAGGAGAGCCATTACACGAAGTCCTTGGCCAAGGCAGGAGATTTACTAGTAGGTATTCCATTAGTATCTCAGGGTGTTCTGGGCTACACTCCGACACGACTTGTACCGCTTTTGGGGGTCTGACTTTTACCAACCCCTTAGGCCCACCATACGATGCTCATAGATGAACGGACCGGGCTGTACGGATATTGTCACTGACAGGCTCAGTAGGGTGTCAGGATGAGTTCGCTCATCGACCTCCTTTTAGGTCAATACCTTGTAGCTCGTTACGTACGGCTAAAACCTCTGACGTGCTAGTGGTTAAATCCACAGCCAAAATATTGACGAGTCTTTAGAGTCCCCCACAGACAGTTTCTCAAGTTTCGGGCAAAATGCTGTAGAGGCCGTATGGACATATGGCAGGGTTCGATCATATACGTGCGGTATTGCACGGATCATGATCGGACGGATAATACTAGCGGGCTTTGGTTTAAGCCGGATCCTAGTATTGTACAGTGTAGATTTTGTCTCATTGCATTTGTATTCGGTCGGAATACAAATGCGGGTATGTATATACAGTCGCGGGGTTTTCCTGTAATTTATTACGGGATCGTCTTTTTGAAGTTGCCAGTTTGCATTCCGTTTCGGCCATTTTTCTTTCTTCCTTTCTTTGGCTGAAAATTGATGGGAGGGGCTTATTTGCAAATGTGCAAATTAGCATTGTGGATGTAAGTCTACGGTAGCGCCCCAGCCGTCTTTCAGACGCCAAATGCGGAACAAAAACTTTTATAACTGGCACTATCGCATACTATAACCCGGATCTGCCATTATCGCTAAACTAACAAACTGTAAAGAGGGTAGAAAGGTTATACCGAACGATCCGAGTCCTTCGTTCTTTAACCATCATCCCACGCTCCTGTTGCGACTGCTTCGATCTCGTCGATCTCCGATCTCCTTGTCCAGGTAGCACCACGTCAACGGATCTTTAAACGGGCTCCCGCCTCTGACCCGAGGCAACTCGGTCACCAAGTTTGCTAAAAGAGATGACCAGGATTGATGTAGAGAATGAGTAGAACACTTTGTCTCACTTCGTCTAAAGTCATGGACGAACGGTTAATGAAGTTGCCATTTGAATCGGGTAAATGAGAAATGAGCAATTCTAATTTTCATGAACCAAATTCCATATACTTTTTTCTCTCAAGCAACCATAATCCTTCTCTTTGTATGGGCCGGCCATAATATAGAGGAAGGGGGTGAGTGTAGGAGGAAAGGGGGTGACCACAAGGATAAAGATCATGAATAAATATCTAAGCAAGAACAAAACCACATTAATGCAATGAATGACTCACTAAACCTAGTCATCCATTCATTTAATCCAAACTATGAATCATCAAACCTAGTCACCATTTCTAGAATCTTCTATAAGCTCTCTCATGACTCACCCAAGTGACGAAAAGATAAATCCGCATTTAACCGAATGTTAAATACGGGTGATAGAAAACTGGAAACTGGCAACATCCAAAAGTGATCCCGAAACGAATTTCAGGATAACCCCGTAACTGTATAAACATACCCGCATTTGTATTACGACCGAATACAAATGCAACTGAGACAAAGATATTATATCTACAAAGTATAATACATGGATCCGGCTTAAACCAAAGCCCACCAGTATTATCTGCCCGAAATATGACACGTTCGTAAATGCACGTGCATTTTCCGAACCCTGCCATAAAACCATACGGCCTCTACAACATTTCGCCCGAACTTGGAAAACTATCTTTGGGGGACTCTAATGACTCGTCAGTACCCTGGCAATGGGTTTAACCACAAACCGTCTGCGACACTAGCTGTGCGTAACGGCTGCCCATGGACTGACCTCAAGGGAGGCCGATGAGCGAACTCATCCGGAAACCCTACTGAGCCTAACAGTGACAATGTATATACAGTCTGGTCCATTCGTCTATGAGTATCGCATATCCGACCTAGGGGCTGGTAACGTCAGACCCCCAATAGCGGTATAAGTCGTGTCGGAGACAAGCCCTGAACACCCTGAGAAACTACCGGAGTACCTACCAGTAATTCTCACCTGCCTTGGCCAAGGACTTGGTGTAATGGCTTTCCTAGACACAGCGCGATCTCCACCCCCAATACCGGGAGAGACGAATCCCCTGCCGATCCGCTCACGTGCTTCCATGTGGCTCGGGACTGTACCCAAAAACTACCTGTTTGCACGACTCCTTTGAGCCGTGGTAAGGTAGAAATCAAAGCACAGTGGGAACTCACACGAGACAAATGACAACCTCAGGTCGATGAACTAACCTGTACACATGTCACCAGGGAACTGCTATCTGACGATAGGTATAATACCAACTAGCAGGTTCTCGGCAAGTCCTGTCCGGTGTACTCATAACCCAATGAGCACATGTATACATCTTAGGTGATTCAACTGACACCAGTGGCTTGTGAGACTGGCCACCGCCCCTCGTCGGGGTGTCGACTGTATACACTAGTCTACTCCGGAGTATCGACGCCCTGTCTCGAAACTCCCACGACTAGGGACCACTTTTAAGGATATGCTTATAGACTACCCAACTCTTACGTATATGATCGCCCTCATACTGTTGGTAGTCAAGCAAGATCCTAAGGGCTCTATCAACGTGTAATCGTGATCAGTCACCTGAACCTATACACGACTGATAAAGGCAAACCAGATTGCATACTATCATCTCGAGTAAGACTGTGCTACCGGTATAGGTCCTCCTCAATCATTGCAATCACGTACCTGCGATCCAATAATTGACTTTGAGGGCACTATATCCAACAGTGGAGGGGTTTTCTGTAACGGAGGGTTTACATGATGGTTCTAGCATCATGTGATTCCTTTTGCATCATTTCCTTTGCATTAAATGAGATGGGATTTGGATAGGAAATGAGGGTGACATATTTTTATCTTTATCACACATTTTCCCCACTTGCTTTATTCCATTCACTTTTCCCTTCTCCATTTGAGCATGGCCGGCCACTAGATTGGGGGGTGATTTTTGGGTGTGGGAAAAATATTCATCTCATTCTTGCTTGCAACAAAATTCTTTAAGCTCTCTCCAAAGTTCATTTTCTCCTCCACTTTAAAATGGCAACTTCATAAACCCCCTTGAGACAAACCATTCTACACTCAGTCTACAGCAATTTTGGACACGTCGTCTTGCCAACTTCGTGTCCGAGTTGCCTCGGTTCAGAGGTGGGAGCCCGTAAAAAGACTTCTCTATGTGGTGCCCTTTCCGACGAGGAGATGGAGACCGGAGATTCCGTGAGGAGATCGGGATGGTGGCCGAAGACTGAAGGACACGGATCGGTCGGTATAGCTCCCTACCCATTCTCTTGTTAGCTAGTAGTAGGTTAATGGTCTGATCCGGGTTTTAAGCATACGGTAGCGCCGGTTTTTTAGTTTGAAAAAGTTTTCGTTTCCGCATTTTGGCCTCGGACAGACGGCCGGGGCGCTACCGTAGACTTACATAGTATCAGAGCCACGCCATTAACCTTTACTAGCTTGCTCTAACGTGTTTAGAACTTCGATTGAACGAAAATTCTGAAACCGTGATTTCAAGTCATGGAGTTTCTGTCGATTTTCTTTTGTTGTCAAAAAAATATTTGGTGTATTGCAGAAAATCAGGCAGGGTTTTTTAAGAAATCTGAGAAAATTTGGTGGGCTGATTTTACAGTAGCGCGGAGGATACGCGGCCGTACCCACGTTTTGGCCGCGGATCCACGGCCGTACTGTAGCCACAGTACACCAAATTTCTTCAGTAGGTTCCTGACTTGGAAATGGGGTTTCTGGTAATTTTTGTTTGGGCCCAGATTTATTTTGAGTGCTACAGTTGTGCTTGGGGCCCACTTCGGGAATTTTTGTCGATCGAAAATTTTAAACATGTTAGTTCACAGTATTTACATTATATCTGCGACCGTGAATGTCATTTGATCGGTAAATCCTGTCTAACTGCTATAGCCCTTTTAGACGGATTTGCGAACGTGACATTCACGTTGATGTTCTGTGTTGTGCTGTGATGTTGCGGATTTGTCGTGGAGGATAGCCTGGATGCAATGGTAGTACAGTTTAGTTGTATATGTACATTTGATATTGCGGGGCGAGCGTCCGACATGTGGACTGCCGTTACTGCCTGTTTGTATATTATTCTTTTAGGGCATGACCGGGCTGAGATCGAAGTACCCGTTGTATATTTTACTTTCTGTACTAGGATTACCCCGCGGAGGGGTGCACGGATAGCCGGGTTCTAGAGGGCAACGGGCTCGCATCTCATGGCGTTAAGACGGAGGGGGCTTCACTTTAGAATTGGCGGGCTATTCGCCGCACTCGTAGGGGGTACAGGTTGACCCAAGGAGGGGTGCTCAAGTTACCGGATTCCGTAAAGTGCTGGGTGGTCTATTCACGTTGTTGAAGGGGGCTGCCTCGCTTCAGGTTTTGGTGGGTAACTTGCCGCGCCCGTAGGGGTCTAGGATTTCATTGCACAGGCTATCCACACGACCAGGGGAACATCAGGTTTCAGTAGCGGCTCTATGAAACCCGGGGATCCTAGATATCTGTATTGTTCTGTGATACTTATTACATTTCTGTGATGTTGCACTTTATCACGCCTTGAGCGATTATTATATATTGATATATATACTAGTAGATGTTGTATATGTTTTGCACCCGCGCTAGTCCAGTCCCCGCTCTGTCGTTAGTTAAATAACCTAACGGGTGATGACGGGACCCAGTGGCGAATGCGGATGGCATATACGTACATCATTATTTTCGTTCTTTTGTGGTGTGATCAATTGATGGGACTGCGTTGATTCGGATCAATGCAAGCTAAACAAACCTATTCTGATATTGTTGGAACATTTTTCAAAAAGCTGTTATTGCAAGGACGTTCTCTTTTATTTTGCACAGTGGTATTCGGTTATGAATATCCAGCACCTCAGTCGACGAGGCAAGGGCCGAGATCCCTTCACCAGGAGTGACCCCTTGGACAGAAGTTTGCGTCAGGGCAATAACTTCACTATACTCGATTACTTTTTCTATGCATCGTGGTATTCAGTTGGAATATCCTGCACCTCATTCTACGGGGAAAGAGCCGAGATCCCTTCACCGGGAGTGACCTCTTTAGCAAAGGTTTTCGCCACTATATTTTTATAAAAAGCTATCCGGTTCCTTCAACGATATCAAGTTCATTACGTTAAAGGTTTTTCGCCAAAAACCATTCGTAGCCCTCCGTCATTTCAGACGGGTAGCACGTAGTATTCATGCTATGTTTGTTGACCTTCGTCAAGGCATAGTGAATGGTAGCTGCTTGTTACCTTTCTGCTGTATAGATAGATGCGTTGGTTTGGGACAGTCGTATAACCTTGTTGACCTTCGTCAAGGGATTGTACGGGTGGGTTCAAATTAACCTGGACAATGATGGGTAGAACTTGGCATGTGACTTATGATTTGTTGACCTTCGTCAAGGTCATAAGAGCATGGGGTAAAAATTACATCGGGGGTTTCTAAAGAAACTGAAACTTTCCAGACATGCGCATACCTTCTGGAGTGTGATAACGTGAGTGGATTCCATCACGTTATCATGTGATGATAGTTGGATCCCGATTTCCACTGATGAGTTGGTTTACTCCTAGGGTGATCCCGACTAATTTTTCTTTCAGGTTTGGAGGAGAATTTGACGATACAGTGGGAGGTTTCCTGATTAGATAAAGTGATAACCATTCTGATCTAGGTTAGAGTGCACGCTGAGTGTTTCTTTTCTCTCTCTCTTTGGCAGCGACCATGACCCGACCCTTGACTATGACTCAGTGACCAAGATTAACCGAACCTTCTTAAAACACTGGCTTTTGGATTGTCAGAGTTACATACCTCATTGTCACTCCTTCTTTTACCCTTTTCTCCAGAACACCTCGTATTACTACGAACGTCCACTTCCATTGGATAAAACCATCGTATGGTTATATACGAACTCAAAGGAACTTATTCCAGATTCGAGGATGGTTTCTAGTTCTGGAGAAAACGAATAGGACTATTCAGTTGTCATAAAATCCTCACATCAATTAAAAATATCTCAATGAGAGATTTTTTTAACAAAAATCAACAAATTCACCTCTGCTATAAAAAGAGCCTCAGACCCCCGGGGGGAAAAAGGAGAGATGTACGTATAGAGAGAGAGAAAAAAAAGGAGGAAAGAGAATTCAATTCTCTAAAAGGAGAAGATCCACTTTCCAAAACAAAACTAGGTGAGAAGAAAATATAAAGACTGTCTCATCTCTTCTTTAAGGGTTTAATCTTTCGTATAAGAACTTAGTTCTTTTTTCTGGTAAAATATTTGCAGAAGCAGATCTCTCTGCAAGTTGAGAATTTAATTCTCATCGGGGAAATTTTGCTATGCAGATCCAAAATCTAAGGGAAGATCTAAGTTCAGAGAATTTAATTCTCCCAAAAGGCATATAGGAATTTAATTTCTCTGATAAAACTAAGGTTTAACCCTTCATATAAGAAATTAGTTCTCCCTTCTGGTGAAAAATCTGCAGAAGCAGATCTCTCTGCAAGTTGATAATTTAATTCTCATCGGGAAGACCCTGCCATGCAGATCCAAAACCTAAGAGAAGAACTAAGTCCAAAGAATTAAATCCTTATAAAAAAATATAATAAGGGATTTGAGATTTTTAAAACTCAGAGAAAGAATTCCATGCATATTGACGATCACGTGTTCACACGTGACCACCTGTGATGAACTCAAAAGAAAGATTGAAATAGAGCATGTGTTCATACGTGACCCCCTAGTGCTTAGCACTTTTTAAATGAAAATGGAATAAACCCAAGGAAACAATGTCTAACTCTGAGGCGCCTCACGTGCTCACACGTGATGGCCACAAGGATAAAGTGTTTAACACTTATATAAAGATGGGGAATAAAACCAAGCGAACGACACCACCTTTAAAAGCATCACGTGCAACACGTGAGCGCTCTCAAATTCCAATGTTTAACACTGCCTCAAAGTATCACATGGGGGCACGTGATCGCTGAAAATATATTAAGGAACCAACTTCAACCTTAAATTGGTTAAGTCCTTCCGGAGATTAAACCGAGCCTCTATGCTCAGCAGTGGTAATTCCTCAATCTGAAATTTGGTTCAAAGGTACATCTCTTCACACCTCTGATACATGTCGTTGTAATTCTTCAACGTCTTCAGAGAGGTGGAGGGTCCCAATAACCAATAACTCTTGGCACACCCCTAAATTGATGAGCCAGAAACTATATGGACTATGATGTCCTTAAACCTGGACTATGATGTCCTTAAACCCTATGGACTATGATGTCCTTAAACCCAATGGACCGCAACGTCCCTAAACAAAACTCTATGGACTATGATGTCCTTAAACCCTATGGACTATGATGTTCTTAAACCCAATGGACCGCAATGTCCCTAAGCTAAACTCTATGGACTATGATGTCCTTAAACATGGACTATGATATCCTTAAACCTTGTGGACTAAGATGTCCTTAAACCCAATGGACCGCAACGTCCCTAAACTAAATTCTATGGACTATGATGTCCTTAAACCCAATGGACCGCAACATCCCTAAACTAAACTCTATGGACTATGATGTCCTTAAACCCAATGAACCGCAATGTCCCTAAACTAATAACGGACCGCAACGTCCTTAAACTAAAATAATAGAGCTCAAATGCTCTTTCGTTGGATCTAAATGATCCTAAAACCTTGTTAAGTAGATCTTAGTCTAAAATTCGACTAGCGTATTCTTAACAAACATTTAAGTTGATCTTAACCTCAAATGAGATTAACAATCCTTAAATCAAACCAAACCCAAATCTAAAAAAATACGGATTTGGACTAATCCACGCCCTACGGGCAACGACACAAATTAGTCTCCGTATACAACCTACGGGCAACCAAAAATAAAATAAACACACACGACAGGAAGTGAACATCTAGAGCAGGAGAAAGTGGTTATCGCTACGCGGTAACGTAATTAACTGTAGGGGCTTGCGCCTACAGGGAAGAGCGTCCCCACAATCAAAAACCCCTCACAAACGAAGGGGAATATGACGAAGTCTACTACAACGGCCGCATCTGTCCAAACCTCCGATACATTGTGCCATAAATCAACTTGGTATCTTCGGAGAGGTGGACAGATAAATCTAAATAGCATCTGCCCCCAAAATCCAGGCCGGACGTCCCAACGTCCCGGTCATTTCTTTCGGTGGTAAACAACAACACACAAATAAAAGAAAATTTTCAGATATAAATGAAGCTTTTCTTTGGCATTGTAGACTTTATCATATTAATGAAACAAGCCTAAACAAGTTTCATAAAGATGGATATTTAAATCTTTTTGTGTATAAATCTTATGCGGCTTGTCAGTCTTGTATCAAAGGGGAAATGACCAAAACTCTGTTTACTGGACACGGAGAAAGAGCTACTGAGCTTGGGCCTCATACATAGTGATGTGTGGGCCAATGTCTACACATGCAAGGGGCGGTTTTTCTTACTTCATAACTTTTACTGATAATTTCTCGAGATTCGGTCATGTGTTTTTATTAAAGCATAAGTCTGAAGCTTTCGAGAAATTCAAGGAGTATAAACTTGAAGTAGAAAAACAAACTGAAATGAGCATCAAAATATTTCGATCAGATCGAGGTAGAGAGTATCTTAGTACAGAGTTTTCGAACATCCTAAAAGAGAATGGGCTTCTCTCTCAGCTCACTCCCCCTTACACACCACAGCACAACGGTGTGTCAAAATGGCGGAATCGTACCCTATTAGATATGGTACAATCCATGATGAGTGATGCTGAGTTACCTCTCTCCTTTTGGAGGCATGCATTGGAGACTGCAGCTTTTCTGTTGAATAAAGTTCCAACCAAGACCGTGTCTACCACTCCATATGAGATATGGTATGGGAAGTGACCATCTCTTAAATGAGTTAAGATTTGAGGTTGCCCGTCTTTTGTTAAAAAGCAGAATCCAGAAAAACTCGAGACACGGTCGGTCAAGTGTATATTTGTGGGATATCTGAAACATTCGTTTGGGTATCTTTTCTATCACAAGGAGGAACAAAAGGTGTTTGTTTCTCAACATGCCATATTTTTAGAAAATGAGATTTTTCCAAATGATGCAAATGGCAATGTGGTAGATCTAAAAGAGGTTCTAGAGACACAAGTTACAAATGACGACTTGGTTGAACCTGATGTTGCAACAGAATCTTATGAACCTCGGCCACTCCGTAGATCTGGTAAGACTTCTCACCCATCGGAGAGATACTACGGTTTTCTCATTGATAGTGATGGAGAAGACTGCATCATGGATGATGATGACCCTACCAGTTTTCAGCAAGCTATCACGAGTGGTGACTCTGTGAAGTCGAGATCCGAAATGGAGTCTATGTACACCAACAAAGTATGGATTTTGGATGTTGTACCCTCTGGGGTAAAACCCGTAGGATGCAAATGGATCTTTAAGAGAAAGATCGGTGTAGATGGACAGGTGGAGACCTATAAAGTAAGGCTTGTGGCGAAAGGATTTCATCAAAGACCAGGACTGGACTATGACGAAACCTTTTCTTGTAGCCATGCTTAAAGCCATTCGGATCCTACTTGCTATTACTGCTCACTACGACTATGAAATCTGGCAGATGGACGCTAAAACTGTTTTTCTAAATGGTGATTTAGAAGAATGTGTTTATATGGATCAGCCAGAGGGCTTCATTGATAGTGGGAGCAGTGGGAAAGCATGTAGGTTATTTAAATCCATTTATGGATTAAAGCAGGCATCACGGAGTTGGAACATCTGTTTTGATGATGTTATCAAAGAGTTTGATTTCGTCAAAAATCCAGATGAATCTTGTGTCTATAAGAAGATTGTAGGAAGTACTGTCGCATTCCTCGTATTGTACATGGATGATATTCTTCTGATAGGAAACGATGTTCCTATGCTACAATCAGTCAAACTGTTCTTATCACAAAGGTTCTCCATGAAGGACCTGGGTGATGCCTCGTACATATTGGGCATGAAGATCTATAGGGATAAATCTAAAAGGTTGTTGGGATTGTCCCAAATCAGGTACATTAACACCATCCTAAAGAGGTTTAGTATGGAAGACTCCAAGCGGGGTGCCTTACCCGCTATTCATGGAGGCACTCTCTCCAAGGACTTTTGCCCAAAGACTTATGAAGAGAGAACTCGCATGAGTATTATACCCTACGCTTAAGCTGTAGGATCTATAATGCATGCGATGTTATGTACACGCCCTGATGTAGCTTATGCACTGGGTGTAGTAAGCAGGTATCAATCCAATCCAAGGGAGAATCACTGGACAGCTGTGAAGAACATTCTTAAGTACCTGCGAAGGACTAAAGAAATGTTCTTAGTGTATGGTAATGGGGATCTCCAAATGGAGGCCTTTATCGCTTCGAGCTTCCAGAGTGATAAGGATGACAGCAAATCTATCTCAGGCTTTGTGTTTATCCTTAATGGAGGGGCGGTATGTTGGAAGAGCTCCAAACAGGATACCGTTGCAGACTCCACGATGGAAGCTGGGTATATTGCTGCAAATGATGCTGCCAAGGAAGCCGTCTGGATGTGGAAGTTCATCTTGGAGTAGGAGTAATTCCAACCATTATTGATCCAATACCATTGTATTGTGATAATAATGGGGCTATGGCGTTGGTCAAAGAGCCTAAATCCCATCAGCGATCTAGACACATTCTCAGGCGATATCATCTGATCCGGGAGATAGTTGATCGCCGCGAGATCGAGATTCGGAGAGTAGATACAATGAATAATACCGCGGATCCACTCACCAAAGCCCTCCCTCTGCCACAGCATGAGCGACTTTTTGAGATGTTGGGTATAAGATATGCCAATAATTGGCCTTAGTGCAAGTGGGAGATTATTGGATATATGTATGCCCTAAAGGCCATTATATGATAGTGGATGTATCGGTATGTGTATATATATATTCAGAGGACATTCTTGCTCGACATGATAGTACGCTATCTGGTTGTACTTTATCTTGACATGTTCATTTGATCATGCATTTTATTCATTTGGTACATGTTGATAAAGCCCTTAGGATATTTGCTTGACTACTAGGATTATGATGCGGATCATACTAGTGGGACATGTGTAGTTTATAAGCATATCCTTGAAATGTTCCTAGTCGTGGGTGTATCGAGAAGGGGCATCGATATTCCTAGACTGGCGTATACGCTATTTAACCCATATAATGGGCAATGGATGATCCCATATCCATTGGTGTGGTGACACCAAAGACCGTATACGGGTGCTCAGTGAGACTGGATACACTGAACGAACTCGCCGAGAACTCCTATGTGGTATTATATCTATCGTCGGATAGTGATCAGTCAAAAATATTGCATTTTTAACACATCAATTTCCCTACTCTTTGTAGTCATCTAAAGGTGTTTGGTATAAATATAGCACATATTAGCAATTTGTCTGCAAAATACCAAATAACATGCGTTATACATTATAACCAGCATTATGAGGGAAATTGTGTGTTTATTATTGCATACATGATCTTTGTATATCAAACACTTGTCTCGAGATTATGTGCAGAAAATTCTCCAAGTAAAAGAGCCGGAACTGCTAAAAGTGCTGATAAAATACGTCAAGTCCAAGACTTGAAATCTGGCAGTAAACAAGAAAGTATAAAAATATTCTAGACATCAGGAAAGTGCCATAAAGCCAACACAAGAATACCCTGAGATTTTTATGCACCGAGTCCATCAAATGGCCGCGGATCCGCGGCCGAGTCAGGCCGATCCGCCGTGGATCTGCGGCCGAGTCAGGCCGATCCGCCGTAGATCCACGGCCGAGTCAGGCCGATCCGCCATGGATCCGCGGCCGAGTTGACTCGTCGGTGGTTGGAACTTTTTGCAGGGCTTCTCTTTTAATGGCCAAGCTTCTCCAAGACGTTTTGAAATGTGTAGATTTCTCTAGAAGCTTCCTTTCTAACAGCCAAGCTTCTTGTGCAAGTTTCATAACTATCAAGCTTCTCATACAAGCTAGCTAACTACCTTAATCTAGAAACTTCTCTACCTTAGCTTCCTATGCAAGCCTCATAACAAACAAGCTTCCATGGGAAGCTAGACCTAGCTTCTAGGGGAAGTTTGAAGGAAAACTATAAAAAGGCATCTATGGCTTCATTAAAAAGGTTGTTCATTAAGTGAGTTGTTGAACATTGAGCCAAAATTTTGAAAGTTGAGTGACACAACTTGCAACTCAAAACCTTAGACCGAATCCAATTCCAAAGCCAAATCAAGATTCATCGAGTACCAAATCAAGCAAGCATTCAACGAGCCTTTGAAGCAACGCCGATTTTCAACCAAGCAAGAGATCCATGACGATCCGCGACTCACGACGATCGAGCCATGCAAAGATCGACGCTAAATTCCTTCTCAATTGAGTGAGCTAAAGCTAGTCTTGTAAACTTGAGTGAGAGTTTTAATTTGAAGATCTAAATAAAGGTGAAAATCTTTATTCTTGCTTTCTATTCATTCGCGCATTATGATATTCTTAGTTCTTAATTGCTTTATAATGATGCGTGAGTAAATTCTCTGCTTGTAGCGGAATCGAGAGAATAGGTAGATGATGTTGATTAAATTCTTGAACGATTCTTAAGTCTTATGAGTTTTGTAAACTTTAGGAAATTGAATCATCAAAAACCTAATTTGAGCGAGATCACTTTCTTGAATGTTTTTGCTCCAAATTAGAGATCAACGATTGGTGATTTAATTTGCTAGAGGCTAGAATTTGAATGATAATTTATGAAAGGACAAGGGATGATGATGGAGAAACCCTAGCTTTTTCAATAGTTCCCTAATTCTCATTGATCGTCATCGATCTAGCAACAAATCTTCAATAGATAAGAATTTTTAATAATTAGTATTCATCATCACTATCAATTGGATCGATTCCGACAAGTCTCTTTACAAATCTTGATAATTCAAACGATTTAGATATTTTCTTGATCTCTATCATTTCTTGATTTTAGATCTATTTCTTGATGATTCTTGAAACTAAAATCTCATGAATATTGAATCATTTTCTTTTATCTTTTAATTTTCAACTCAACTAAAATGATAACGAAAAAATCACACTTTCTCAGTGGACGATCCGCATTCACCGACGAAACTACAATAGACACCGTCAATTGATTGCGGTATAAATTTATTTGGTTGTGATCTTTTACACTTTTCAAAACACGACACGGAAACGATTCAATCAAATGGCACCGTTGCCGGGGATAGTGTGCTAATTTGTTCGTTTTTGTAATTTGAGTTGGAAAATTTATTATTCCATTAGAATTTTTAGATCAAAATTCGTACAAGTGCTTAACGATTTGTTGTGATTTGTTGCAAGGAGATCTGCAATTTGTGGAGTGAGAGGAAAAATTTTCAGGACATCTCAGAGAGTTCAGTGAGTGAACAGGAGCATCTGCACGAATTTTTGTGCAGAGATCTCATCTTCAGACCGCGCATCCGCGGCCAAAAGAGGCATCTCGCGGCGGATCCGCGGCAAGAAAGTTGTTTCACTGCTTCAAAATTCTCTGGTACATTTTGTACTTTCTTATCTCCTCCCTGCTCTGTCCATTAACCAATTTCTGCAGGATTCTTTGCAAAAATTCGCAGCGCCGCAAAAAGAAAAATTGTTGCGTGTTTGATCTTGGTTGTTTGCATTTTTAACACGGAAATTAAGGGGTAAAGACCAAATTCAGATTAGGTGGGGAGTTCATTACCCTTCCTAAACCCCAAAAATCACAAACTTGCATCCGCATCACCCTCATTAACTAAAAAAATATCTAGACATGACTCTAAGAACTGTCGCGCTCAATTAGGACAGAAGGAGGTCGTGGGTAATCTTTTGCTTATCCGCGTTTATTTTGTGGTGTTTAAGGCAAGTGTGGTTAAAGCAGGTGGTTACTTAATTAGGCCCACTACTTATGTAGTGGAGAACCTCCCACTTACCTGGCACTTACCTGGCCACAGAAGGGGCAAAGAGGCAGTAGAGGATCTATCTTGCGACTTGTCTTCTGGAAGTCTAGGAGCGGTCTAGAGACTTGACCTAGGTGACCACAAGATTTAGGGTTGCATGTGCATTGTTTGTGTGAATTTTTCAAAAAAAAATCCGTCTTTTTCAAAACAAACACCAAACTCATCTTTTCCTTAATTAACACAACGCTGCCACTTGTGCTAAACCATTTAGTGCATGCTCGGCTAGACACGGGATTCTAGTGCCCGTCTTGTCCGCGTTCCTCCTATCGACTCCGAATTCGGTAATTCTACGTCTACTTTTTCTTCACCTACTACCACACCCACTTCGATGGACGGTTCTCCATCGAACTTCTTTAACACTACTCTGCCACCGCCCGCAGGTGCGCACAATCCACCCCGCATCTCTCTCCAAAAGAGATGTTACCCTATGCGAGGTCCTCTTTCGACCTGTCTCACCATTCCACCAGCCAATGGGGACAATTTTGAAATCAAAGCACAATACATCAATCTTCTACCAAAATATCACGGTCTCGAGTCTGAAGACGCATACGTCTTTATTACCAAATTTGAAAATGTATGCGCTATGATGGGTACTTCACGGCTTTCTGTGAATGCTATGAGATTACGTCTTCTCCCATTTACTTTGTGCGATATAGCCGAGAAGTGGCTTTATAACACAGCCGCACATTCTATTTCGAACTGGGAAGAATTCGTAACAGCTTTCCTAAAGAAATTCTAAGCCAATCATAAAACAGCTTGAGTCCGTAGTGAAATAAATCAATTTACCCAGCTTCCAAATGAACCATTCTCGAAATATTTTGAACGCTTCAAGGATCTGTTAGTTCAATATCCTCATCACGGAATTCCTAGATGGGATCTGTGCAGAATCATATATGAGGGCATTAATCCTACAACAAAACAGACCCTTGAATCCATGTGTCAAGGCACCTTCATGAATAAAGATGATGGTGAAGCCTGAAGATTTTTAGAAGATTTCGCTGAAAGAACTTTACAGTGGGGGAGTGTAAACCAGTTATCGTCTAGGGGTGGCATTCATTAACTTGATGTTTCCATAGGAGTTAGAGCAGAAATGGCAGCAATGCAAAAGAAACTCGAAGCTATGGAACATAAATTTTTAGCAGCCTCCCTATATCAGATGTCGCTCTCCAAAACTGTCTGTGGATGCTGTTCTGATCCATCTCATCTTACGGAAGAATGTTCATTGAATTCTCCGTTTCAAGGTCAAGAGCATACCGATGCTGCTTTCCAACAAAGACCTAGAAACGATCCGTATTCTTCCACTTATAATCAGGGTTGGAGGAATCACCCTAACTTTGCTTGGAACCAATCACAAACTCAAAACACGGTTCCAAATCAAAACAATTTCCAAAGGGCTCCTCCACCACAACAGCAACCACTACAACTGACTCAACACCCCTATCAATCACAAAACTTTCAAAACCCGGTCTACACACCTGCACCGTATAATCCTTTGCAGTTGACCGGTACTGATGAATCATCTTCACTCGCACAAACCATGAATTTGATTCTGAAAAATTTCATGCAAGTTTCGGCTGAAATAAAGACTTCTGTCGATAAAATCCAGAAAACTCTGACTCCCATGATGAGAGTATAAAATCAATGGAAGCACAAATTGCACAATTAAAAGCCGAAATGAATGCTAGAGAGAAAAGGTAACTTCCGTCTCAACCCCTACCGAATCCTGGGCATTCACAACACTACAATGTGAATGCCATTACAACGTTTAGATCCGGAAGAGTGCTGAATAATCTAGTTAGGGAAGAGATTGATAATCATGAAGAATTAATCAATAATACCCCGGCTGATACTTTTCCTTCCACATCTACTTCTACTTCTGATCCTACTTCTTCTACCCCACCACCTTCTTGCGAGCCTATTCTTCGTTTTCCTCAAGGCTCGAACCCTCAGCATACCTCTTCTAGTCCACCAAATATGATCCCCAGTTCTATTCTGGGATCAGTTCCACACACACCACCTTCTCCAATGTTGGACCCAGCTCTTATTGCCAAAGCTCCTTATCCGAATCGGTTAAGGGGAAACAAATCGAGTCCACATATGGAGAAGATTATGGAAATGTTCAGGCAGGTTAACATCAACATCCCTCTCCTAGATGCTATTCAACAAGTCCCGCTTATGCGAAAATTCTTAAAAACTTGTGCACTAGGAAGAGGAAGACTCAAGTGCCCAAAAAGGTTTTCATGACTAATAATGTTAGCACTGTTTTTACCCTACAGTTACCAGAGAAACGTAAGGACCCCAGCTGTCCTACAATCTCGATTTCTATTGGGGGTAAAAACATTAATCGTGCTTTACTTGACCTGGGCGCAAGTGTTAACCTGCTTCCATATTCTGTTTATGAGCAATTAGGGATCGGAGAGTTGAAACCAGCTCATTGCACTCTCCAAATGGCAGACCGTTCAATCACCAAACCTAGGGGTGAACTGGAGGATGTGTTGATAAAAGTCGGGGAATTTATATTCCCTGTGGGCTTTATTGTTCTCGATACACAACCTGTAGCAAACCCACAGAACCAAATTCCTGTGATTTTGGGTCGACCATTCCTTACCACTTCTAATGCTGTCATTAACTGTCGAAACGGTTCAATGAACCTATCTTTTGGAAAAATGACAATTGAACTGAACATCTACAAAATTGGAAGTCAGCCGTCTGAACCCTATGCTCACATACTTGATGTTTGTTCTGTCCACGAGATAGCTCCCGAAAGCTGCGAAGATGATGAACTTTGCTTTGAAAATCTCGACGACACTAGCACATCAATGTTGGATCTTGCACATCTTAGTGAGGACGCTCTTTCCACTCCTGAGTCTGACACTCTTGACTCATCACTTTTCCGAGTTTGTATCCTATGCAGGCTACAAGCTTCTTCGTGACTCTGAATGTCATTCTTTTACCCACACCTTCTATAGTTTCTCCACCAGCATTATATCTCAAACTTTTACCTTCTCATCTTAAATATGCATATTTAGGTGAGAATGAGTCTTTACCCGTGATCATATCCGTTTCTATAGCCTCAGAGCAAGAGAATGCGCTTTTAACGGTATTGAGATCTAATAGGCAGGCGTTTGGTTGGACTATGGCTGACATCAAAGGGATTAGTCCCTTGATTGTAGAACACCATATACATCTGATGGATAAAGCCAAGCCAACCCGAGAACCACAGAGACGGTTAAACCACGTCATGAAGGATGCGGTGAAGAAAGAAATCGTCAAATGCCTTGACAATGGTATCATTTACCTAATCTCCGATAGCTAATGGGTAAGTCCAATTCATGTAGTCCCTAAGAAATCTTGCATTACGGTCATAACAAATGAGGCAAAT
Source organism: Agapanthus africanus (assembly GCA_030015575.1). Classification (NCBI taxonomy): domain Eukaryota; kingdom Viridiplantae; phylum Streptophyta; class Magnoliopsida; order Asparagales; family Amaryllidaceae; genus Agapanthus; species Agapanthus africanus. The sequence goes on along the minus strand of JASDDO010000001.1, from coordinate 458,176,130 downwards.
GAGTTAATCCAAACACGCACTCAAACTGGGTAGCGTGTATGTATTGATTATAGAAAACTCAATGCCACAACAAGGAAAGATCACTTTCCTCTTCCTTTCATTGACCAGATGCTAGAAAGCTTAGCTGGACGTGAATATTACTGCTTCATTGACGGATACTCTGGCTATAACCAGGTCCCTATTGCCAAAAAGGATCAAGATAAAACCACATTTACTTGTCCTTTTGGTACTTTTTCTTATATACGCATGCCCTTTGGGTTATGCAATGCTCCCGCTACATTTCAGCTGTGTATGATGGGGATATTCTCTGACATGGTTGAGAATTTTCTGGAGATTTTCATTGACGATTTCTCGATATTCGGAGATTCTTTTGCTGACTGCCTATCTCATCTTGACGCAGTTCTTACTCGTTGTAAAGAGAAGAACTTAATCTTGAATTGGGAAAAATGCCATTTCATGTTCCAAGAGGGAATTGTGCTTGGACATGTGATTTCACGGAAAGGCATTGAGGTTGACAAAGCTAAAATAGATATCATTCAAAACCTTCCTCATCCCAAATGCGTCAAGGATATACGATCCTTTCTTGGCCATGCAGGCTTTTACAGGAGATTCATTAAGGATTTTAGCAAAATTGCTAGACCTTTAACTCTTCTCTTGGCCAAGGACACAACCTTTCACTTTGACTCGGATTGTGAGGCAGCTTTTGACTTACTCAAACACTCTCTCACTACAGCCCCCGTTTTATCATCTCCAGATTGGAATCACCTGTTTGAGCTTATGTGTGATGCATCAGATTTTGCAGTTGGTGCAGTCTTAGGACAGCACATTGAAAAGATGCCACACGTGATCTATTATGCAAGTAAGACTCTGAACGATGCTCAAGTTAACTATACAACTACCGAAAAAGAACTTTTGGCAGTTGTATTCGCATTAGAAAAATTCAGGCCTTACTTGATTGGCTCACCAATTGTTGTGTACACTGACCACTCCGCCTTGAAACATCTTTTGGCGAAGAAGGATGCTAAAGGTAGGCTAATACGTTGGATCTTTCTATTACAAGAATTTGATCTTGTTATTAAAGATAAGAAAGGATGTGAAAATGTTGTAGCCGACCATCTGTCGCGCATCTCTTCTTCACCTGTGACCCTGCCGATCAATGATTCTTTTCCAGACGAACAACTCTTGAATGTATCCGACGAACCTCGGTTCAGGGATATTGTGAATTATCTTGCTACGGAACTTATTCCCCGTGAATGGTCGAAACAGGACAAACATCGATTTCTATCCCAAGTAAAACATTTTTACTGGGATGAACCCTATCTGTTTAAGTATTGTACTAACCAGATCATTCGCAGAAGTGTCCCTAATGTTGAATTCAAGAGTGTTCTATCTTTTTGTCATGATCAGGCATGTGGGGGTCATTTTGGTCCACGAAAGACGGCGGAGAAGGTTTTGCAATGCGGTTTTTATTGGCCGACTTTATTCAAAGACTCATTTGATCATTGCAAAACCTGTGCACAGTGTCAACATACGAGTAGGATTTCCTGGAGAAATGAGATGCCACTTCAACCCATCTTGGTGGTTGAAATTTTTGACGTTTGGGGTATTGACTTTATGGGTCATTTTCCCAACACTTTTGAGAATTTGTACATATTGCTTGCAGTTGATTACATCTCGAAATGGGTAGAAGCTATTCCTTGTCGCACTAATGACAAGAAGGTTGTCATTAGGTTCTTAAAAGAAAACATCTTTTCGCGATTTGGAGACCCACGCGCTATCATTAGCGATAACGGGACGCATTTCTGTAATCAGTCTTTCGAGACTTTGATACAGAAATATGCAATCAACCACAAACTTTCCACACCCTATCATCCCCAAACGAGCGGGCAAGCTGAGATTTCAAACAGACAAATCAAATAAATTTTGGAGAAAACAGTTTCTAAAAATCGAAAAGATTGGTCAACCAAATTGACGGATGCTCTTTGGGCGTTCCGAAATGCATATAAAACCGATCTAGGTATGTCTTCTTACAGACTAGTGTTTGGAAAGGCTTGTCACCTTCCGGTCGAGATTGAGCACAAAGCAATGTGGGCCATTAGAGAACTTAATTTTGACTTAAATCAAGCCTGCAACTTTCGGAAGCTGCAATTAAACGAGCTAAGCGAACTCCGCGATGAAGCTTATGATAATGTTGTAATTGTAAAGAAAAGGACTAAGGTATTTCACGATAAAAATATTTTGAGAAAAACTTTTACACCTGGTCAACAAGTCCTTCTTTATGATTCACGATCCATCTTCATGCGGATAAGCGACCATCTCTGTGGAAAAGAACTTTTGTTGTGCGGTATGTATACCCGCACGGGGAAGTTGAGGTTGAAAATGTTTAAAACGGTACATTTTTCAAAGTAACTGGACATAGACTAAAACTGTATTTTTCCACTGACCCCTCAGAGGAGCTCCTGTTTTTATAGGAGCCGCTTTATAATGACTAATTTTCCTCCACCTCACCTCCATGATTTGGTAATTTTGTCACATCTTTAGAATGGAGGTGAGTCAACTTGTACATACATCTTACAAAAAAAATATAGAAAAAAATACAAAACAAAACAATAAAAATTCTTGTACATAAATAAAAGAATAAGTTTGGGGGAGATTTTCACAATCATATTTCATGTTCCCGTTAATAAATTTCCTCCCAAGCTTACAGATTTTTATGATCCAGCAGATGGCAACAGTGAAGACACTGTTGTAAACTAGTTTGAGGGAGGTTTGTGCTTAGTTGCGCATCATTTTGCAATATACTTTGCATAAGCACAAAACATACACAAAACATATAAAACATATAAAAAATTTAATAAAAAAAAGTTTTAAAAAAAATTTAAAAGATAAAAATAATTAATATTTAATAAAATATTAGATAGTGAAAAATTACATCCAAAAGATTGGAAAAATCTAAGAAAACCAAGAAATTTAGATGTTTTCTTAAACGAACTAGTAATAAGTAGTTATGAGCCGTTGTCCCAAGGGTTAGTAAGATGAAGAAAGTCACTAATCTAAGAAGAAAAATAAGTCTGAAAAATAGTTCCTAATCTGAAAGCCAAACATTTGAATATTGATACCCTACTATACGCACTTACACACGTCTTGAAAATCGGGATAGTAGAGGATACCTTGAAATGCTCTTGTCTAAAAGCCAAAGTATGAAGGAAATAATAAATGAAGAAAATATAAAATGATGTAGAAAAATGAACACTGGTTTTGTTATCACCAAGACAGCAATAAAAAAATATAGCGAGGATGCTTCATCACCTAGTGCCTTAGACCAACTGGTTTGGGAGTCACTGCTAAGCCTTAGGTGGTGCAAGATGAGGAAAATACTAATACACCTAATCAGCAAGCACATGAGTAATCGGTCGGTTAGTACCTCAAGAAGTATTAACGGTCGCATGAAAAATGTGTAAGCAAATTCATCTAAATATTGACTGATTAAAAAGTACTGAAGTAGATGGACAAGAGTATGATAGCTTGAATTGAATTCTCCGAGTGTAGGGATGTATTTTACACACACGTAGGGGTATATGATCGATGTTTGGAAGAAAGGTAGGTATGAAGAATAAGGACGATATTTTATTAAGAGATGATGTGATTTCTAACATATTTTCATGACTATTAAGATAGGACTCATAACAACCGAAAAACTAGTGTAGTTGGAAACTTTGATTTTCAAAGTCTTTCTTTTACAATTCTTATGTTTATATGTAAATTTCACCGTCTTTCTTTTATTATTGGATTTTTTGGGTGCAATCCACTGAAAACCCTCAGAAGACAACACTCGTCCTACTAGGGACACCTAGAGGTTTAAAGGCTTGTTGCACGTGCTCAGTGCAATCGTGTTGCCTACGAAAGTGTGCTAGTTAGTTTTTCATTTTTCTCTTTCTCTTAAATAAAACAAGTTTGCTCGAGACGACCAAAATTAAGTTTGGGGGAATTTGATCAGTCGAAAATATTGCATTTTTAACACATCAATTTCCCTACTCTTGGTAGTCATCTAAAGGTGTTTGGTATAAATATAGCACATATTAGCAATTTGTCTGCAAAATACCAAATAACATGTGTTATACATTATAACCAGCATTATGAGGGAAATTGTGTGTTTATTATTGCATACATGATCTTTGTATATCAAACACTTGTCTCGAGATTGTGTGCAGGAAATTCTCCAAGTAAAAGAGCCGGAACTGCTAAAAGTGCTGATAAAATACGTCAAGTCCAAGACTTGAAATCTAGCAGCGAACAAGAAAGTATAAAAATATTCCAGATATCAGGAAAGTGCCATAAAGCCAACACCAGAATACCCTGAGATTTTCATGCACTGAGTCCATCAAACGGCCGCGGATCTGCAGCCGAGTCAGGCTGATTCGCCGCGGATCCACGGCCGATCCGCCGCAGATCCGCGACCGGGTTGACTCGTCGACGGTTGGAACTTTTTGCAGGGCTTCTCTTTTAACGGCCAAGCTTCTCCAAGACGTTTCGAATTGTGTAGATTTTTCCAGAAGCTTTCCTTCTAATAGCCAAGCTTCTTGTGCAAGTTTTATAACTATCAAGCTTCTCATACAAGCTAGTTAACTATCTTAATCTAGAAACTTCTCTACCCTAGCTTCCTATGCAAGCCTCATAACAACCAAGCTTCCAAGGGAAGCTAGACCTAGCTTCTAGGGGAAGCTTGAGGGAAAACTATAAAAAGGCATCTATGGTTTCATTAAAAAAGTTGTTCATTAAGTGAGTTGTTGAATATTGAGCCAAAATTCCGCAAGTTGAGTGACACAACTTACAACTCAAAACCCTAAACCGAATCCAATTCCAAAGCCAAATCAAGGTTCATCGAGTACCAAATCAAGCAAGCATTCAACGAGCCTTTGAAGCAACGCAGATCTTCAACCGAGCAAGAGATCCATAACGATCCGCGACTCACGACGATCGAGCCACGCAAAGATCGACGCCAAATTCTTTCTCAATTGAATGAGCTAGAGCTAGTCTTGTAAACTTGAGTGAGAGTTTTAATTTGAAGAAGATTAAAATAAAGGTGAAAATATTTATTCTTGCTTTCTATTCATTCGCGCATTATGATATTCTTAGTTCTTGATTGCTTTATAATGATACGTGAGTAAATTCTCCGCTTGTAGCGGAATCGAGAGAATAGGTAGATGATGTTGATTAAATTCTTGAACGATTCTTAAATCTTATGAGTTTTGTAAACTTTAGTAAATTGAATCATCGAAAACCAAATTTGAGCGAGACCACTTTCTTGAATGTTTTCGCTCCAAATTAGAGATCAACGATCGGTGATTTAATTTGCTAGAGGTTAGAATTTGAATGATAATCTATGAAAGGACAAGGGATGATGATGGAGAAACCCTAGTTTCTTCAATAGTTCCCTAATTCTCATTGATCGTCATCGATCTAGCAACAAATCTTCAATAGATAGGAATTTTTAATAATTAGTATTCATCATCACTATCAATTGGATCGATTCCGACAAGGCTCTTTACAAATCTTGATAATTCAAATGATTTGGATGTTTTCTTGATCTCTATCATTTCTTGATTTTAGATCTATTTCTTGATGATTCTTGAAACTAAAATCTCATGAATATTGAATCATTTTCTTTTATCTTTTAATTTTCAACTCAACTAAAACGATAACGAACAAATCACACTTTCTCAGTAGACGATCCGCATTCACCGACGAAACTACAATAGACACCGTCAATTGATTGCGGTATAAATTTCTTTGGTTGTGATCTTTTACACTTTTCAAAACACGACACGGAAACGATTCAATCAAATGGCGCCGTTGCCGGGGATAGTGTGCTAATTTGTTCGTTTATGTAATTTGAGTTGGAAAATTTATTATTCCATCAGAATTTTTAGATCAAAATTCGCACAAGCGCTTAACGATTTGTTGTGATTTGTTGCAAGGAGATCTGCAATCTGTGGAGCGAGAGAAAAAATTTTCAGGACATCTCAGAGAGTTCAGTGAGTGAACAGGAGCATCTGCACGAATTTTTGTGCAGAGATCTCATCTTCGGACCGCGCATCCACGGCCAAAAGAGGCATCTTGCGGCAGATCTGCGGCGGGAAAGTTGTTTCACTGCTTCAAAATTCTCTGGTATATTTTGTACTTTCTTATCTCCTCCCTGCTTTTTCCATTAATCAATTTCTGCAGGATTCTTTGCAAAAATTCGCAGCGCCGCAAAATGAAAAATTGTTGCGTGTTTGATCTTGGTTGTTTGCTTTTTTAACACGGAAATTAAGGGGCAAAGACCAAATTCTGTTTAGGTGGGGAGTTCATTACCCTTCCTAAGCCCCAAAAATCACAAACTTGCATCCGCATCACCCTCATTAACTAAAAAATAACTAGACATGACTCTAAGGACCGTCGCGCTCAATTAAGACAGAAGGAGGTCGTGGATAATCTATTGCTTATCCGCGTTTCTTTTGTGATGTCTAAGGCAAGTGTGTCTAAGGCAAGTGGTTACTTAATTAGGCCTACTACTTACATATTAAAGAACCTCCCAATTACCTGGCCACAGAAGGGGCAAAGAGGCAGTAGATGATCTATCTTGCGACTTGTCTTCTGAAAGTCTAGGAGCGGTCTAGAGACTTGACCTAGGTGACCACTAGATTTAGGGTTGCTTGTGCATTGTTTGTGTGAATTTTTCAAAAAAAAATCCGTCTTTTTCAAAACAAACACCAAACTCATCTTTTCCTTAATTATCACAACGCTGCCACTTGTGCTAAACCATTTAGTGCATGCTCGGTTAGACACGGGATTCTAGTGCCCGTCTTATCCGTATTCCTCCTATCGACTCCGAAGTCGGTAATTCTATGTCTACTTTTTCTTCACCTACTACCACACTCACTTCGATAGACGGTTCTCCATCGAACTTCTTTAACACTATTCTGCCACCGCCCGCAGGTGCGCAGAATCCGCCCCGCATCTCTCTCTAAAAGATATATTACCCTATGCGAGGTCCTCTTTCGACCTGTCTCACCATTCCACCAGCCAATGGGGACAATTTTGAAATCAAAGCACAATACATCAATCTTCTACCAAAATATCACGGTCTCGAGTCTGAAGACGCATATGTCTTTATTACCAAATTTGAAAATGTATGCGCTATGATGGGTACTTCACAGCATTCTGTGGATGCTATGAGATTACGTCTTCTCCCATTTACTTTATGCGATATAGCCAAGAAGTTGCTTTATAACACAGCCGCACATTTTATTTCGAACTGGGGAGAATTCGTAACAGCTTTCCTAAAGAAATTCTACCCCAATTATAAAACAGCTCGAATCCGTAGCGAAATAAATCAATTTACCCAGCTTCCAAATGAACCATTCTCGAAGTGTTTTGAACGCTTAAAGGATCTGTTAATTTAATGTCCTCATCACGGAATTCCTAGATGGGATCTATGCAGAATCATATATGTGGGCATTAATCCTACAACAAAACAGACCCTTGAATCCATGTGTCAAGGCACCTTCATGAATAAAGATGATGGTGAAGCTTGGAGATTTTTAGAAGATTTAGCTGAAAAAACTTTACAGTGGGAGAGTGTAAACCAGTCATCGTCTAGGGGTGGCATTCATCAACTTGATGTTTCCATAGGAGTTAGAGCTGAAATGGCAGCAATGCAAAAGAAACTCGAAGCTATGGAACATAAATTTTTAGCAGCCAACCTAAATCAGATGTCGCTTTCCAAAACTGTCTGTGGATGCTATTTTGATCCATCTCATCTTACGGAAGAATGTCCATTGAATTCTCCGTTTCAAGGTCAAGAGCATACCAATGCTGCTTTCTAATAAAGACCTAGAAACGATCCGTATTCTTCCACTTATAATCAGGGTTGAAGGAATCACCCTAACTTTGCATGGAACCAATCACAAACTCAGAACACGGTTCCAAATCAAAACAATTTCCAAAAGGCTCCTCCACCACAACAGCAACCACTACAACTGACTCAGCACCCCTATCAATCACAAAACTTTCAAAACCCGGTCAACACACCTGCACCGTATAATCCTTTGCAGTTGACCAGTACTGATGAATTCTCTTCACTCGCACAAACCATGAATTTTATTCTGAAAAATTTCATGCAAGTTTCGGCTGAAATAAAGACTTCTGTCGATAAAATCCAGAAAAACTCTGACTGTCATGATGAGAGTATAAAATCAATGGAAGCACAAATTGTACAATTAAAAACCGAAATGAGTGCTAAAGAGAAAGGGAAACTTCCATCTCAATCCTTACCGAATCCTGGGAATTCACAACACTACAATGTGAATGCCATTATAACGTTGAGATCCGAAAGAGTGCTGAATAATCAAGTTAGGGAAGAGATTGATAATCATGAAGAATTAATCAATAATACCCCGGCTGACACTTTTCCTTCCACATCTACTTCTACTTCTGATCCTACTTCTTCTACCCCACCACTTTCTTGCGAGCCTATTCTTCGTTTTCCTCAAGGCTCGAACCCTCAGCATACCTCTTCTAGTCCACCAAAGACGATCCCCAGTTCTATTCTGGGATCAGTTCCACACACACCACCTTCTCCAATGTTGGACCCAGCTCTTATTGCCAAAGCTCCTTATCCGAATCGGTTAAAGGGAAACAAATCGAGTCCACATATGGAGAAGATTATGGAAATGTTCAAACAGGTTAATATCAACATCTCTCTCCTAGATGCTATTCAACAAGTCCCCGCTTATGCGAAAATTCTTAAAAACTTGTACACTAGGAAGAGGAAGACTTAAGTGCCCAAAAAGGTTTTTATGACTAATAATGTTAGCACTGCTTTTACCCCACAATTAGCAAAGAAACGTAAGGACCCTGGCTGTCCTACAATCTCGATTTCTATTGGGGGTAAAAACATCAATCGTGCTTTATTTGACCCGGGCGCAAGTGTTAACCTGCTTCCATATTCTGTTTACGAGCAGTTAAGGATCGGAGAGTTGAAACCAGCTCATTGCACTCTCCAAATGGCAAACCGTTCAATCACCAAACCTAGGGGTGAACTGGAGGATGTGTTGATAAAAGTTGGGGAATTTATATTTCATGTGGACTTTATTGTTCTCGATACACAACCTGTAGCAAACCCACAGAACCAAATTCCTATGATTTTGGGTCGATCATTCCTTACCACTTCCAATGCTGTCATTAACTGTCGAAAAGGTTTAATGAACCTATCTTTTGGAAAAATGACAATTGAACTGAACATCTACAAAATTGGAAGCCGGCCGTCTGAACCCTCTGCTCACATACTTGATATTTGTTCTGTCCACGAGATTGCTCCCGAAAGCTGCAAAGATGATGAACTTTGCTTTGAAAATCTCGACGACACTAGCAAATCAATGTTGGATCTTGCACATCTTAGTCAGGACACTCTTTCCACTCCTGAGTCTGACACTCTTGACTCATCACTTTCCGAGTCTGTATCCTATGCAGGCTACGAGATTCTTCGTGGCTCTCAATGTCATTCTTTTACCCCACCTTCTATAGTTTCTCCGCCAGCATTAGATCTCAAACTTTTACCTTCTCATCTTAAATATGCATATTTAGGTGAGAATGAGTCTTTACCCGTGATCATATCCGCCTCTCTAGCCTCAGAGCAAGTGAATGCACTTTTAACGGAATTGAGATCTAATAGGAAGGCGTTTGGTTGGACTATAGCTGACATCAAAAGGATTAGTCCCTTGATTGTAGAACATCATATACATCTGAAGGATAAATCCAAGCCAACCCGAGAGCCACAGAGACGGTTAAACCCCGTCATGAAGGATGCGGTGAAGAAAGAAATCGTCAAATGTCTTGACAATGGTATCATTTACCTAATCTCCGATAGCTAATGGGTAAGTCCAATTCATGTAGTGCCTAAGAAATCTGGCATTACGGTCATAACAAATGAGGCAAATGAGTTAATCCAGACACGCGCTCAAACTGGGTGGCGTGTATGTATTGATTATAGAAAACTCAATGCCGCAACAAGGAAAGACCACTTTCCTCTTCCTTTCATTGACCAAATGCTAGAACGCTTAGCTGGACGTGAATATTACTGCTTCATGGACGGATACTCTGGCTATAACCAGGTCCCTATTGCCAAAAAGGATCAAGATAAAACCACATTTACTTGTCCTTTTGGTACTTTTACTTATAGACGCATACCCTTTGGGTTATGCAATGCTCCCGCTACATTTCAGCGGTGTATGATGGGGATATTCTCTGACATGGTCGAGAATTTTCTGGAGATTTTCATGGACGATTTCTCGATATTCGGAGATTCTTTTGCTGACTGCCTATCTCATCTTGACGCGGTTCTTACTCATTGTAAAGAGAAGAACTTAACCTTGAATTGGGAAAAATGTCATTTCATGGTCCAAGAGGGAATTGTGCTTGGACATGTGATTTCACGGAAAGGCATTGAGGTTGACAAAACTAAAATACATGTCATTCAAAACCTTCCTCATCTCAAATGCGTCAAGGATAGACGATCATTTCTTGGCCGTGCAGGCTTTTACAGGAGATTCATTAAGGATTTTAGCAAAATTGCTAGACCTTTAACTCTTCTCTTGGACAAGAACGCAACCTTTCATTTTGACTCGGATTGTGAGGCAGCATTTGACTCACTCAAACACTCTCTTACTACAGCCCCCGTTTTATCATCTCCAGATTGGAACCACCCGTTTGAGCTTATGTGTGATGCATCAGATTTTGCAGTTGGTGTAGTCTTAGGACAGCACATTGAAAAGATGCCACACGTGATCTATTATGCAAGTAAGACTCTGAACGATACTCAAGTTAACTATACAACTACTGAAAAAGAACTTTTGGCAGTTGTATTCGCATTAGAAAAATTCAGGCCATACTTGATTGGCTCAACAATTGTTGTGTACACTGACCACTCCGCCTTGAAACATCTTTTGGCAAAGAAGGATGCTAAAGGAAGGCTAATACGTTGGATCCTTCTATTAAAAGAATTTGATCTTGTTATTAAAGATAAGAAAGGATATGAAAACGTTGTAGCCGACCATCTGTCGCGCGTCTCTTCTTCACCTGTGACCCTGCCGATCAATGATTCTTTTCCAGACGAACAAATCTTGAATGTATCCGACGAACCTTGGTTCAGAGATATTGTGAATTATCTTGCTACGGGACTTATTCCCCGTGAATGGTCGAAACAGGACAAAAATCGATTTCTATCCTAAGTAAAACATTTTTATTGGGAAGAACCCTATCTTTTTAAGTATTGTCCTGACCAGATCATTCGTAGATGTGTCCCTAATGTTGAATTCAAGAGTGTTCTATCTTTTTGTCATAATCAGGCATGTGGGGGTCATTTTGGTCCTCGAAAGACGGCGAAGAAGGTTTTGCAATGCGGTTTTTATTGGCCGACTTTGTTCAAAGACTCATTTGATCATTGCAAAAGCTGTGCACAGTGTCAACATATGGGTAGGATTTCCCAGAGAAATGAGATGCCACTTCAACCCATCTTGGTGGTTGAAATTTTTTACGTTTGGGGTATTGACTTTATGGGTCCTTTTCCCAACACTTTTGGGAATTTGTACATATTGCATGCGGTTGATTACATCTCGAAATAGGTAGAAGCTATCCCTTGTCACACTAATGACAAGAAGGTTGTCATTAGGTTCTTAAAAGAAAACATCTTTTCACGATTTGGACACCCACGCGCTATCATTAGCGATAACGGGACGCATTTCTGTAATCGGTCTTTCGAGACTTTGATGCAGAAATATGCAATCAACCACAAACTTTCCACACTCTATCATCCCCAAACAAGCGGGCAAGCTGAGGTTTCAAACAGGCAAATCAAACAAATTTTGGAGAAAACAGTTTCTAAAAATCGAAAAGATTGGTCAACCAAATTGACAGATACTCTTTGGGCGTTCCGAACTGCATATAAAACCGATCTAGGTATGTCTCCTTACAGACTAGTGTTTGGAAAGGCTTGTCACATTCCGGTCGAGATTGAGCGCAAAGCAATGTGGGCCATTAGAGAACTTAATTTTGACTTAAATCAAGTCTGCAATTTTCGGAAGCTGCAATTAAACGAGCTAAGCGAATTCCGCGATGAAGCTTATGATAATGTTGTAATTGTAAAGAATCGGACTAAGGTATTTCACGATAAAAATATTTTGAGAAAAACTTTTACACCTAGTCAACAAGTCCTTCTTTATGATTCACGACTCCATCTTCATGCGGGTAAGCTACGATCTCGGTGGAAAGGACCTTTTGTTGTGTGGTATGTATACCCGCACGGGACAGTTGAGGTTGAAAATTTTAAAAACGGTACATTTTTCAAAGTAAATGGACATAGACTAAAACCGTATTTTTCCACTGACCCCTCGGATGAGCTCCTGTTTTTACAGGAGCTGCTTTATAATGACTGATTTTTCTCCATCTCACCTTCATAATTTGGTAATTTTGTCACATCTTTAGAATGGAGGTGAGTCAACTTGTATATACATCTTATTAAAAAAATATAGAAAAAAATACAAAACAAAATAATAAAAATTCTTGTACATAAATAAAAGAATAAGTTTGGGGGAGATTTTCACGATCATATTTCATGTCCCGTTAATAAATTTCCTCCCAAGCTTACAGGTTTTTGTGATCCAACAGATGGCAACAGTGAGGATACTGTTGTAAACAAGTTTGGGGGAGGTTTATGCTTAGTTGCGCATTATTTTGCATCATACTTTACATAAGCACAAAACATATAAAAATTTTAATAAAAATAAATTCTAAAAAAAATTTAAAAGATAAAAATATTTAATATTTAATAAAAGATTAGATAGTGAAAAATTACATCCAAAAGATTGGAAAAATCTAAGAAAACCAAGAAAATTAGAAGTTTTCTTAAACGAACTAGTAATAAGTAGTTATGAGCCGTTGTCCCAAGGGTTAGTAAGATGAAGGAAGTCACTAATCTGAGGATAAAAATAAGTCTGAAAAATAGTTCCTATTCTGCAAGCCAAACATTTGAATGTTGATACCCTACTATACGCACTTACATACGTCTTGAAACTCAGGATAGTAGAGAATACCTTGAAATGCTCTTGTCTAAAAGCCAAAGTATGAAGGAAATAATAAATGAAGAAAATATAAAATGGTGTAGAAAAATGAACACTGGTTTTGTTATCACCAAGGCAGCAATAAAAAAATTTAGCGAGAGTGCTTCATCACCTAGTGTCTTAGACCAACTGGTTTGGGAGTCACTGCTGAGCCTTAGGTGGTGTAAGAAGAGGAAAATACTAATACACCTAATCAACAAGCACATGAGTAATCGGTCGGTTAGTACCTCAAGAAGTATTAACGGTCGCATGAAAAATGTGTGAGCAAATTCATCTAAATATTGACTGATTAAAAAGTACTGAGGTAGATGGACAAGAGTATGATAGCTTGAATTGAATTCTCCGAGTGTAGGGATGTCTTTTACACACACGTAGGGGTATATGATCGATATTTGGAAGAAAGGTAGGTATGAAGAATAAGGACGATGTTTTATTGAGAGATGATGTGATTTCTAATATCTTTTCATGACTATTAAGATAGGACTCATAACAACCGAAAAGCTAATGTAGTTGGAAACTCTGATTTTCAAAGTCTTTCTTTTACAATTCTTATCTTTATATGTAACTTTCACGTCTTTCTTTTATTATTGGATTTTGTTGGTGCAATCCGTTGAAAACTCTCAGGAAACAACACTCCTCCTATTACGGACACCTAGAGATTTAAAGGCTTGTTGTACGTGCTCAGTGCAATCGTGTTGCCTACGAAAGTGTGCTAGTTAATTTTTCTTTTTTCTCCTTCACTTAAATAAAACAAGTTTGCTCGAGACGACCAAAATTAAATTTGGGGGAATTTGATCAGTCGAAAATATTGCATTTTTAACACATCAATTTCCCTACTCTTTGTAGTCATCTAAAAGTGTTTGGTATAAATATATCACATATTAGCAATTTGTCTGCAAAATACCAAATAACACGTGTTATACATTATAACCAGTATTATGAGGGAAATTGTGTGTTTATTATTGCATACATGATCTTTGTATGTCAAACACTTGTCTTGAGATTGTGTGCAGGAAATTCTCCAGGTAAAAGAGCCGGAACGACTAAAAGTGCTGATAAAATACGTCAAGTCCAAGACTTGAAATCTGGCAATGAACAAGAAAGTATAAAAATATTCCAGATATCAGAAAAGTGCCATAAAGCCAACACCAGAATACCCTGAGATTTTCATGCACTGAGTCCATCAAACGGCCGCGGATCCACTGCCGAGTCAGGCCGATCCGCCGCGGATCCGCGGCCGAGTTGACTCGTCGGCGGTTGGAACTTTTTGCAGGGCTTCTCTTTTAACGGCCAAGCTTCTCCAAGAAGTTTCGAATTGTGTAGATTTCTCCAGAAACTTCCCTTCTAACAGCCAAGCTTCTTGTGCAAGTTTCATAACTATCAAGCTTCTCATACAAGCTAGCTAACTACCTCAATCTAGAAACTTCTTTACCCTAGCTTCCTATGCAAGCCTCATAACAACCAAGCTTTCAAGGGAAGCTAGACCTAGTTTCTAAGGGAAGCTTGAGGGAAAACTATAAAAAGGCATCTATGGCTTCATTAAAAAGGTTGTTCATTAAGTGAGTTGTAGAATATTGAGCCAAAATTCCGCAAGTTGAGTGACACAAATTGCAACTCAAAACCCTAGACCGAATCCAAGTCCAAAGCCAAATCAAGATTCATCGAGTACGAAATCAAGCAACCATTCAACGAGCCTTTGAAGCAACGCCGATCTTCAACCGAGCAAGAGATCCATGACGATCCGCGACTCACGACGATCGAGCCACGCAATGATCGACGCCAAATTCCTTCTCAATTGAGTGAGCTAGAGCTAGTTTTGTAAACTTGAGTGAGAGCTATAATTTGAAGAAGATCTAAATAAAGGTGAAAATCGTTATTCTTGCTTTCTATTCAATCGCGCATTATGATATTCTTAGTTCTTGATTGCTTTATAATGATGCATGAGTAAATTCTCCGCTTGTAGTGGAATCGAGATAATAGGTAGATGATGTTGATTAAATTCTTGAACGATTCTTAAATCTTATGAGTTTTGTAAACTTTAGGAACTTGAATCATCAAAAAGCTAATTTGAGCTAGATCGCTTTCTTGAATGTTTTCGCTCCAAATTAGAGATCAACAATCGGTGATTTAATTTGCTAGAGGCTAGAATTTGAATGATAATCTATGAAAGGACAATGGATGATGATGGAGAAACCCTGGTTTCTTCAATAGTTCCCTAATTCTCGTTGATCATCATCGATCTCGCAACAAATCTTTAATAGATAAGAATTTGTAATAATTAGTATTCATCATCACAATCAATTGGATCGATTCCGACAAGCCTCTTGACAAATCTTGATAATTCAAACGATTTGGATATTTTCTTGATCTTCATCATTTCTTAATTTTAGATCTATTTCTTGATGATTCTTGAAACTAAAATCTCATGAATATTAAATCATTTTCTTTTATCTTTTAATTTTCAACTCAACTAAAACGATAACGAACAAATCACACTTTCTCAGTGGACGATCCGCATTCACCAACGAAACTACAATAGACACCGTCAATTGATTGCGGTATAAATTTCTTTGGTTGTGATCTTTTACACTTTTCAAAACACGACACGGAAACGATTCAATCAGATAGCAGTTCTCATGTGACACTGGTACAGCTTAGTCTGTAAACCCAAAATCGTCATAGAGTCTTGTGTGTCATCCCACTGTATTTTGATCTCCACCCTACCACGGCTCTACTGAGTCGTGCAAACAGGTAGATTTTGGGTATAGTCCCGAGGCACATGGAGGCAATGAGCGATAGGAGGGGTTTCGTCTCTCCCAGTATTAGGGGTAGACGTTGCGCCATGCACGATTGGCTATAATAGGAAGTCCCTGGTCAGGGCTGATGAGATTTACTGATAAGTGTTATCAGTAGTTTCTCGATCTGTTATGAGCCATATACCGGCATGACTTATTAAGTTATTGGGGTCGACGATGCCATCCCTAGACTATATATGCAGCATATCTGACGAAAAGACCGGACTGTACGGTTAGTGTTGCCAGTTGTCTCGACGGGAGTTTTGACAGGTTCGCTTGTGTTTCTTCTAATCGCTCAATACCTGTGAGCCGTTACGTATAGCTTGTGCCACTGACGGTTTGTGGGTATGTGATATGATTACTGCCTATTGCTAGTGTATTGACGAGTCTTAGAGACCCACAAAGGGGTCTCCTAGCTCAAGCGAAAAGATGTGGGATGCATATGAGATATGCACGGGAGCTAGATTAAATGCGTGTATTTGATACCGTATTTTAATCGGGCTTTTACTATTGGATGGGTCGTATGTGATATGACCGAGTTATTAAATCAAGTGTTGATTTAATATTAAGTCCATTAGCTCATTTATAAAAACCTATTTCTTTATGATGCATGCATGAGTGTATGTATATGTTAATGTGGATGCACACATGCAAGCATACATGTGTCATGGTTGATGATACATTGGTGGTGGCAATGCAAAACTCACATGATAACATATTTATATATTTTGATTATTTGAGAAAAGAAAAATGGGAATAAAATCATGGTTGACTATTCTACACTCTTCTCTTGTGTTGACCAAAGTCAATACTATGGTTTCATTGCCCATGGTTTTGGTAGCCCATGGTTTTTATTAAACTCAAGTTTCAAAAATATCTAGATATTTTGTAACCATGGTTAAAGATGGCATAATTCTTACTCTCTTTGGATTATGTTCATATTATTCTCACTTGAGTCAAGTTAAGCCAATCTCCTTCTTCTTCCTCCTTCAAGCTCTCTAGGGTTTCAAAAGTGAGTAAAGAACATAAAAAGAAAAGGTTTTTAAGTGAGATCCAAACCCACATCACCAATCTATATTAGCCTAGCCCACTAGTGTAGGTTATTTGCTCCACTTCTTCAAAGATCAAGTGAAGCTAGTAGCTTGAACAAAGGGACTCCGTTGTGGATCGTCGTGGACTTGGAAGGATTCAAGCGAACCGGTTCAAACCCTAGTTGATCCAAGGAGTCATAAGAGGAGGTCTACAAAGGTTGTATTACTTACCTCTTAGTGTTAAACACTTGTCAGTATATGATACTAGTTGTTGTTACCCTAATTTTCTAGTTCGATTCATGGTTGGTATTGTTTAGCAACCCCTAAATTTTTATTATAGCATGTATGATGCAACCCAAACCCTAGGATGGTGCAAGGAATCCCTACAGTGGGCAGACCTGAAACTGCCTTTTGAGGCAGTTTCGGGTCCCCGCCCCTAAGGCCACCATTTAGGTGGTCTTGGGGGTGTGGGCCCTCCCTAGGCCCCCCAGGACGTCCTCGAGGTCCCTGCTGGGAGTCAAAATATCAATGAAACATGGAATTGCTCACTCGTTTAAGCACAGTTTTTGCGGAGAAAAAACCGGCGGGATTCGGTAGTCATATCTATCTAGTTTAGGGTGTTTAGGCGGCTCGAATACCATTGTTGGTTCCTAGTGCCCTCGCCGCTAACCCATGGCCAATGCAGAATTCAAAAACAAAAATTTTCGTGGCACTAGAAACTAAATCCCAAGAATCGAACCAAACACCTAAACTAGAATCATAACAAGATAAAAATCACATCCTTTATAGTATCGTCATTTGCCCCAATTATGTTGGAATCTAGCACGCTGTCAAGAGTCCGAGCCGCGTTTGCAAGCCGGTCCTTCTTCGCCGAAGATGATCCACCCGAAGGAACTGATCCTTGCTTCGGTTTTACCTAGTGAAGCAACCGACGCTCTAAACTTGTTAGGAATGGAGAGTGGGAATGTAGGAATTTTCCAGTATCTTTTTCTCTCAAATCTAAAGCTGATGAGAGCAACTCAAGAAGAAGGAGGAGGAGGTGAGGAAAGATAGCCATGAGCAAGTGTTGAAGATATGAGTGAAGAATGAATCAAGTGTAGAATGAAGAATGGCTTCCTAATATTTTTAGCAACCATACAAATAAAAAACTCAAATCAATATGTAATAAAATAAAGAAGTCCATTTCTCTCTACATGTCTTCAACCATGCTCAATGCCACCTCACCATCCACCTCGTTTCATGAATATTCATAAATGAGGTGTCCATCTTCTAAAACAAATTCCGTATAAATACGGAATACAACCCGTTATACGTATCGAAATACATATACGCATATTCGTATAAAAATACGAATAGCCAAGAGGGAAAATGAATAGTGAGCAATAATACAAGAATACATACATATATATATATATATATATATAAATTATTAAATCAAAACTTAATTTAATAATCCGGCTTAATCCTAATCCGCTAGTATTATCAACCATCAGATTAATGTCCGTGTAGCATGTACACATATTTAATCGGACATCTATATGTACCAACATACGCCTTTTACATCATATTGTCTGAACCAGAAAAACTCTCTGCGTGGGACTATAAAAACTCATCAATACGCTAGCAGTGGGTTTAACCACAAGCACGTCAGTGACACTAGCTATACGTAACGGCTACCCAGGTATTGAGCGAAAGGAAAGTCGATGAGCCAATTCATCCGTACCTCTAATGAGCCTGTCTGTGACAATCTCCGTACAGTTCGGTCTTTTCGTATAAGAGTATCGCATATCGGGTTTAGGGGTGGATAAAACCAGACCCTTAATAACGCGATATTTCTTGTCAGTGTGAATCCCATCACCCACTGAGAAACTACTGATTCAAATCAGTAATTCTCATCCACCTTGGCCAAGGATTTCTGGTGATGGCCAACCGTGCACAGTGCGACATCTACCCCAAATACCGGGAGAAACAAATCCCCGATGATTCGCTCACTGCCTCCATATGGCTCGGGACAGTACCCAACTAAAATCTGTTTGCACGAATCCTTTGAGCCGTGGTAGGATAGTAATCAAAGCACAGTGGGAACTCACACGAGACAAATGACGATCTCAGATTGATAGACTAACCTGTACTCATGTCACCTTTGAACTGTTATATGACAATAGTTATGATATCATCAAGCATGTTCCCGGTGAGTCCGTCCAGTGTAACTCATAACTCAATGAGCACCTGTATACTATTCTAGGTCACTAACTGACACCAATGGTTTATGAGACTGGCCTGTAACGTTTTAAAAATAATTAAATAAATAATTAAATGAATAAAATTGTTTAAGTGAATTTTATGAATTTCGGTAAAGTAAAATGTATTTTTCGTAAAATTAAACCGTAATTGTTTTTCATTATAATTTCAAAAATACATATTTTAATTATGTAATTACTAGTAAATGGTGTTTATTTAGCCACTTATAAATTTTTA
Source organism: Agapanthus africanus (assembly GCA_030015575.1). Taxonomy (NCBI): domain Eukaryota; kingdom Viridiplantae; phylum Streptophyta; class Magnoliopsida; order Asparagales; family Amaryllidaceae; genus Agapanthus; species Agapanthus africanus. The sequence goes on along the minus strand of JASDDO010000001.1, from coordinate 458,156,669 downwards.
TTTTAATTAAATATTTTTCCTAAATTAATTATTTTAAATATTAACATAAGCTTTATTTTTTAAACTAAATTAGTGTAAATTACAAATTTGAATGGTTTTAATTTGTAAAAATGAACCATGGTATATTAGAATCAAGTGTGTAATATGCAAAATCTTTTCCGAAATCTCTCCATGGTTCTAGAAATTTCTAGGAAAAGGGTTAAATTGAAAAAGTTAGATAATAAAGGGTTTAAGTGAAAAAAATGCATTATTTATGAACTTTCTACACAATACCACACATTTTTCTCTCTCTCCACCCTCCTCCCTCTCCATGGCCGGCCTCCCCTCCATGGGTAGCCCCAAAATTTTTCCCCCATCATTTTTGCAATAAAAATCATTAAAATTCATCAAAAATTCCAAAAATAAATCTCAAAAATCAACATTCAACCTCTACCATTTTCCTTTGACCTATTTAGCATGGATTTTGGAGATGGAAAGCATGCATTTTGGAGGCTCATTTTCATGTTTGGGTTTCATATTTTGAAGGTATAAATTTCCTTCTTTTGTTTTATTTCTATTAGATGTTTCTTTTAAAGCATAATTAGATTTAATATATTAATTCTAGTTGCAAATTTTAAAATTAAAGTTAGGGTTTGTAAATTCAAGTTGTGGTTTTTATTAATTAAATAAGGTTATAATAGCTAGTTTAACATCTTTTAGAGTGGAAAAATATTGCATGGTTGTTGTATAATAAATTGTTTATTCAAATTGTTTTAATTAAGCTATTTAGCTAACTAGATTTTTCAAAAATGTGTTTGTGGGTAAAATAAAATTCTTATTAAGCTTGTTATCATTAGATGGTAGTTTTAATGAGAATATTAGTATATTAAAGGAGAGAAAAACTTAGTTTGATCACTAGTTTCCTTTGATAATTGGAAAATATTAATAAAATGCTAGTATTTTGTAAACTAGATTTTGGAAATTCCTATATAAATGAAATTAAAAATATAATCATGGTTTCATCATATCATTATCATCATGAATTGTAGTTTAGTACATTAATTCATGCAAAATCATGTTTTGTGGTGGAATTTAGGTATTTTGCTTGAAAAATGTTGAAAATTGTTAAAGGTTGCAAACTAGAAATTTCAAATTAATACAAATTTGTGTAATAAAAATATAGTAATGGTTTGTATAGTCTAGTTATGCTATTTAATGAGTTTTATGACCATTGGTTTCATTTAAATGTCAAGTTTTGATGAAAAACGGTAAATTGGTATTTTCGGGTGTTACGAAATTGGACGGTTTGATAGATTTTAGGGTTTCGATGGATTTAATCATGTTTTATAATATAAGTAAGGTGTTTTAAAACTACGAGTTATTTGTTGATGTTTATCTCGATCCATCGAAGTTTGTACGCCGATATCGAACGATATTTGGTTCTTTTGCGTGGACGGGACATAGGTTTTAACCTATGCTTGTTCCTTGCGTCGTTTTGGCTTTTGTATGTAATTCAGTTTACGATACTATTTATATGTTTGTGTTTAGGTACCTCTCACGTGGACTGCGGGCGATGAAGAGGATGATGGCGACACCGTCTTCGGCAGACATGTATCTACGGGGGAAAGTCGGGTGGATGGCGTTTAGCACCCCCGCAACGTAGAATAGGAATAGTATTTATTGACATTAGGAAACCAGATGTGACCCTAGATTCTTAATGAGTAGGACCCTAGTAATGACCCTAGGCTGGACCAGACTGATTTAGGAAGACCATACCAGAGGATGAATACCCTGGAATAGGTTCGTAGGTTTCAGGTAGAAACACACACACGCACACACTGAAACTCGACATGGTGTATACGGGTATGTGTATATATATATAGGACTAGGTATAGGTATATATATAGATATATACAACACGTATGTGGGATACATTGATACACGGGAATGAAACAGGATAACTAGGCTTGATGCCGTGATTCTTGACTATACAGTCGTATTAAAGTGTTAGCGGATCATTAGAGAATGAGATAATGAACAGGTATACCTAAATTATAATAGGTAGTGATGATATTGAGGTACATGGGACTCTAAAATAGAACCCGAACTGTAACTTGTGACTGATCACGATATGATATATGTATGACTTGATTACGACATCATATAAGTGTGACCTGATGTCGATATCATATAGGTGTGACTTGATGATGATATGATATCAGTATGACTCGATCACAACATGATACATATGACATGCTATTTCTGAGGATAAATTAATGAGGTATATTTATGATGGCAATGTTATATAATTGATGTATGCGATTACAGCATAGCACCTCGATCATGACATGCGTTGATGATGATATTATACGAATAATGAGACACGTAGGTGATATTTGACCCGTACCCCGATATTGGGATGCCGTACGATGGATTTTACCGTACGAGGCATAGATGTGATGATTGATCCGCACTCTTGATTTGAGGAAGTCGTACTATGTACGTGACGCTATTGAGGCAGGATCGCCGACTATTAGAGATATGGACTCAGGCTTTAGGTATATTTCTATCGACCAGTTCTTAGGTTTAGTTTTCCTTAGGGGGGTTAGATGGACACTACGTTAGGTCCGAGTCGTATAGTGGTAGTGGTAATTGTATATCAAATGAGTGGATAACACACATCCGTCTTTACTTTCACATTGTAATCATAATGTTGATGTTCTTACATATGTTGCTATAATCAGTATAAACTTTACCTATTAGGACACCAGCACCATTACCGATGATGCGCATATTCCACGCACACTTATTTGCCGGCTCACACACATCATCATCGGTAATTGCTATGTCACGTACACTTTAGATCATATTGTCTTTTATGGATAGAATCAGTTAACAACTAGACCGATATAATATTGTGATTATTCTTTGATGTTAGTATAGACATGATATTTATTACTTAGACATTCATGCATTCATATTTTCATGTTATCATGCAGTATTATGGGCATATGCCGACACTTATCATATAGTTACTCATGATTTTGAGATTTGGATTTCTATGAGATTTCTGGATTTTGGGGAAAACCGCAAGAATATGTAAAAAAAACTTCTCTCTCTCCTCCTCCTCTCTTTATAAAAACATAAGATGCGGTTTTCTCGTGATGTATGTGTCGTCCACCATGAGATTTCATGTTTTTTGTTGGATTTCGAGACCCGATTCGAGGAGTGGATGAACCGTCTCGGGTACATGGTGGGCCCGGTATGGTACCCCGGGGCAAGAAGATTGAGTTGTAGACGATGAGCCTGGCAGGGGAAGGCTACCTACCGGTGATGTTTGGCGCGGCAGATATCCGGAGGATATGTACCGTCGTCGTGAGATTTGATGATATGGGCCGATCCGGACTGACAGAGCCCGAGATATTGAGACTTGAGATTACATGTGTTGTGTCGACGCTTGACACGGATTTCCATGGATTTCATTATTGAGATTTCAGATTCTTAAACACATTTTACTATGATAACAGCTAAAGATTTCTTATACATATATATCTGGATTTCAGGATTTGTTACTTTACATTCATGGTGCATGCATTTCATTTCATATGACATAGTATTATATGAGGCACTGACACAAGCACGGAGTATCTGCACTTACACGTAGTTTTACCCTGCTATTACTAGATGATTGGGATATTATAGTGTATTATTATGACCTAGGATAGCGTCGTGCATTCGATTTCTTTTCGTAGATGTCTTCTACTCACGAGTTGGCAACTCACCCCCGTTGTGCCAAATTTTATTTCAGGTTCGATGTACAGGTTTCCGTGGCAGCTTGTTGGCACATCTTTTCTTCAGGGTGATTTGCACGGTAGGTTGGTTCACTTGTATCCGAACCACCATTGTACTTTTATTCATTCATTTGTATCTAGTAAGCTCCATCAACCATACTTGTATTACTTGATAAGTTTATTGGACCAGTCTTTTATTTCGATCTTAGAGTCGCGCATGTATTATTCTGATCTGGTGGTTTTGGTTTCTTTTGAGTTTTGAGCCTCGCCCTTTGGCGTTGTATATTATTGTGTTTGTTGTGGTTGTTTCCGCCTGTTGGCGTTGAGCTAGCACCCGTTTGGGGATGCTTTTTATTGTTTATTTATATTATACTTGTTGTACCCGTTTGGGGCCAGTTTTTACAGAGGAGACTCTGCCGAAATTTTTGAGGAAATTTGCTGATGCTTTTAAACTTGTTTTCTTTTTTCTTCTTCTTCTTCTTTTATGGTTTAGATTTCTGGGCTTCGGCTTACTTAGGTTACGTGGCGCCTCTAGACGCTTCGTAATCTAAGTGCCGGTCACGTTCCGTACTTTCGGGTCGTGACAAAGTTGGTATCAGAGCGCTAGGTTTAACCTTGTATAAGTCTAGGCGACCCTTGGTTGATGGAGTAGGCGATTTAGGTAGAGTAACGTACCGTGGGTATGGTCCGCGGCATACTTACGATACGCTACTCTGTTTAAGGAGCCTTAGGATGTACAATTGTTTGCACCGTATTCCATTCGTTCTTTTGATCTATCTTCGTCAATGTTGGAGGGTGGTTTCTGTTAACCACGGGCACACTGGCAGAAGGAGCTGCGGCTCGAATGCGATAACCATTAGAGTATTGGTTATTCTTGAGGATTGAAGCATTGCTTAGCGTGCGGATAAAGGGTATTCACATGCCGTCCGGATGAAGTTAAAGGGTTCGAACGATTATCAGAAAACCATTTTCCCAAGTTTAAGATATTCGAAAGAACATGCAGGTATTTCGATGGACCCTCTAGAAGAATGAAACCCTAACTCGATATAATGACCACGAGAACGCCCTTGAACCTTAGGGTTTACGGCAGTTCCGCGGTGCCATTAGTGAGGCTTGGGTTTGCCCTTCTACGGCTGGATCATCGATGCTGGGGTATGTACCGGATATTTTAAACTGTACTTGAGTGTTGAGCTCTCGGGGAATTATGGGATTTGATGGATCGATCGAAAGGTTTAATGTAGTCCGGATATCAAGTGAAGGGATCGACTACGTGGGAGACTCTAGATATGAGTATTGCCGTCGGTAGCGCAGTCAGCACACTTATGAAGAGATAAGTTTGAAGCAATCGACATCAGAGGAAAGAGGCGCACATTGACGATAGTGATTACGATGTGACTTGGTGATTTGAATTTCATATTTCTGTTATTGGATTTTGGTATTTTGAGGATTTTGTTCTACGATTGGTATTTCTTATGTGTATCGTCATTACATTCTATCCGTGTTTCACATATCAGCTGTATTGATGTTGCTTAGTATACACCCGGTACACTTGATTTGGTTTTATATATTTTGAGATTTTTTTTATTTTTTGATTTCGTGCATATGGGTTACACATGATTTTGATATATGCTTCGACCTAGTTTTTATCCATTTTCGTATTGTGATTTCGATTCTGATATTCGATGTATGTTTTCGTGCACCATGTGCACCTGATTAGGATTCTTGCGCATACTTGGCGCACTTGATGCGATTTTGTGCACACCAGATGCACTAAATCGGGGTTTTGTGCAGATTAGATGCACCTGATAGTGAGTCGTGCACGCCCGTTGCACTTGACAGATGTTTTGGTGTACACCTGTTGCACTTATTTTGTTTTTGTGTGTATTCATGGTATCTGTATTTGGTTTCGATTTCAGTGCGCACCGGACGCACATGATATTTTATTGATGTGATTGGGATTGATTTCAGTTTGAGCAGTATGTTTCATAATCATTATTATTTGATTTAATAACCAGGCGGGACGTGTATGTTAAATAAAAGATATATATATATATATAGTTATTCTTTTTTTAAATAAACGTCCACTACTTATGCCGTGACACGTGCATTGCACGGCGATTTTCAAGAGGGGTTTTCGTATGCTTCTTTATTATGATATTTAGGTGATTTCACTATGATGCACACTATATATAAGTTGTAGATTGATGTATATTATGTTGGTTTTCATATTGGGTTTTGATATTTTATTCTCTCCATAACTCCGATGATTGCGTTATGCTTGACGGAGTTGATTTTTGTTATGTATTGATGATTTCGGAGCCCCGACGATTTGAGTGTTTTGCTAAATGTTTTAGTATATGGAGGGGGAGTTTTAATTTAAATTCGGGGATCGAATTTCTTAAAGGGGGGAAGATTGTAACATTATAAAAATAATTAAATAAATAATTAAATGAATAAAATTGTTTAAGTGAATTTTATGAATTTCGGTAAAGTAAAATGTATTTTTCGTAAAATTAAACCGTAATTGTTTTTCATTATAATTTCAAAAATACATATTTTAATTATGTAATTACTAGTAAATGGTGTTTATTTAGCCACTTATAAATTTTTATTTTAATTAAATATTTTTCCTAAATTAATTATTTTAAATATTAACATAAGCTTTATTTTTTAAACTAAATTAGTGTAAATTACAAATTTGAATGGTTTTAATTTGTAAAAATGAGCCATGGTATATTAGAATCAAGTGTTTAATATGCAAAATCTTTTCCGAAATCTCTCCATGGTTCTAGAAATTTCTAGGAAAAGGGTTAAATTGAAAAAGTTAGATAATAAAGGGTTTAAGTGAAAAAATGCATTATTTATGAACTTTCTACACAATACCACACATTTTTCTCTCTCTCCACCCTCCTCCCTCTCCATGGCCGGCCTCCCCTCCATGGGTAGCCCCAAAATTTTCCCCCCATCATTTTTGCAATAAAAATCATCAAAATTCATCAAAAATTCCAAAAATAAATCTCAAAAATCAACATTCAACCTCTACCATTTTCCTTTGACCTATTTAGCATGGATTTTGGAGGTGGAAAGCATGCATTTTGGAGGCTCATTTTCATGTTTGGGTTTCATATTTTGGAGGTATAAATTTCCTTCTTTTGTTTTATTTCTATTAGATGTTTCTTTTAAAGCATAATTAGATTTAATATATTAATTCTAGTTGCAAATTTTAAAATTAAAGTTAGGGTTTGTAAATTCAAGTTGTGGTTTTTATTAATTAAATAAGGTTATAATAGCTAGTTTAACATCTTTTAGAGTGGAAAAATATTGCATGGTTGTTGTATAATAAATTGTTTATTCAAATTGTTTTAATTAAGCTATTTAGCTAACTAGATTTTTCAAAAATGTGTTTGTGGGTAAAATAAAATTCTTATTAAGCTTTTTATCATTAGATGGTAGTTTTAATGAGAATATTAGCATATTAAAGGAAAGAAAAACTTAGTTTGATCACTAGTTTCCTTTGATAATTGGAAAATAGTAATAAAATGCTAGTATTTTGTAAACTAGATTTTGGAAATTCCTATATAAATGAAATTAAAAATATAATCATGGTTTCATCATGAATTGTAGTTTAGTACATTAATTCATGCAAAATCATGTTTTGTGGTGGAATTTAGATATTTTGCTTGAAAAATGTTGAAAATTGTTAAAGGTTGCAAACTAGAAATTTCAAATTAAAACAAATTTGTGTAATAAAAATATAGTAATGGTTTGTATAGTCTAGTTATGCTATTTAATGAGTTTTATGACCATTGGTTTCATTTAAATGTCAAGTTTTGATGAAAAATGGTAAATTGGTATTTTCGGGTTTTACGAAATTGGACGGTTTGATGGATTTTAGGGTTTCGATGGATTTAATCATGTTTTATAATATAAGTAAGGTGTTTTAAAACTACGAGTTATTTGTTGATATTTATCTCGATCCATCGGAGTTTGTACGCCGATATCGAGCGATATTTGGTTCTTTTGCGTGGACGGGACATAGGTTTTAACATATGCTTGTTCCTTGCGTCGTTTTGGCTTTTGTATGTGATTCAGTTTACGATACTATTTATATGTTTGCGTTTAGGTACCTCTCACGTGGACTGCGAGCGATGAAGAGGATGATGGCGACACCGTCTTCGGCAGACATGGACCAGGTGAGTAGATGCATATCTACGGGGGGAAGTCGGGTGGATGGCGTTTAGCACCCCCGCAACGTAGAATAGGAATAGTACTTATTGACATTAGGAAACCAGATGTGACCCTAGATTCTTAATGAGTAGGACCCTAGTAATGACCCTAGGCTGGACCAGACTGATTTAGGAAGACCATACCAGAGGATGAATACCCTGGAAGAGGTTCGTAGGTTTCAGGTAGAAACACACACACGCACACACTGAAACTCGACATGGTGTATACGGGTATGTGTATATATATATAGGACTAGGTATAGGTATATATATAGATATATACAATACGTATGTGGGATACATTGATACACGGGAATGAAACAGGATAACTAGGCTTGATGCCGTGATTCTTGACTATACAGTCGTATTAAAGTGTTAGCGGATCATTAGAGAATGAGATAATGAACAGGTATACCTAAATTATAATGGGTAGTGATGATATTGAGGTACATGGGACTCTAAAATAGAACCCGAACTGTAACTTGTGACTGATCACGATATGATATATGTATGACTTGATTACGACATCATATAGGTGTGACCTGATGTCGATATCATATAGGTGTGACTTGATGACGATATGATATCAGTATGACTCGATCACAACATGATACATATGACATGCTATTTCTGAGGATAAATTAATGAGGTATATTTATGATGGCAATGTTATATAATTGATGTATGCGATTACAGCATAGCACCTCGATCATGACATGTGTTGATGATGATATTATACGAATAATGAGACACGTGGGTGATATTTGACCCGTACCCCGATATTGGGATGCCGTATGATGGATTTTACCGTACGAGGCATAGATGTGATGATTGATCCGCACTCTTGATTTGAGGAAGTCGTACTATGTACGTGACGCTATTGAGGCAGGATCGCCGACTATTAGAGATATGGACTCAGGCTTTAGGTATACTTCTATCGACCAGTTCTTAGGTTTAGTTTTCCTTAGGGGGGTTAGATGGACACTACGTTAGATTCGAGTCGTATAGTGGTAGTGGTAATTGTATATCAAATGAGTGGATAACACACATCCGTCTTTACTTTCACATTGTAATCATAATGTTGTATGTTCTTACATATGTTGCTATAATCAGTATAAACTTTACCTATTAGGACACCAGCACCATTACCGATGATGCGCATATTCCACGCACACTTATTTGCCGGCTCACACACATCATCATCGGTAATTGCTATGTCACGTACACTTTAGATCATATTGTCTTTTATGGATAGAATCAGTTAACAACTAGACCGATATAATATTGTGATTATTCTTTGATGTTAGTATAGACATGATATTTATTACTTAGACATTCATGCATTCATATTTTCATGTTATCATGCAGTATTATGGGCATATGCCGACACTTATCATATAGTTACTCATGATTTTGAGATTTGGATTTCTATGAGATTTCTGGATTTTGGGGAAAACCGCAAGAATATGTAAAAAACTTCTCTCTCTCCTCCTCCTCTCTTTGTAAAAACATAAGATGCGGTTTTCTCGTGATGTATGTGTCGTCCACCATGAGATTTCATGTTTTCTGTTGGATTTCGAGACCCGATTCGAGGAGTGGATGAACTGTCTCGGGTACATGGTGGGCCCGGTATGGTACCCCGGGGCAAGAAGATCGAGTTGTAGACGATGAGCCTGGCAGGGGAAGGCTGCCTACCGGTGATGTCTGGCGCGGCGGATATCCGGAGGATACCGACCGTTGTCGTGAGATTTGATGATATGGGCCGATCCGGACTGACGGAGCCCAAGATATTGAGACTTGAGATTACATGTGTTGTGTCGACGTTTGACACGGATTTCCATGGATTTCATTGTTGAGATTTCAGATTCTTATACACATTTTACTATGATAACAGCTAAAGATTTCTTATACATATATATATGGATTTCAGGATTTGTTACTTTACATTCATGGTGCATGCATTTCATTTCATATGACATAGTATTATATGAGGCACTGACACAAGCACGGAGTATCTGCACTTACACGTAGTTTTACCCTGCTATTACTAGATGATTGGGATATTATAGTGTATTATTATGACCTAGGATAGCGTCGTGCATTCGATTTCTTTTCGTAGATGTCTTCTACTCACGAGTTGGCAACTCACCCCCGTTGTGCCAAATTTTATGGAATGCTGGACTGTCCGCAGACCCTCCTGGAAAGCCTTGACCTGCCGCTGATTTAGCTCAGTTTGCCACTTCTAGTTTTCAAGCATACCACGTACAACACCAAGCAATGCGGCGTTATCAACATGCATCTGGTATGATCACAAGTCTCTATCCACCATGATTCTGAAGCCAAGACACTGAAGTGGATTAGCAACGGTAAACAGGATTCAATAAATAAGATAGCTATAGATTCAAGACTGGTAAGATAGTAATGTGGCAGGACATGTTCCTAATTCAAGGTTTTCTGGTTAGTGTATTGGGTTTAATACCCAACTACAAAAGAACCAAACCCGAGTAACCCAAAATCCTAGGGCTCTGATACCAAACAAATCCTGTCATGTCCCGCTTCCCAAAATACGTAACCACGACACGTGACAGAGCCAACCATGCTATCTGTGGTTAGGAATCATCCCTCCACAGTCACATTACGGCTGTCTATAGGATATCAAGAACAGAAAAAAAATATAATCTAGTTATTACATGTCCATCTGCCACAGTAAATAAAATCAAGAAACTACATAAAGCGGAAACGAATTAAGATCCAATAAACAATATCTGAATCACGTCCCAATATGGGCTCACATCAAAAGAAATAAAACTACGAAAATAATAAACTGAACATCTCTAACAATACACGTTCAATTCCTCATTGCTCGGCTTGATTGCTAAAATACTCTTGATTTGACTGCGATAAAATTAGAAAAACTGGGTCATGCAAAACCCAGACGTCAGTGCGTCATAATATCAAAATAATAGTAGTAACTAGGATATGATGATATAATTAAACATGAATATAAATAAATAACACCGATATAAAATAGTGAGCTATGTATATGTATGGGTGTGTGATGTGTAACCTAAATCTGTGTTTCTAGATTATCTATTCTATAAGTCTTTAAAATTAATTAATATAATTCTCATCATAATCCAATAGTATATATCATGTTCATTCTCCACGGAACCACGGTAACAGTATTTATTCCACAACGCCCGGAAACACGGCAAACAAGTGTTTATTCCGTAACTCCCGAAAAACGGCAAACAAGTATTTATCCCGTAACGCCCGGAAAAACAACAAACAAGTATAATATCCTCTTGACATATGTTTCGGTTACATTCTTGATTTCCCCTTTTCCTCCAGATTTGTGTTCAAGTAAGGTATTGCGGATATAAATCTAATAACACAGGATCAAGCAGGTACAGTTCTCGTCTATGTAGACAACAAATCACGTCCGTCAGGACAACAAGTCAGGATTGTTGGTATTAGCAACTAGATCCAAGTAACAAGTCGGTAGTGTGTCGTGAACATGTCATGTACTGCATATTAACCAAATAGATACCCAATGTGAAACTGTAATCAATATCGGAACACGGTAAACACAACTGATGCTAGGATGCATATGTATTTATCTGTAAAAACCATTATACATACATTACCATGTATGATGAAAACTAGATAACATGTTGTACTGATGTAATAGTATAATGATATCATGATGTTCCAGCATGCAACTAGATAAACGATTATCAGTACGGATACCGTAAAATTGTAAATCTGTAATATTTGGTGAATAATAAAACGCATGCACTATTCTTATTCATATAGATATTGATATAATAACATGGTATGTTGCAAGTTAAAACTTACCTGATCGGATCTTATGTCGAGATACGGATGCTACGCTCGACATCAGAATAACGTCGCGATGCAAACTTACGCGCGCAGGATTAGACCTGGCTGAGCAGTGACGTGACATGGTGACTAGGCTGGATGACAACGGTAACAAGGTCGTCCGGATCGTCGGCGACGTGCACGACTCCGGCGAAACAATCGGAGAATCAAGAAAAGATCAAGAAAAGAACACGAAGAAGAAAAAGACTGGTGTCTGTTGTGTCGGCTCTGGGGTAGCGAGAACAGAGGAAAGACGACGACGACGATGGCCGACGGCGACGTGGATGCGTCGGTGAGGTGACTGGGGTTCTTGAGGTTGCTGTTCGGGTCGGGATGGTGACGAGGGTTGATGGTGGTGGTGGTTTGTGGTGTCGGAGTGAGGAGAGGGAAGTGTTGTTGGAGATAGTGCCCTCAGAGTCAATTATTAGGTCACAGGTACGTGATTGCAATGATTGATGGAGGACCTATCCCGGTAGGACAGTCTCACTCGAGATGATAGTATGCTATCTGGTTTACCTTTATCAGCGTGTACTGCTTTAGGTGACCTTACAGGTCACTATTGCACGTTGATAGAGCCCCTAGGATTCTTGCTTGACCACCAGCAGTATGAGGGCGATCATATAAGTGGGAGCTGGCAGTCTATAAGCATATCCTTAAATGGTCCCTAGTCGTGAGAGTTTCGAGACAGGGCATCGATACTCCAGAGTAGACTAGTGTATACAGTCGAGACCCCGACGAGGGGCGGTGGCCGGTCTCACAAGCCACTGGTATCAGTTGGTTCACCTAAGATGTATACAGGTGCTCATTGGGTTATGAGTACACCGGACAGGACTCGCCGGGAACATGCTAGTTGGTCATATACCAGACGTCAGATGGCAGTTCCCAGGTGACATGTGTACAGGTTAGTTCATCGACCTGGGGATCGTCATTTGTCTTGTGTGAGTTCCCACTGTACTTTGATTACTACCCTACCACGGCTCAAAGGAGTCGTGCAAACAGGTTTTAGTTGGGTACAGTCCCGAGCCACATGGAAGCAGTGAGCGTATCTTCAGGGGTTCGTCTCTCCCGGTATTGGGGGTGAGGTCGTGCTGTGTCTAGGATAGCCATTACACGAAGCCCTCGGCCGAGGCAAGGAGATTTACTGGTAGGTATTCCGGTAGTTTCTCAGGGTGTTCTGGGCTACACTCCGACACGACTTGTACCGCTTTTGGGGGTCTGACTTTTACCAACCCCCTAGGCCCGCCATGCGATGCTCATAGACGAACGGACCGGACTGTACGGATATTGTCACTGACAGGCTCAGTAGGGTTGTCAGGCTGAGTTCGCTCATAGACGTCCCTTTTGGTCAATACCTGGTAACCCGTTACGTATTGGCTTATACCTCTGACGTGCTAGTGGTTAAATCCACGACCAAGGTGTTGACGAGTCTTTAGAGTCCCCCACATTCAGTTACTCAGCTTTCGGGCGAAAAGTTGTAGAGGCCGTATGGAGATATGGCAAGGTCCGATCAGATACGTGCGGTATTGCACGGATCAGGATCGGACAGAATGTACTACAGGCCGTATGGGTATATGGCAGGGTTCGATCAGATACATGCGGTATTGCACGGATCAGGATCAAACGGACAATACTGGCCGGCTTTGGTTTAAGCCGGATCCTAGTATAGTACAGTGGAGATTTTGTCTCATTGCTTTTGTATTTCGGTCGGAATACAAATGCGGGTGTGTATGCACAGTATCGGGGTTTTCCTGTAATTTGTTACGGAACCAGTTTTCTGGAGTTGCCAGTTTGTTTTTCGTTTCGGCCAATTTTCTTTGTATCGTTCATTGGCCGAAGATTGGTGAAGGAGGGCTTATTTGCATTGTTGCAAATAGGCATTTTTGGAGGGGGTCTTTTACATATTGCCATGTCATGATCACTTGACTTTTTGACTTCATCATGGTTGCTCCATACCTTGACCTTTTGACTTGACTTCTTGTTATGATGGCATGACTTTTGTGGACATGATTGTTGATGATGAGAGTTGGTTGTTAGTTGAGTGTGGGTTTGATTTTGTGATGATTCCTTTTGCATGATAGCCTTCTCTCTCTCTCCATTGTATTATTGGATGGCTCTCTCATTTTCTATCACACTACATTCTCATTCTCTCCTCTCACCAAGTCATGGCCGGCCTTGCTCTTGATGGGGGCTGTCCAAAATTCTAGTGTAGGGATTTACACTCTTTTGGCTTGGCAAAAATCATATTAGCTCCTCCTCCAAAAGCTTGTATCAATTCCTCCACCATACGGCAATTCCTACGACCCCAAAATGAGACACAAGTCCTACACAATATTCTACAGCACATCTTGGGCACGTCGACTAGCCAGCTTTGTGCCCGAGTTGCCTCGGCATTGAGGTGGGAGCCCGTAAAAGAAGTAGGCGATGTGGTGCACTTCCGGCGACGAGGTGGAGACAGGACATTCCGCGGGAGATCGGGACGACGACGAGAAGACCGGAGGACTTGGATCAGTCGGTATATCTCTCTTCCCCATCTTGTAGTAAGCTAGGACTAGTTAATGGTTCGATCCGGGCATTAGTGCGCGGCGGTTTGCCAGTTCAAGAAAAATTTAAGTTTATCACCGCTTCCGCATTTGGCCGTCGGATTGACGGCCGGGGCGCCGCCGTGCACTTACAGTGGTATCAGAGCCTCGCCATTAACATAGTCTAGCTTTGTCTAATGTGTTTTGCATTTCCGATCGACCAAAATTCCAAAATCTACATTTTTGTTCACATCAGTTTTCTGTTGAAATTTTTTGGTGTCGAAAAATTTTTCAGGTTACAGAAAAGTGATCTACTAGAAAAAATAAGAATTCTGTGAAAATTCGATGCAGCAACTCCACTGTAGGAGCGCGGAACCGCGACCAAACACCCCTTTGGGCCGCGGTTCCGCCGCACTATTTTGGGTTCCCTGTACCAAATTTCTACAGTGTCTTTCTGGGATGATTTTAGGGGTTTTGGAATAATAACATTGGGCCCAGAATTTCTTGATCTGCTACAGTAATGCTTGGGGGCCCACTTGTTAAAATTTGATCGATCGGATATTTTAAACACATTATTTCACAGTATTTACATTATATCTGCGACCGTGAATGTCACTTGATCGGTAAATCCGGTCTAACTGCTATAGCCCGGTTAGATGGATTTGCGAACGTGACTTTCACGTTGATGTTCTGTTTTTGCTGTGATGTTGCGGATCGGTCATGGGGGATAGCCTGGATGCAATGCTAGTACAGTTGTGGTTGTATTATGTACATTTGATATTGCGGGGCGAGCGTCCGACATATGGACTGCCGTCACTGCCTGTTTGTATTATTATTTTGGGGCACGGCCAGGTTGCGGTCGATGTACCCGTTGTATGTATATTTTACTTTCTGTACTAGGGTTACCCCGCGGAGGGGTGCACGGATAGCCGGGTTCTAGAGGGCAATAAGCCCGCATCTCATGGCATTGAGACGGAGGGGGCTTCACTCTTGGATTGGCGGGCTATTCGCCGCACTCGTAGGGGGTTCAGGTTGACCCAGGAGGGGTGCCCAAGTTACCGGATTCCGTGAAGTGTTGGGTGGTCCATTCACGTTGCTGAAGGGGGCTGCCTCGCTTCAGGTTTTGGCGGGTGACTTGCCGCGCCCGTAGGGGTCTAGGATTTCATTGCACAGGCTATCCACACGACCAGGGGAACGTCGGGTTTCAGTAGTGGCTCTGTGAAACCCGGGGATCCCAAATATCTGTATTGTTTCTGTGATGCTGTACATTTTCTGTGATGTTGCATTTCTTTCACGCCTTGAGCGAATATAATATATTGGTATATATATTAGTAGATGTAGTATATGTTTTGCATCCGCGCTAGTCCAGTCCCCGCTCTGTCGTTAGTTATCTAACCTAACGGGTAATGACGGGACCCAGTGGCGAATGCGGATGGCATATACGCACATCAGTATATTTTCGTTCTTTTTGGTGTGATCAATTGATGGGACTGCATTGATTCGAATCAATGCAAGTTCAAAAACAAACCTAAACTGATGTTGTTGGAACACTTTTCAAAAAGCTGTTATTGCAAGGACGTTCTCTTTTGTTTTGCATCGTGATATTCAGTTGGAATATCCTGCTCCTCAGTCGACGAGGCAAGGGCCGAGATCCCTTCACCGGGAGTGACCCCTTGGACAAAAGTTTGCGTCAGGGCATTAACTTCACTATAGCCGATTACTTTTGCTTTGCATCGTGGTATTCAGTTGGAATATCCTGCACCCCATTCTACGGGGAAAGAGCCGAGATCCCTTCACCGGGAGTGACCTCTTTAGCAAAGGTTTTCGTCACTATATTTTTAAAAGCTATCCGTTCCTTCAACGATATCAAGTTCATTACGTTAAAGGTTTTCGCCAGAAACCATTCATAGCCCTCCGTCGTTTCATATGGATGGTCAATAGTATTCAAGCTGTGTATGTTGGCCAAAGTCAAGGCACAGTGTTTGGTAGCTATTGGGGTATTCATATGCAGCATAGATAGATGCGTTGGTTTGGGAGAGTCGTACTGCCATTTTGGCCAAAGTCAAGGGTAGGTACGGGTGGATTCAAATTAACCTGGAGAATGACGGGTAGAACTTGACATGTGACTTATGATATGTTGGCCAAAGTCAAGGTCATAAGAGCATGGGGCAGAAATCACATCGGGGGTTTCAAAAGAACTGAAACTTGCCAGATATGCGCATACCTTCTGGAGTGTGATGATGTGAGCGGATTCCGTCACGTTATCATGCGATGAGAGTTGGATCCCGATTCCCACTGATGAGTTAGTTTACTCCTCGGGTGACCCCGACTAATTCTTCTTTCAGGTTTGGAGGAGAATTTGACGGTACAGTGGGAGGTTTCCAGATTAGATAAAATGGTAACCATTCTGATCTAGGTTAGAGTGCACGCTGAGTGTTTCTTTTCTCTCTCTCTTTGGCAGCGACCATTGACCCGACCCTAAGACTATGACTCAGTGACCAAAATTAACCGAACCTTCTTAAACACCGGCTTTTGGATTGTCAGAGTTGCAAACCTCGTTGCCACTCTTACTTTTTCCCTTTTCTCCAGGACACCCCGTATTACTACGAACGTCCACTTCCATTGGACAAAACCATCGTATGGTTAGATACGAACTCGAAAGAATTTATTCGAGAATGGTTTCAGGTTCTGGAGGAAACGAATAGGATTATTCAGTTGTCTTTTCCTTTTACCTTCTCTCAGGTTGCGAGTACTCCTTGGTTTAGGAGATAGTACACCTATTACGTAAATTGGATAGTCTTCTTCCAAACCATAGGCAGGTGCCGACCGGTAGGGAATGAAGAAAACCAATTAGCATAACGATGGTGTGCAGAAGGTATTAAGTTAAGACAAAGCAAGGGATTAGTAAGAGGGCAAAGTAAATTGCAACAGATATTCACGACCAAACCAAATATTCCTTCGCCAATCCTAAATCACCTTTGTATTTCTCCAGGACACTCCGTATCACTACGAAGATCCACAGTTTATTGGATACTCCATCGTATGGTTATATACGAACTCGAAAGGAACTTGTTCCAGTTCGGGGATGGATTCTGGTTCAGGAGAAATAGGAATAAGACCGATTCAGGTGTCTTTTATCTTCACCTTCTCTCGCACTACGAGTGTTCCTAGGATTGGGACAATACACCCATTATGCTTATTGGATAGTCTTCTTCCAAACCATAGGCTGGTGCCGAACGGTAGGGAAGGAAGAAAACCATTTGGCCTAAAGGGGTGTGCAGAAGGTAATGACTAAAGACATAAAAAGGGATTTGGAGAGGTGGCAAAGAATTATACGGTTACAGTCGTGAATCTGGAAGAGGCATTACTTGGAATACCGGGATACCCCATCGAAACATTTCAATGTTTCAGTCTCACTGTGTACTGTTAAAGGAAAACTGATTTCCCAATTAGTCCTTACTCCAGGGTATGTATTTACCAGGTATGATTCTCACATCTGTATGGTTTTACAGATGATGAGTGGGAGTAGGTTATTGGGAATTGGGTGATCATCCTCATTATATCGGGATTCGTTGTAATCAGTGATATTTGAGGAAGTCACCTGGGTTGTTTGCCGGTCGGCAAATATTTGGTTTTGAATATCCGCTGTTATGCACCAATTTCAAATTGATATATCTGTACGTCTATTTTCATAGAGTGAGATATACCTTTTTGAAGTTATGTCTGTGACATTTACCTATATCAGTGGATGGTTAGGTAAGGAGCATTAAACAGCGGTGTAATTCTTCTTAACCATAAGTACAGTTCTCAACCTACGACACACAGTGAATGAGTTATCAGACTCAAGGGACTTATACAGAGTATTGTATGTTGTCCAGGGTCCATAAGGACAGAGGGGTTGGTCCTCATACTATATTCGGTTTACTTATGACTTCTCTAGTTTTTAGACAGGTATTTCGTGGAAACACAGGGTCCGAATTTTGAGAAGTTATAGGTATTTGAATAGAGTAGAGAACCAGGTGTAGCAAGTATCAGGATTCTTCAAAGCGATCGAAGATGTAGATACTTGTGTATGGTATTCAGTTGATAGTAATGATAAAGAGATCTTGCTTCTCTTTCAGGTTACTCATAATTGGAAGCATTCCTAAGTTGAGTAACGCTGATAGGCCTCCTTCCATTTAGTTGACATGCACTGGAGACAGTTGCATGATTTGGATCTGGTTCAATTAAATCAGTGCATCTGGTTCTATATTGGATATAGAACAGTTCATATCTTAACGATGTTAAGGTACGGGGAGTTGTCCGGCTTATGATTAAAACCAGAGACTGGACAACTCAAGGCACGTTTCTGTAATGGCTGTTTGTGGGTTGACCCAGGCTATGACGAGGGTTGACTTTCTACCATCTGGATGAACAATAGCAATATTGTTCTAGACTCGCCACAGTTTTAATAAAAATGAATTTTTTCAGAAAACAGTAGTGGGAGTATGGTAGAACTGGAAGTGATTCCAGAACCACAAACGATTACTGAAGATTTGATAAGAACCTAAAGATTCAATCTGGATTGACATTCCATTGGCCACTCCGCAGATGAGGTGGGTAACTTCAGGCACCCGAGAGGTACTCCGGTAGCCTCAAGGACGGTGACAGGGAAGTTCTTGTTTACCCACACTTGCCATTGCTGTTGTTCCGGACTGTGAGACCCGGCGGGAGGATGAGTATAGCGTCGTTCTGAACTCGCTTCAGAAGTGTACGTGTATATGACTCTGCCAGATGGTTGTCGTAGTCAGTGGGAGCAGCGGAAGCATTGGTGGACAGGTAGCTTATGTCTATTTATAGACTAAAGCAGATATAGCGGAGATAGATCATCTATTTCTGACGTGACAGTCATAGGTTTGACTTCATCAGAATAGGGGATGGATCTGTTGAGAAGGTAGTAGGGTGTGATGTCCTGGTATTTGGATGACATACACAGAGTAGGAAGTGATATTCCTATACTACGATCGGTTATACTTTGGTCGTCACACAGTGGTTTCTCCACAAAGGAAATGGATTTTATATCAGACATACTGGTTACTAGATCTATGGTTTTAGATCTAGATTTGGGTGGTTTCCCAATCAGGGTACTTAGACAGCATTCTAAGGGTATTTAGAATGGACGACTCCATGCACGGTAGTGTACCTGCAGAAGATGGAGTCACCCTCTCTAAAGCTGTCTTACAAACTAAAGGGGAGAGGGATGTGCATGATTGGCAGATCACTTGCTCAGGCAATTGAGTCAATCATGAGATGTCAAGTACCACACCAGATATTATTCTTGCACTAGATGCAATAAGTTGATATTGATCCAATCCTGGAGAAGCAGTCGGAAGCAGTTTTAGAACATAAGTGAATGTTCTAGGGATATGATAACGATAGCCTTATTCGGGAGACAGTTATCATTCCAGGCTTCCAAGGTGACTTGGACGACAGGCAGGTTGTCAGAGTTATAGTTTTCCTTCTGATGAGGGGCAGTATTTTAGACAGGTGGTCCAAGGCAATACTGAGGGTGGCATGGCGCAGGATACTGATTAAGTTCAGATGACGATACAGTCTAAGAAGTTTGGATTTGGAGTTCATTTATGAGCTATGTCCCATCAGACATCCAGACACATTCTAAGACAGGTATTGCTCATTTCGGGAGATGGCTTTCTTCGCGAACATGAGATATAGAGAGACATAGAAAGAAACATCAAGGCGGATCCACTCACTGAGGCTATTCCTCGAACGCAATAGTTTCGCAAACGAGCTTTGTGAGACTGACTAGTAGAGGAGTTGGGTGTTCGGTATCACACGGGCTATGAGTATGCGACATCGCAATAATTAGCCTTGAGTGCAAGTGGGAGATTGTTGGAGATAGTGCCCTCAGAGTCAATTATTAGGTCACAGGTACGTGATTGCAATGATTGATGGAGGACCTACCCCGATAGGACAGTCTCACTCGAGATGATAGTATGCTATCTGGTTTACCTTTATCAGCGTGTACTGCTTTAGGTGATCTTACAGGTCACTATTGCACGTTGATAGAGCCCCTAGGATTCTTGCTTGACCACCAGCAGTATGAGGGCGATCATATAAGTGGGAGCTGGCAGTCTATAAGCATATCCTTAAATGGTCCCTAGTCGTGAGAGTTTCGAGACAGGGCATCGATACTCCAGAGTAGACTAGTGTATACAGTCGAGACCCCGACGAGGGGCGGTGGCCGGTCTCACAAGCCACTGGTGTCAGTTGGTTCACCTAAGATGTATACAGGTGCTCATTGGGTTATGAGTACACCGGACAAGACTCGCCGGGAACATGCTAGTTGGTCATATACCAGACGTCAGATGGCAGTTCCCAGGTGACATGTGTACAGGTTAGTTCATCAACCTGGGGATCGTCATTTGTCTTGTGTGAGTTCCCACTGTACTTTGATTACTACCCTACCACGGCTCAAAGGAGTCGTGCAAACAGGTTTTAGTTGGGTACAGTCCCGAGCCACATGGAGGCAGTGAGCGTATCTTCAGGGGTTCGTCTCTCCCGGTATTGGGGGTGAGGTCGTGCTGTGTCTAGGAGAGCCATTACACGAAGCCCTCGGCCGAGGCAAGGAGATTTACTGGTAGGTATTCCGGTAGTATCTCAGGGTGTTCTGGGCTACACTCCGACACGACTTGTACCGCTTTTGGGGGTCTGACTTTTACCAACCCTCTAGGCCCTCCATGCGATGCTCATAGACGAACGGACCGGACTGTACGGATATTGTCACTGACAGGCTCAGTAGGGTTGTCAGGCTGAGTTCGCTCACAGACGTCCCTTTTGGTCAATACCCGGTAGCCCGTTACGTATTGGCTTATACCTCTGACGTGCTAGTGGTTAAATCCACAACCAAGGTGTTGACGAGTCTTTAGAGTCCCCCACATTCAGTTACTCAGCTTTCGGGCGAAAAGTTGTAGAGGCCGTATGGAGATATGGCAAGGTCCGATCAGATACGTGCGGTATTGCACGGATCAGGATCGGACAGAATGTACTACAGGCTGTATGGGTATATGGCAGGGTTCGATCAGATACATGCGGTATTGCACGGATCAGGATCGAACGGACAATGCTGGCCGGCTTTGGTTTAAGCCGGATCCTAGTATAGTACAGTGGAGATTTTGTCTCATTGCTTTTGTATTTCGGTCGGAATACAAATGCGGGTGTGTATGCACAGTATCGGGGTTTTCCTGTAATTTGTTACGGGACCAGTTTTCTGGAGTTGCCAGTTTGTTTTTCGTTTCGGCCAATTTTCTTTGTATCGTTCATTGGCCGAAGATTGGTGGAGGAGGGCTTATTTGCATTGTTGCAAATAGGCATTTTTGGAGGGGGACTTTTGCATATTGCCATGTCATGATCACTTGACTTTTTGACTTCATCATGGTTGCTCCATACCTTGACCTTTTGACTTGACTTCTTGTTATGATGGCATGACTTTTGTGGACATGATTGTTGATGATGAGAGTTGGTTGTTAGTTGAGTGTGGGTTTGATTTTGTGATGATTCCTTTTGCATGATAGCCTTCTCTCTCTCTCCATTGTATTATTGGATGGCTCTCTCATTTTCTATCACACTACATTCTCATTCTCTCCTCTCACCAAGTCATGGCCGGCCTTGCTCTTGATGGGGGCTGTCCAAAATTCTAGTGTAGGGATTTACACTCTTTTGGCTTGGCAAAAATCATATTAGCTCCTCCTCCAAAAGCTTGTATCAATTCCTCCACCATACGGCAATTCCTACGACCCCAAAATGAGACACAAGTCCTACACAATATTCTACAGCACATCTTGGGCACGTCGACTAGCCAGCTTCGTACCCGAGTTGCCTCGGCTGTCACGACCCGAAAGTACGGAACATGACCGGCACTTAAACTACGAACGTCTCGAGGTGTACGTAATCTAAGTAAACCGAAAACCCAGAAATCCAAACCAAGAAAAGTAGTAGAGAGCAGGAAAACCAACTTAAAGCAAGTAGTTTCAATAGCATAAGCCGAATTATGCGGTTTTTAAAAACATCAAAAATTTACTGAAAATTTCGGCAGAGTCTCCTTTGTAAATACTGGCTCCCAAACGGGATACAACATGAATAGTATACGAAATCAAGAAAAAGGCATCCCCAAGCGGGAGCTAGCTCTTCGTCAATCGACGGTCACAACCACACAAGCAATATAATATACAACGCCAACGGCGAGGATCAAAACTCAAAAGGAAACTCAAAACCACCAGAAACATAACGAGCGACTCTAAGGTCGAAAGAATAAACAACACTGGTCTCTATCTCAAAAAAAATACATGTTTGGTTGATGGAATTCTAGATACAACAGAATAATGATATACAAGATAAATAATGGGGGTATGATACAAGTAAACCCACCTACTAGCAAATCACCCGAATGAAACTATGCCCGCAAAGCCGTAATGAACCTGTACGGCAACCTGCAAGAAACTGGGGCACAACGGGGGTGAGTTGCCAACTCGTGAATAGAAAAACATCTACGCACAGAAATCGCATAAATAACGCAATCCTAGGTCAATGATCATAATATATCCTCAAATATATATAACATGCAGCCTATAACAATGGCTAGGGTAAATATCTAACCCGAGTGTAAACTCATGTGCCCGTGTCAGTGCCTCAGGTAGCAATATATCATATGAATGAGGTATGAATGCATGAAAACAGAATACATGTAAATGAAGAAACTATTTTCATAAATTAGTGAGATTTCCTTCGTATTTTAAACTGAGGTATCATAATTAAAATCAGTATCAACAGTGTCTAGCATCGACACAAAACATAAATCTCACTGTCTCGAAATATCAATGTCTCAATCTCAATATCTAGGGCGCCGTCAGTCCAGACCGGCCCCTACCATCCATCTCAAGACCACGACGGTATCCTCCGGATATCCGACGCGTCGGGTAATATCACCGGTAGGTAGTGCTCCCCAGCCAGGCTCAACGTCAACACCACATTCCTCTTGCCCCGGGATACCATACCGGGCCCACCATGTACCCGTGACAGTTCCTCCACTCCTCGACACGGATCTCCAAAACTACAGCAAACTCATGGTGGAAGACACTTTACATCACTAGAAAACCGCAACATTTTATATTTTAAAAGATCATAAGTTGTAAATTTTGCGGCTTTCCCCGAAATCCAGAAATATCATAAATCTCAAGAAATCATCACAAGTGCATATGTCAATGATAATGAACTAGGCATGAACAACTGAATAACAGTATGCATGAAGTGGTAGGTAATAACTACAATGTCTAATATGGCATATAAGGGAAGTACACTAATATCATGTCAACACTACTAGCTAACAATCTAAGTCAAGCAATTATATTCTCTAAAGTGTACGTGACATGGCAATTACCGATGAAGATGTGTGTGAGCCGGCAAGTAGGTGTACGTGGTACATACGCATCATCGGTAATAGTGCTGGTGTCCTAACAACATGATATCAATAATGGAATATGCAGCAAAATAAATATGCGAGGCAGAGCGAACAGCAATAATGTGCGGGAGCTGAATACTAGACACAACGATAACTAATCTGCAATAATCTAATATAAGTCCTACAAATGGTGCCTTTTGAAATAACACGAATCATGGGGTTTTGAAAATAGGGGCTACGGTGTTTTTTTTTTTGAAAAGATACGTCGTTTTTGAAATATCCGTAGATTCCCTTGAGCTGTCTTTAAAAATGCCCACGATTCGTTAGTTTTTGAAATAGGTAAGAAGTCTAACCTAATCTAACAACTACACTAAACTATACGGCTGAACTACAAGCTGAACTACAGGTAAGGAAACCGCCTATCATCTGAGTCGATACATGTACATACCTGTATATGTATAGTCGGTGATCTCGCCTCAATAATATCATATCCGATACCATATCTATAATCAGGCATCCCAAGTCAAGAGTGCGGATCAATCATCAATATAGCTCGTACGCAAATCCGTCGTACGGCATCCCAATCTGGGTACGGGTCAATATCACATTCCTCATACTATTCACCTGGTATCCTCTTTATCAAATATCATGATCGGGGTACTGATCTACGTCTAGTACCATACTGATACCGCCTACGTATGCATGGACGTGTGTGAAACACTACGTCAAGGACCCGCTACAACGTCATGTCGTATCTAAGATACGAACCCTGCTATATCACCGATCTCACGGCCTCAAATCAAATCTCATCGACTCATCATAAATCCCAAGTACTATCATCCTCAATCCGTATGTGAACACATAGTCCCATACCCATGTGAACACATAACTATATAATCTCGTATAAGCGCAAATGAAAGAAGAAAGTATGCAAGTATGGGTGGGTGTGTGCATGTGTGGTGCGACCACTACTCTAGGGTTTCGCGACACTAAATCATCCAAGAACACCAAATATCTATATCATCGATAATATCAAACAAATTATAGTCAAAATATATATATATGTGTGTGTGTATACGTATTCGTATACATCACCACGAACTGCGGGGGTGCTATACGCCATCCACCCGACTTCTCCCCATAGATATAAATCTACTCACCTGGTCCTCGCTCGCCGGTGCCGACGTCGCCACGCGCTTGCTTGTCGTCTCGAAGTCCACGTGGGGGTACCTACATATCATAACGCACCATATCGCATTAAAACTAAATTCGAGATCGAAACGGCATACGAAAATCAAATCGGCACGCGTATCACGCATAGGTCCAAACCTATCGCCTACGCATGCAAGAATAGTAAAACCAACCCTCGATGTCGATGTACAAACGTCAAACCATCGAGAAAATCCAATCACACTCATTTGCACATTCACGAACACTAATTTTAATATAAACTAGGTTAAAACTCACAAAAACCCCATTTTCACTTAAAATGTCATTTTTCCGAAAATCTAGCAAGCACAATTCGCCGTTTTTGTACAAAACATGATGTTTAAATGAAAGTAGCGGCCAATATACTTATTAAATATCTTAAATAAGTCGTATAAACAATTTCCGGAATTTAATCTCATTAAATTCCAAAAATCCTAATATTCTAGTTTACAAAAATACCCTTTTTTAACAATTTCAAGGCAAAAATGCACAAACTACAATCTAGCTTAGATTTGCATGATCCAAAGCATTAAACCACACTTAATAAAGTTAATGAAGCCATGAAAAACCTAATTAGATTTTTAGTCTAACATTTGCAATAATTTCCAAAAACCTAGTTTAGAAAAAAAAGGCTTAATTTGGACATTTCCATGCAACAATATGAAATTTAACTACTAGTTTACTTTCTACAAATTCTAAGATGGTAAGCTACCCATCACAACCATACACCAATTCACAATACCCTAACTTGCATTCAAACTCTTTTCTTGAATTCCAAAACTTGCAATTAAACTCACATATCCAAGTTAACACTTAATTAAATTAGCTTAAGAAATTAGTAACAATTAAGCAACAAAAATGTTTAGAATTATACCCAAAACATATGAAGATTCACAAGCATCCATGGCCTCCCAAAATGCCATTTTGATCCCTAGATCCGTGCTAAAATGGCTAATGAGAAATGGGTAGGAGTTGGATTTTGATTTGGATTTTTGCTTGATTTTTTGTGGATTTTTCTTTGGATTTTCTTTGATGGAACAAAGAGAAGAGAAGAGGAAAAGTGGGCTGTTGAGGGGTTGCTGGTTTCGGCCAGAATTTTGGGGGGTTGGGTGAGGGAGGAGAGAGAGTGAGGTGGAGAAAGTTAGTCAAAGTCAAAGTAAACTCAATTTATATCATTTCTACTCTTTTCTTTTCTTTTCTTTTCCTTTTCTTTCCTTTGCAAACCAAGTGGGGACAAGAGAGGGGGCTGCTGAATTCAGCCATGGGGAGGAGTAAGTGGGGGTGTGTGGGTGTGGGTACGGGTGTGGGGTGATGAAAAATGATAAATACAATACCCCAAACATCCATTTACGCTAAAAAAAAGCCTTTTTTCTTCAATAATTTCTAAACCGTTTTGGCAAATGATTTAGTTCCAAAAACCACATGATAAAATTTTATTTAATGTTTTATGATGCACAAAATTTGTTTCAACTCATTCCAATTTGTAATTTTCCCTAATTAAATGTATTAGTGACGGCTTAAATAATAATAAAATAATATTTTTTTCAGAAAATTTGAAATTTCACCAGCGGCTCAATAAACACCAAATAATAGCAATTACATAGCTAGAATATGTAAATTTAATTTTTATAATAAGATATTTGTATTTTGACTTTTTACAGAAAACCCTCTTATTTTACCGATTTTTTTCGAAATTTCACCGAAACGATTTTCAAAACGCTACAACGGCATTGAGGTGGGAGCCCGTAAAAGAAGTAGGCGATGTGGTGCACTTCCGGCGACGAGGTGAAGACAGGACATTCCGCGGGAGATCGGGACGACGACGAGAAGACCGGAGGACTTGGATCAGTCGGTATATCTCTCTTCCCCATCTTGTAGTTAGTTAGGACTAGTTAATGGTTCGATCCGGGCATTAGTGCGCGGCGGTTTGCCAGTTCAAGAAAAATTTAAGTTTTCACCGTTTCAGCATTTGGCCGTCGGATTGACGGCCGGGGCGCCGCCGTGCACTTACAGTGAGAGTGGTGAGGGTAACAATGATGAGTCTCCGGCGAGGGGTAACGACGAGATTGGGGTCGGGGTTTGTTGCACAGGGTCGATGTTTGGGTTGCAGGGGTGCTCTGAATGGAGAAGGAGGAGAAGAGGTGGAGGTGGCGATGAGGGTGACGAGGTTGAGAAGGTGGGGACGATGAGGTGAGGTCGACGGCGAGGACAAGGACGTGGGCAAGCATTAGAGTTTGGGTTTTCTCCCGAGGGAGTAAAGAAAGAACGAGGGAGAGAGAAAGAGCTGAGTTGGTTTAGTTTAAATATAAATAATAATAAATAATATAGTTAGTATATATATATAACATGAGAGAGAGAGAGTAGATATATAGAAAGAGAGAATATAGAGAAAGGTGAGAATATTAAATTTGTTATTATAAAAACTATATATATATATATATATATATATATATATATATATAGAATGATTGTTTATATAACAATTAGTTTTAAATATTATTATAATATATACATTTTAGGTTTAAACAGTATATACATTTTAGGTTTAAACAGGTAATATCAAAATACACCGAAAATTATCCGGTTCTCATCTTAAAATCTAGTTTTTAAATATGGAGAATATACATAAAAGTTAAAACCATAATACGATATCCGGTCAATAAAAATGCATGTCCCCAAGTACAGATCTACGTAAATATACGCAGCAGCGATCCAAATGAGTCTGTTTTAGCAATTAGGACATGAATATAATGTAGGGATGTAACTATATGATATGGGGTATAATAATATGTCATCCTAGATATTAAAAATATATTATTTGGTTATTATTTGTATTATTAAAGGATATGCAGATACTGAAATATATCATATGTGTGCATGAAATTTAGATGTGCATGAATCCTCTATACTAGCAAATATTGACGTAATTTTGAATCATGATGGGTTTCAAACGTGTGGGTCGTATCGGATACTAACCACAGTTATCAAATGCACTATCCGCATCCAAAAACAACCGTAATAAGAAATCTGTCGCAAAATTTGAAGTACCCCAAATAAAATATCGTATAATAGTGTTAGAGTGTTACAGGGAGTTAGTGAGATACGTATAATTGTTATTTACAGAAATTTGAGTGTACAATTAAACTGTGTTGAGTTTTGATGTTAAAATTTATGTTGTGTATTCGTAGGGTTCTTATAAGTTAACGGCGAAAAGATTATATTTTGACGATTGATGTGACAGGGGTTAGTGGGGTACGCATATATATGTGTTAGTATTGCTAACATTGTTTCGAAAATTATGATTTGGGTTCATATATTTATATATTTATTTGTTCGATTCACAGGGTTGAGTGAGCTGCGATTGCGAATGATTTGGAGATTTTTTCGTATTGTTGAACATATATATAGCGTATGTATTGTGTTGTTCATATTCAAAACAATTTAGTTTATATATACTTGTTTATTAAAAATCTAGTTCGTATATGTTTGATTGAGTTGTTGATATTGGTGGATATATCGTGGATGATGTTTATATGTTGGTTTGTATGCGTAAGTGTTCGTATTTGTTGCTGATTTTGGATAAGTTGTGGATTGTGCATATATATTGATTTGTATACGAAATGCTATTGTGGTGTAATATATTGTGATATTGTGTATTATTGTATTGAATATAACATTTTTCTGTAAATTTTCTTTCAGGAAAAATAGTTATTAGCGGCCATATAAACTACAGGAACAATTACTAATACCTCATCAGCGACCATTCGCTAATATTAGGAAACAGGTAAATTCGTTGAGATGTCTACGTGTCTGTTTATTAGCGACCGGTGAAAACGGTCCCTAATACATGCATCTATTAACGACCGTTCGTTAACGGTCGCTAATATATGTATTAACGACCATCCAATCAGCGACCGTGTTTTAGCGACCGTTTAAAATATAAACGGACGTTGAAATACATTAGAGATCGTTTAATATTTTTTGAAGACCCTTCCTTAGGGTCTCTCACAGTGATTGTATGTAGTAGTGAGAGAGCTGACCCATATCCAAAATAATCTTTTGGAGTTATAGAATCGTTTGTATTCATGAAACAATTCAAAAATTGATATTTAAAGAGAGCATTTAACTAAGAGCATGTCAATAAATTTATTCCAAATTTATACTCGCTTCTATCTCCTCGCAGAAGAGAAAATTATAAAGAATACACTGCAACAATAATAGATATCAAACTTTGTGGTTCCTTAACTTTCTATTAATAATTTAGTTATGCTTTATTTACAAAACTTCTAATTGGTTTATGTCATTTTAACAAAACATCAATTACCTTTCAATGATAAAAGAAACTACCATGATTTAACGGTCAACCCTACTGTTTATTTCAAATGATCATTTCACCCTTTTCATAATACAATAAATTACATTTTAAATTATTTTAATAATTATTAAATATTAATTATATAATTAATATATCTTTTTAGGGAAAGCTGGAGGAGGAACCGTAGGAGCGAGGGGCCGGTAGGGGTGGCATCGGCGAGAAGATCGGAAGGGGAGGATGATGTTGATGAAAATGATGATGTTTTTTTTTGGGGGGGGGGGGGGGGCAGGAGGGAGGGAAAGGATGGTGCCAATAAGAAGATCGGAGAAGAAGAAGAGTAGGACGCACATGATGGAGAAGAAGAAGAAGATGGTGGTTTTTTGGGCTGGGGAGGAGGGTGGAGTGGTGGCGCTGGCGAGGAAATCGGTGGGAAGAAGAAGATGATGTTGATGAGGCAAAGGGTGGTGGTGGTGGGGACTGGGGGTGCCGGCGGGTTGCCGCGGTTGTGGTGGGGACTGGGGGTGCCGGCGGGAAATAAGAAAGGTTGTGATTTTTTATTTTTATTTTATTTTATTTAGAAATTAGGTTTAGGGTGAGATTAAGGATATTTTGGGGGTTTCTAAAAAAAATTGATGATGCGACTGCTTAGCTGACGTGATGTTAATATGACACAAACGGTGATGACGTGTCACCATTAGGTTTGATAGTTTATTGATTATTTTTAAGATAATGAAAGTTTTGTTAAAATAGTCAAACTATATAGAGAGTTTTCAGTAAATAAGCCGTTATCGATATTAGCCACTGTTTCCCTTTGCGGCCATTGGTTGATGTTGGGCATTGGTAGAAATAGTATGGTAAAATTTAATAGGCATCAAATATTTAGCTGAAATAGTATGGTCAAATTTAACTATCCACCAAAAAAATAGATAAATAAAGGCCATTGGTTGATGTTGTGCTTCATAAACATTTGGATACAGATTAAGAATATATAGTATAAATATTATTGGATATATTACATGTTTCATTGAGAGACGCGCTTGATAGGAGGTAATCTAGATGGTAATCATAAATTACTATGAAATATTACCATACTTGTTTAGTTGTAAACGGTATTTCCAGGAATATAGGATTACCATGGTAATCAAATTATCTCATTTCAGATAATACTATTCCCCCTAAAATATGTGTCTATCCTAAATTACCATAAAATATTCCCGCATAACATGAAAAGAGCCATGACTATCCGCCGCAAGCATCTATTGCCACCCGCCGGCCGGTCCCGCCGTCCATCGTCGGTCGTCCACAGGCCGGCCTACCGCCGATCTTCCGTTCGCCGTAGCCGTCTGCCGGTCATCGCCGATTGTTCACCGGCCGGCCCACCACCGATCGGGCGTTCGCCACCGGCCTGTCGTAGTCCGTCGCCGGTCGTCCACCGGCCGGCCCGTCATCGATTGGTTGTGCGTCGCCGGCCTCATCATCATTCACTGACCATCCTCCGACCTCGCCGCCGGTCGACGATTGCACATTCATATATTATCGGGAATGATTAAAATATATCAAGTATATTAATGCAAAATTTCTTGGAATCAGATGGCCGGTCATCCCATTTCCGGAAATGCAAGAATTTCTGGCAATCTTTATCAAGCGAAACCCTAAAGTCATAAACCAGATCCAATAATCATCTGATATCTATAAACATTCAGCTACAAGTTTCATATTACGTAAACAAACAGACGAAATCTATAAAATTATTCTCAGGATATATGTCCGTAAATAATCCATTGCTGTCATCTGCAGAAAAATTCAGCTTCATCCATAATTCATTGACTTTGATATCCAACTTTGAGGCTCCCTCGAGTTATTCAATAAGCTTGACTGAATTATTTCATGAAATCCTCGGCTTTGGGAGACGGCGGATCCATTTCTTGCCTTCAATCTTCATTTTTGACAGAAGTGCTTAAGTAACGTCTTCGGTATTTTCCTTCAGCACTTCAGTTCTGCATCGCCGTCATCTGCAGAAAAATTCAGCTGCATTCTTTAATTCAAAGACATCGATATCCAACTGTAAGGCCTCATCGCGTTATTCAAATAAGCCTGACTGAATCATTTCATGTCTTTTTCAATCTTCGTCTTTGGGAGACTGCCAAGCGATTTCTTGCCTTCAATCTTCGGTTTCGAAAAGATTGCTTAGATTATGTCTACCTTCTGACGGATCGCTGAATGATTTTCTGCATTAAAATACCTAAAGTGTTACTTCTTGAGGGTGTGTTAGTAAAATCACTCACGATTATAGTCAATGGTATTTTGCTGTGATAGAAACTCTAAAGTATTCTAGCGAAAAACCATGATAGTCAAGGGTTTTGTAGTGTAATTTACTTGCAATGTAAACATGTTGAGGATGCAGATGTGAGAAAACTAATATTAACTGGTGATCATGTGGATAAAGTTTAATGAAATAAACCAGCGAATCTACTGAACCTCCATCTACCAAATCTCGCATATCTACTGAACCTCCATCTACCAAATCTCTTGATGACCATAATGATAATGTTGTTATGGATATTGCTAATTCTTGTGGCGTTATTATTAAGGACGGAAATACTATTAATAGTATTCGGTTTTTGGATAAAAACAGAAGTAAGGGATGCAAGGCTGCGCCAGCGCCCCGGCCATCAATCCATGACCAAACGCGGAACAAAAACTTTTAAAACTTGGCGCTAACGTAACCCGATTTTCGGATCGTGCTATTAACCTTATACTAGTTATACTGTAAAGAGTTTAGATAGGTTATACCGATCGATCCATGTCCTTCAGTTTTCAACCTCTGTCCAAGCTCGTCACGGCTGCCCCGATATAGTTCGATCTCCGGTCTCCCTTCGTTGAAGAAGATCCATGTCGAAGGTTCTTTATACGGGCTCCCGCTTCAAAAACCGAAGCAACTTGAGCAACTAGTTTGTTAGTCTAGGTGCCCAAGATAAAGTAGAGATAGTGTGTGATTATTTTGTCTCATAACACTCTAGCATTCTCAACACATGAGAGGAATAGAGTGGAGCTTGAAGAAGATGCCCATGGTGAAAGATGTGAGCTCATGAAAGAAAACAAGTGAGCAAAAACCAAACCTCTAAAAAGTAAGATGGCTGCTCTATTTTAATTGAGTGTGTGTTTAGAAATATTGCAGTGAGAAAATGAGGCCCCCCCCCCAACCACACCCACACACAAAATATCTCTACACTCACACACTTACCACAAATATCTAAGCCCACTCACAAATATCTTAGCCATGACAAAAGACATGTCATGCCAAGAATGAGTCACAATTTCAACCATTAAACATTTAAACCAAAATGTTTAATCCAAAAAGAAATGGTATCAACTAAAGTTATCTTGTAATGAATTACAAGAATACCCCTCATCTGTATATACATACCCGCATCCGTATTCCGACTGAATACGAATACTACGAGACGAAAGTAATCCAACAATCTAATACTAGGATCCGGCTTAAACCAAAGCCCACTAATATGATCCGTCCGATCATGATCCATACACAAGTGCACGTATATGATCGAACCCTGCCATAAAACCATACGGCCTCTACAACGTTTCGTCCGAACTAGGGAAACTCTCTGTGTGAGACTCTAAAAACTCGTCCATAAGTTGGCAGCGAGTTTAACCACAAGCACGTCAGTGGCACTAGCTGTACGTAACTGCTGCCAAGGTATTGAGCGAAAAGAAGGCCGACGAGTGAATTCATCCTGAAACTCTACTGAGCCTGACAGTGACAATATCCGTACAGTCCGGTCCGTTCGTCTATGAGTATCGCATATCAGGTGTAGGGGGTGGATAAAGTCAGACCCCTAATAACGCAATACTTAGTGTCGGTATGAAACCCATCACCACCTGAGAAACTACCGATCCTAGATCAGTAATTCTCGACTAGCTTGGCCAAGGATTTCTGGTGATGGCCACCCGTGCACACTGTGACCTCTACACCCAATACCAGGAGAGACGAATCCCCTGACGATCCGCTCACTGCCTCCATGTAGTTCGGGACTGTACCCAACTAAAACTGTTTGCACGACTCCTTTGAGCATTGGTAGGATAGTAATCAAAGAACAGTGGTAACTCACACGAGATAAATGACGATCTCAGGTCGATAGATTAACCTGTACACATGTCACCGGGGAACTGCTATATGATAATAGGTATAATACCAACTAGCATGTTTCCGGCGAGTCCGTCCAGTGTACTCATAACCCAATGAGCACCTGTATACTATCTTAGGTGAACCAACATACACCAATGGCTTGTGAGACCGGCCACCGTCCCTCGTCGGGGTCTCGATCCGTATACACTAGTCTACTCTCGGAGTATCGATACCCAGTCTTGAAACTCCCACGACTAGGGACACTTTAAGGATGTGCTTAGAGACCACCCAACTCTCACGTATATGATCTCCATCATACTGCTGGTAGTCAAGCAAGAATCGTATAGGCTCTATCAATATGTAAGAGTGATCTGTAATGTCATATGAAGCATGTACACGATGATAAAGACAAACCAGATAGCATACTATCATCTCGAGTAAGACTGTCCTACCGGTATAAGTCCTCCCTCAATCATTGCAATCACATTCCTGCGATCTAATAATTGACTTGAGAGCACTATAGCCAACAATCTCCCACTTGCACTTAAGGCTAATTATTGCGGTGTCGCATACTCACTGCCCGTATGATACTGAACACCCAACTCCTCTACTAATCAGTTTCATAAAGCTCGTTTGTAAAACTATTGCGTTCGAGAAATAGCCTCAGTGAGTGGATCCGCACTGACGTTTCTTTCTATATCTCTCTTTATTTCAAGTTCGCAGAGAAAGCCATCTCCCGAAATGAGCAATACCTGTCTTAGAATATGTCTGGATTTCTGATGGGACCCAGTTCACAAATGAACTCCAAATCCAGTAAACTTCTTAGACTGTATCGATGACTGAATTTAATCAGTATCCTGCGCCATGCCTCCCTCAGTATCCACTTGGACCAGCTGTCCAAACTACTGCCCCTCGATAAAGGGAAAACTATAACTCTGACAATCACTCTGTCATCCAGGTCACCTTGAAAGCTTGGAATGATAACCGTCTCCCGAAGGAGGCTGTCGTTATCAAATCCCTAGAACATCCACTTATGTTCATAAACTGCTTCCGAACGTTTCTCCAGGATTAGATTAATATATCCTTATTGCATCTAGTGCAAAAACAACATCTGGTGTGGTACTTGATATTTCATGATTGACATAATTGCCTAAGCAAGTGATAAGCCAATCATGCACATCCCTCTCCCCTTTAGTCTGTAAGACATCTTTAGAGAGGGTGACTCCATCACCTGCAGGTACACCACCATGCCAGGAGTCGTCTATTCTAAAACACCTTTAGAATGCTGTCTAAGTAACCGGTTTGGGAAACTACCCAAATCTAGATCTAAAACCATAGATCTAGTAACCAGAATGCCTGATATAATATCCAAATCCTATGTGGAGAAACTACTGTGTGACAACCACAGTATAACCGATCGTAGTATATCAATTTCACTTCCTACATCGTGTATGTCATCCAAATACCAGGACATACCACCCTACCACCTTCTTTACAGATCCATCTCCTATTCTGATGAAGTCAAAGCCCATGACTGTCACATCAAAAACAGATGATCTATCTCCGCCATACCTGCTTTAGTCTATAAATAGACACAAGCTACTTGTCTACTATGCTTCCGCTGCTCCCACTGACTACAACAATCCTCTAACAGAGTCATAAACACGTGCACTTCTAAAACTCGTTTAGAACGACGCTATACTCATCCTCATGCCGGGTCTCATAGTCTAGAACAACAGTAATGACAAGTCTGGGTAAATAAGAACCTCCCTGTCACCATCTTTGAGGATACCGAAGTACCTCTCGGGTGCCTGAGGTTACCCACCATATCTGCAGAGTGGCTAATAGAATGTCAAACCCGATTGAATTTTTAGATTCTATTAAATTTTCAGTAATCATTTGTGGTTCTGAAATCACTTCCAGTCCTACCATACTCCCACTACTGTTTTCTAAAAAAGTCTATTTTATTAAAATGTGGCGAGTCAAGAACAATATCACTATTGATCTTTCAGATGGTAGAAAGTTAACTCTCTTCATAGCCCGGGTCAACCCACAAACTGCCATTACAGAAACATACCTTGAGTTATCCAGAGTCTGGTTTTAAGCATAAGCCGGACAACTCCATATACCTTAACATCGTTAAGATATGAACCATTCTATATACAATATAAAAATAGAGGCACTGATTTAATTAGAACCAGATTCAAATCATGCAGCTGTCTCCAGTGCATGTCAACTAAATGGAGAGAGGCTGATCAACATTACTCAATTTAGGAGTGCATCCAGATATGAGTAACCTGAAAGAGAAGCAAGTTCTCAAAACCATTACTATCAACTGAATACCAAACACAAGTATCTACATTTTCGATCACTTTGAAGAATCTTGATACTTGTAACACATGGTTCTCTACTTTATTCTTGTACCTATAACTTCTCAAAACTTGGACCTTGTATTTCTATGAAATACTTGTCTAAAACTAGAGAAGTCACAAGTAAACAGAATAGAGTATGGGCACCAACCCCTTTGCCCTAATGTACACTGAACAGCATACAATATTTTGTATAAGTCCCCTGAGTTCAATAACTCAAACCCTGTGCGTCGTAGATTGAAAACTGTACTATGGTTAAGAAGAGTTACACCGTTGTTTAATGCTCCTTACCTAACTATCAACTGATATAGGTAAATGTCATGGACATAATTTCAAAAAGTTATATCTCACTTTATAAAATAAACGTACAGATATATCAGTTTGAAATTGGTGCATAACAACGGATGTTCAAAACAAAATATTTGCCGTCAGGCAAAACCCCAGACGATTTCCTCAAATATCACCAATTACAACGAATTCCGATATAATGAGGATGATCACCTAATTCCCAATAACTTACTCCCACTTATCATCTGTAAACCCATACAGATGTGAGAATCAAACCTGGTAAATACAAACCCTGGAGTAAGGATCTAATTGGGATATCAGTTTTCAATTAACAACGCATAGTAAAACTGAAACATTAAAATATTTCGAAGGGGTATCCGGGTATTCCTAGTAATGCCTCTCCAATTATTCAGATTCATGACTGTAATTGTGTATTTGTTTGCCATCTCTTCAAATCCCTTTATTTGTCTTTACTCATTATCTTCTGTATACCATCCTTAGGCTAAATGGTTTTCTTCCTTCCCTACCGTTCGGCACCAACCTATGGTTTGGAAAAAAATTATCCAATAAGCGTAATAGATGTACTGTCCTAATCCTAGGAGTACTCGCAACCTGAGAGAAGGTTAAGATAAAAGACAACCGAATAAAGCTTATTCAATTTCTCCTGAACCAAATCCATCCTCGAACTGGAATGAGTTCCTTCGAGTTCGTATATAATCATACGATGGATTATCCAATAACTGTAGATCTTCGTAGTGATACGAGGTGTTCTGGAGAAATACAAAGGTGAAGTAGGAGTGGCGATGAAATACGTGGTTTGGTCGTGAATGATTGCAGTCGCAATTTACTTTGCCCTCTTTCTAATCCCTTTATCTTTCTTTACTTTTTACCTCCTGTACACCACACTTAGGCTAATTGGTTTTCTCTTTTCCCTATCTTTCGGCACCTGTCTATGGTTTGGAAGAAGACTATCTAATAAGCGCAATAGGTGTACTCTCTCCTAATCCTAGGAGCCATCACAAACTGAGAGAAGGTAAAAACAAAAGACAATGAATAATCCTATTCAATTTCTCCAGAACCGGAAACCATTCTCGAATCTGAAACAAGTTTTTTCGAGTTCGTATGTAACTATACGATAGTCATATCCAATAACTGTGGATTTTCGTAGTAATACGGAATGTTCCGGAGAAAAGCAAAGGGTAAAAGTAGGAGTGGTAATGAAGTATGCAACTCTGACAATCCAAAAACTAGTGTTTTAAGATGGTTTGGTTAACTTGGTTACCAAGTTATAGTCTAGGGTCGGGACATGGTCGCTGCCAAAGAGAGAGAGAAAAGAAACACTATGCGTGCACTCTAACCTAGATCAGAATGGTTAATCACTTTATCTAATCAGAATGTCTCCCACTGTATCCTCAAATTCTCCTCCAAATCTGAAAGAAGAATTAGTCGGGATCATCTAAAATCACCCGAGAAGTAAACCAACTCATCAATGGGTATCGGGATCCAACTATCATCACATGATAACCTGATGGAATCCACTCAAGTTATCACATTCCAGAAGTTATGCGCATGCCTGGCAAGTTTTCTGTATGTTTGAAACTTTCGATGTGATTTTTACCCCATGCTTGTATGACCTTGACGAAGGCCAACAAATCATAAGTCATATGTCAAGTTCTACCTGTTATTGTCCAGGTTAATTTGAACCCACCCGTACATACCTTTGACGAAAGCCAATAAAGTTGTACGACTGTCCCAAACCAACGCAACGCATCTATCTATGCAATAGAAAAATAACAAGCAGCTACCATACACTATGTCTTGATGAAGGCAACAAACATAGCATGAATACTAAGTGCTACTCGTCTGAAATGACAGAGGGCTACGAATGGTTTTTGGCGAAAAATCATTAACGCAATGAACTTGATATCGTTGAAGGAACCGGATAGCTTTTTACAAATATATAGTGGCGAAAACTTTTGCTAAAGAGGTCACTCCCGGTGAAGAGATCTCGGCTCTTTCCACATAAAATGAGGTGCAGAATATTCTCACTGAATACCATGATGTAAAGCAAAAAGTAATCGACTATAGTGAAGTTATTACCCTGACGCAAACTTCTGCCCAATAGGTCACTCCCGATGAAGGGATCTTGGCCCTTGCCTCGTCGAATGAGGTGCTGGATATTCATAACTGAATACCACTGTGCAAAATAAAAGAAAACGTTCTTATAATAACAGCTTTTTGAAAATTTGTTCCAACAATATCAAATAGATTTGTTTTCCTTGCATTGATCAGAATCAATGCAGTCCCATCAATTAATCATACCAGAAAAGAACGAAAATATGATGTACGTATATGCCATCCGCATTCGCCACTAGGTCTCGTCATCACCCGTTAATTTACTTAACTAATGATAGAGCGGGGACTGGACTAGCGCGGGTGTAAAATATATACAACATCTTCTAATATATATATAGCAATGTACAATAATCTCTCCAGGCGTGATAAATGCAACATCACAGAAAAGTAATAAGCATCACAGAACAATACAGATAATTTGGAAGCCCCGGGTTTCCATTGAGCCACAAGTGAAACCCGATGTTCCCCTGGTCATATGGATAGCCTGTGCGATGAAAACCTAGACCCCTACGAGTGCGGCAAATTACCTGCCAAAACCAAAAGTGAGGCAGCCCCTTTCAACAAAGTGAATGGGCCACCCGGCACTTCACGGAATCCGGTAACTTGAGCACCCCTCCTTGGGTCAACCTGTACCCCCTATGAGTGTGGCGAATAGCTCGCCAATTCTAGAGTGAGGCCCCTTCTTCTCAACGCCATGAGATGCGGATCCGTTGTCCTCCAGAACCCGGCTATCTGTGCACTCCATCGCGGGGTAATTCTAGTACAGAAAAGAAAATATGTACAACGGTGACATTGACCTCAACCCGGTCGTGCCCCAAAAGAATAATATACAAACAGGCAGTGACGGCAGTCCACATGTCGGACGCTCGCCCCGCGATATTAAATGCACAAATAAAACTAAACTGTACTATCATTTCATCCAAGCTATCCACCACAACAATCCGCAACAAACACAGCACAACACAGAATATCAACGTGAATGTCACGTTCGCAAACCCGTCTAAAAGAGATATAGCAATTAGACAAGTTGTACCGCTCGAATGACATTCATGGTCGCAGATAGAAATGTATGTACTATAAAGTTTAAACAATGATAGAAATATCGAGTTCGAAATTATCCCGAATAGCCCCCAAACACCTAGATAAAACCATATCAAAACTGGGCTAAACTAGCAATACCACTGAACCAACATTCCAGAGACCAGACAACACACAAAATACGAACATCAAACTCATGTTCTGGGCTGGCCAGCTTGAAAATTTGTTCAATGTGGCCAGTCCAATTTGAATGGAATTTGCTCGTATTTGGTGTGTGCTCTAGTGGTCATGTCAGTAGTCTTCTAAAAATATTTTAGAAGACACTTTAAAAACGACAGAAGCTGGAATGTGCACGGCAGTGAATTGGAGTTGTTTTGGTTTCGATAGTTTAACATTATTTAAACCAACTAGTATGCGGTTAATGGGTTGGCTCTAATACCATGTAAGGCTACGCCAGCGCCCCGGCTGTCAATCCGTGGCCAAACGCGGAACAAAAACTTTTAAAACTTAGCGCTAACGTAACCCGATTCCCGGATCGTGCCATTAACCCTATATTAGTTATACTGTAAAGAGTTTAGAGAAGTTAGACCGATCGATCCGTATTCTTCGGTCTTCAACCTCTATCCAAGCTCGCCGCGGCTGCCCCGATGTAGTTCGATCTCCGGTCTCCCTTCGTCGAAAAAGATCCACGTTGAGGGTTCTTTATACGGGCTCCCGCTTCAAAAACCGAAGCAACTCGAGCAACTAGTTTGCTAGCCTAAGTGCCCAAGATGAAGTAAAGATAGTGTGTGATTACTTTGTCTCATAACACTCTAGAATTCTCAACACATGAGAGGGATAGAGTGGAAATTGAAGAATATGCCCATGGTGAAAAATGTGAGCTCAAAAAAGAAAACAAGTGAGCAAAAACTCAGCCTCTAAAAATTGAGATGACTGCTCTATTTTAATTAAGCGAGTGTTTAGATATATTGTAGTGAGAAAATGAGCCCCCCTACCCACACACAAAATATCTCTACACTCACACATTTACCACAAATATCTAAGCTCACTCACAAATATCTTAGCCATGACAAAAGACATGTCATGCCAAGAATGGGTCACAATTTCCACCATTAAACATTTAAACCAAAATGTTTAATCCAAAAAGAAATGGTATCAACTAAAGTTATCTTGTAATGAATTATAAGAATACCCCTCATCTGTATATACATACTCGCATCTATATTCCGACTAAATACGAATACTACGAGACAAAAGTTATCCAACAATCTAATACTAGGATCCGGCTTAAATCAAAGCCCACTAGTATGATCCGTCCGATCATGATCCGTGCACAAGTGCACGTATATGATCGAACCCTGCCATAAAACCATACGGCATTTACAACGTTTCGCCCGAACTAGGGAAACCCTCTGTGTGGGACTCTAAAAACTCGTCAATACACTGGCAGTGGGTTTAACCACAAGCACGTCAGTGGCACTAGCTGTATGTAACGTCTGCCCAGGTATTGAGCGAAAGGGAGGCCGACGAGCGAACTCATCCTGAAACCCTACTGAGCCTGACAGTGACAATATCCGTACAGTCCAGTCCGTTCGTCTATAAGTATCGCATATCGGATCTAGGGGGAGGATAATATCAGACCCCTAATAACGCAATACTTAGTGTCGGTATGAAGCCCATCACCACCTGAGAAACTACCGATCCTAGATCAGTAATTCTCGACTGCCTTGGCCAAGAATTTCTGGTGATGGCCACCCGTGCACACTGTGACCTCTACCCCCAATACCGGGAGAGAGGAATTCCCTGACGATCTGCTCACTGCCTCCATGTGGCTCGGGACTGTACCCAACCAAAAGCTGTTTGCACGACTCCTTTGAGCCGTGGTAGGGTAGTAATCAAAGCACAGTAGAAACTCACACGAGACAAATAACGATCTCAGGTCGATAGACTAACCTGTACACATGTCAATAGGGAACTGATATCTGACAATAGGTATAATACCAACTAGCATGTCCCCGGTGAGTCCGTCCGGTGTACTCATAACCCAATGAGCACATGTATACTATATTAGGTGAACCAACTAACACCAATGGCTTGTGAGACTGGACACCGCCTCTTGTCAGAGTCTCGATCCGTATACACTAGTCTACTCTCGGAATATTGATGCCCAGTCTCGAAACTCTCATGACTAAGGACACTTTAAGGATGTGCTTATAGACCACCCAACTCTCACGTATATGATCACCATCATACTGCTGGGAGTCAAGAAAGAATCCTATAGGCTCTATCAATATGTAATAGTGATCTGTAATGTCAGTTGAAGCATGTACACGATGATAAAGAAAAAACAGACGGCATATTATTATCTCGAGTAAGATTGTCCTACCGGTATAGGTCCTCTCTCAATTATTGCAATCACGTGCCTGCGATCCAATAATTGACTTGAGGGCACTATAGCCAACAAAGGGGTATCTTAATCCTTGCTATTTAGGTGAATATTTTTTTCTGAGGATATTGGTTAATTAGAGCTTTTCATGACCGATGCATATTTTGACTTCAAAGCAAAAATTTGTTAGCAGCCGCCCGATGTTTAAATAAATCGTTGTAGCATTTTTTCTGCTTGTATTTTTGTATTTTTTTATATGATGCATTGAAGATTTTATTTGTAAGGTATAGAGCATATATCTTATGGTTGCATTTATGAGAAGGATAACCACGATTGTCTGTTTCCCTTCCACGTATGTAGTCGTGATATTGGTTCTAGCACTAATTATTTATCTCAATGCATGAATGTTTTGTCCTGTAAATATTTTTGTTTTGTTGATTTATTTTTTCTGTAGGACGTCTTGTCCTGCTTTTCCTGTCAAAAAAAATGAAGCAATATATAAATCAACACTAATTGTTTTTTTTTCTCTTTTTGTAATACCAACGACCAATAACTCAGTTGGTTTGACACTTCCTCTTCTAAAGAAAGTGTGGGGTTCAATAAGAG
The DNA here is from genome assembly GCA_030015575.1 of Agapanthus africanus. Lineage (NCBI taxonomy): Eukaryota > Viridiplantae > Streptophyta > Magnoliopsida > Asparagales > Amaryllidaceae > Agapanthus > Agapanthus africanus. The sequence continues at coordinate 458,114,324 of JASDDO010000001.1, read as the reverse complement.
GAAGTGGCCATAATTTAACCCTTTCGTGCCAAATTCATGTATGCTTGTGTATGAGCAGGGTTAGGCTTATAGTCCAGTTCAAAAAATAAATTTGATTAATTATAGTAAAATGCAGTACAATTATAGAACAGCCTTCTTACTATAAATTTCAAGCGCATGCTTTTTGAACTAGGCTACTATTACGAGATGAAATGAGGTTTACAAATTAGGTTATTAATTGGCATTCAGAGAACAATTAATCGAATTAACAAGGAAATTAAAGTTTCTTGTGAGCAAGGAAGGGCCAGGGTTTATTTCGTTGAAAATAAAAATCAAAACCTATATAAAGTATATTTTGAAATATTTTTTTATAAGTAGAACTATTATATTTTTATTAAATAAAAGGTTTTTTTTTTTACTTAAAACATCCCCAAAACTTATCTAATTACTAAAAATCTCCCCAAAACTTGATAATTACTTGTTATCCCAAAAGTTTTAAGTTGTCTCATTTTACCCTTCTAAAGTTTCCATTATGTTACGAGAGAGTATTTGGTGAAGGAGAAATGGCCGAGACGGGGGTTGAGGATGATTAAGAAGCTAAGGTTAGGGTTTGAGGAGAGACGGGGGGGAGATGGAGAGAGAGGAGTTGGAGGGGAATCTGAATGGGCCGAGACATGATTTGGGAGTGAGGCCAAAGAGGTTAGGGTTAGAGTTTAGGAATTTAAGGTTTGAACGATAGGAGAGCATGAAGGAAGGGAAAGAGGTGAGGAGGTAAAGGAAGAGGGCGGAGGAGACAAAGATGGTGGTGGTGGTTGTTGGGGGATTGAAGATGGAGACGGGGAATTTGGCGTGATCCGAGCAAGGGTTTGCGCTCGTCTTCATGAATGTTGATCGATGATTCATGACTGCAGAAAATTGAGAAAGTATATCTATTTCACTGCCAATTGGCGAATTTGAAGATCAATTCCTTAACCGTAATTGATGATGCTCTATATTGGCGATCTCCCAGATCAGGACACGTGGCAGATGACGTATCCCAGAACTCAGAAAAAAGGGCCCACAGGGGCCGACCAGGCTACCTCTGTACCTGACCTGCAAGCATAAGCTAGCTCTCCTCAGAGCCCCCTGCAAATTAGCCTCCTCGGACTTCCAGCTCGCCCGGAGCTGCCACAGGACCAAGATGCCTCGGCTCTCCCGCTCGTCCCCGAGCTCTCCCGCCGAGGTCATCTTCCTCGGTCCCTCCGACCGACCGACTCCACTACTCACAAGCGTAACTGCTGCTCCGCAAATCTCGCCATGCGCGGATTCTCCGCCGGCAACATTCCGCGTTCCATGCCATCACGATCCCCATTAACGGGCGATCTGCTTATTACGCAGACGTGACGTCGGGGGCGGAACTGCCGGCGAGATTCTCGCGCCTGCTACTGCGTGCCGCCGCCACTATATAAACCCCCATCACAGAGGGGTCAAGTAAGGTGTTTTCACCCCCACTTAGCCGTTACTCTGGTCGGATCTGGCACTAACTTGATCGTCGGAGGGTCTTCGGTGGTACCAAACCACCCTGGGACTTCTTTGCAGGTACTCGGCGCAAACTCCTCAAAACCACCAATCTCCTCAAAACCCATTGAGACCCACACGCAACAGAAGATCACCTCCAAGATCCACCGGGAGATCGACGGAAGACAACATCTGACGGAGACTCGAAAAGGACCTCCATCAGTTGGCGCCGTCTGTGGGAACACGAAACTCCACAAAAAACAAAGTTGGCCTTCCGATCTCCATCCACATGGCAAGCGATCACCCTGAAGATCCAGATACCAGCCACCGCCTCCCCCTCACCGGAGGCGCGGATGAACCTCCTCTGGCGACCGTCATCAACTCCCTCGCCGGCCGAATAGACCGACTACAGTCCATCGTGGAGGTGCTCATCCGCGTCCAAACGGCCGGGCCAGGGCCTCAGATCGCCGCTCCTCCGCCTCCAGAAGACTCTGCTCTTGTCGGCACAGCTGACCACAGGCTGGCTACGTCCTATAGCCACAGATCTCACGGGTCGATACTCTCTGAGGCCCACTGGGTGCTCTACAGCTCCACACTAAGATCCGCCGCCAGAGTGTCTCGCCTCGAGCCTCCTCGCAACCCTCACCCCCCTGAGGAGATGTCGGTCACCTCGCTTGTCCCCAGGCATAACCGACACCCCCTCCCTCGACGGGGTCGCACAGAAGGAGATCGCCACGGAGGCTCGAGGGCTATCTCGCCCGGGGATCTGAGGAACCTCATCGAAAGGAACCGGGGCCACGCCCAGTCGCAGATCTCCCATAGCAGAGGCCAGGGATCACAAGGCGCCGAATCCTCGGGGTACCACGGCCGACTCGACGCCCTCGAGAAGAAAATCGAGGGCATGCACCGGGAAGGTCACCTCTCGGGCGACGGGGCTAAGTACGCCGCCGACTCGCTCACCAAGCCGTTTACTGAGGAACTGCTTGCTGTCCACGTCTCCTCGTGCAACAAGCCCACGAAGGTCTCTCTTTTCGACGGGAAAACCGACCCGAAAAACCATTTGGATGCTTTCATCGCGGGGATGAGCTTCTAGGACCACGCCGCCCAGTGCAGGGCCTTCCCAGCCACCCTTATCCGCTCTGGTCGGGACTGGTTCCGAGGACTCGAGCCTCGCTCAATCTCGACCTTTGACGAGCTGGATACTCAGTTCCTCGGCCACTTCGTCGGGAACGGTCGGCAGAAGCGCACGGTCGGCTACCTCTTCACAATTAAGAGCGGGGACAAGGAGACGTTCAAAGCTTACGTCACCAGCTTCTACAA